>QGKV02000571.1:39959613-39982977 GCA_003260655.2 Brassica cretica | reverse complement strand
AAAAAAAAAAAATTGAAAGTGAAAAACTGATGAAGCAGCGATACAAATATATATAGATTACTTCAACAACATTGAGTACCACCACGTGTAGAAAAATTTCTTGAATTCACATGCAATATTAAAATTCTTTATAATAAAGGTAAAAATAAAATAAAAATTCGTATCAAAAATGGGAAAAAAACGAAAATCAAGAACATATCTAGCTAGGCCACCACAATTTTCAATCTTAAATTAGGTTTGAGCTCACGCATAGGCAGTCGTCATCAGTAAAACAAAGAGAAAATCTCAGTTAATTTGAAGAAAACGAAAAGCCCTAGCTAGATTTGAAGTTTCCATATCTAGAAAGTAACTAAACAAAGAGGGTATAAATAAGACAAGACGAGAGTGACCCGGAATAGCTTACTTGTCACCGGAAGAGGAGTTGTAGAGTTTTCCAGAGGCGGAGACGACGAGAACAGCGACGGATGATTCACAGAGAACTGAAAGCTGTCGAGCTTTCTCGATGAGACCAGTGCGTCGTTTAGAGAAAGTGACTTGTCTACTACTTTTGTTCTCAATTAGTTTGATCTCTACTTTTCTTCTCCCCATGGCTGTTGCTTCTTCCGATTATGCCCTAATTTGAGTCTGATGTCCGAAGAGACTCAATGTTTTTGCTTCTTTTGATTCGTTTATCTCTTATCTTTTTACCTTTTTTGGTTTTTGCTCTTTGGACAGATAAATCTAATGTCAGATTGTTTTCTTTTGTTAAACGATAGAGAAAATAAAAGCAATTGTCGAAAAAAATAAAAAATAAAAAAATAAAAGCAATTAATTGAAACGATGCGTTTCGAGTAAGCGGAAGAGACATGTACTATTTACGCATGTTGAATTTCCAGCGAGCGCCGTCGACTGTTATTCCCACCGGTTGGTCCGGTCTAATTACCATTTAATTTTAAAATTTTGAGATGGTTTACGTTTTATTGAAGTAAGAACTTGGGAAGTTGCTGATGCGTATTTTAAAAAATTGATGATTTGAAAATAAGGTGAGACTACATTATTTTCTCCGTGTTTTTGATTAACATTATGATCTTATATTTCTTAAAGCTATATTCACTATTATAATACTAACCACGGTAACTTTTTCATATTCACAATCTAAGTTTTTATACTATATATAATTTCGATTCTTATGCGTCTGGATTTTTTTTTGTTTAGTGGTCTCTTTAGCATATGTTGCTCCATTACCATAACATAAGTCTACGGATCGTATGCACATACGTCGTATAATAATTTACCACCATCAGGTGATCTGACTCGAACCAAATAATAGTGTGAGCCGAAATGGGCTCACTCAAAAGTAAGACCCACATCAGTACAGCCCATTTTAATTTATCAAAANGGAACCGAACCGAAATACCCAAAACCGGAACCGGACCAATACCTTCAAATACTCGAACGGTTCCTATATTTTTATATCCAAAATAACCGAACCGAACTGGAACCGAACGGGTATCCGAATATATAAAAATATTAATAACATATACATATAACATAACTAAATATATATTTTTAATTTAAAATTCTATTAAAAGTATCTGAAAATAGTTGAGGATATTTAAATTATTAAAAAGTATCCGAATTACCCGAAAGTATCCGAAACTATTCGGATCGGATAGTTTTATCCGAAATATCTAAATTTTTTTATCTAAATCATCCTAATTATTTGAGATTTTTCTCTAAATAACCGATATTTTATCTAAATTATCCGAACTACCCGAACTATCCGAACCCGAACCGGATCCAAATGATAACTGAATTCTTTCCGGGTATTTTCCGGTTCTTACATTTACTATCCGAACCGAACCCGAAACTATCTGATCCGAACCGAACCGAAAATAGGCCAAGTAGTAAATGGATCCTCTAACCCCTTATCCGAACTACCTGAAACCCGAAATACCCGAACCGAATCGAACCGATATCCGAAATGCCCAGGTCTAATATGATCTATGTAAATTATGCATACACAAATGTTTTGATAGCTGAACCTTGCACATACACCTACAAATTTTATACTCTTAGGTTTGATTATCTCCTGGCCATGACTCATATCTTGATGTATAATCAAAATATAGAGGAACTCTTACTTCTTTAATCTAAAAGCATACATTAGGTACTCCCTTCATCTCCATCTAGGGTTTTGATGTTTACTATTTACAGTTTTGATTTTTGTGTCATATGCAAGATTTTAAAATTGCTTTCGAGTTCTTATATTAGTGAGGGATCACTTGCGTAAGTTAAATGTACTGGGAAATTTTCATGTTCAAGCCATTCAATACAGAGAACGTGGATGTCCCCCTGTCAAATCTAGAAAATAATATTTTACTGCTTTTGATACAATGTTAAACTTATAATATCTAGGAAATATGTACATAAGTGGGATTCTCTTAGAATGATAAAGGTGAAAACTAGAGTGGTACACAACCACCATACACTTGTCTAGATGCTTTTCCATTCAAGTTGGTAGGAAACATCAACTATTTATATTTGAATTGTGCAAAAGCTAAAATAATAAGAAAAATGGAATCTATTGGCACAGAACCAAACACTTGTTTTACCTTTTTTATTTTTATAAGGGTCAAGAGATTCATGGAAATTATTGGCCCTTTGATGGGTTCCATTGTTGATACCTTTGTCCTTTTGTGCTCTCACAATATAGATTTTAACTTTATAGCTTACCTCATGTACCATTCACCGAGTCTCCGTTTATTTATTCAATACTTTAACCTAATTAAAATTATTAATCACAAAGTTGATGTAACAAAAAGTTCTTACAATTATAGGGATGTTTGATTTTTAATGATATAACTTTATGATTTTTTATGATATAACATTATGATTGTACTCAATAATGTACATAAGACTAACTTGATATTTCTGGTATATAAGAAGTTTTCCTTAAATTTTTGACCTACAACTAAAAAGTTATAATTATATTTAGTAATATCCCTGGTTCGTGCCATAATTTTTTCGCGCAAAGCCCCTGGTTCGTTGAAGCAAACAGTAAAGAATGACTTACAAATCAGTAAGAAGAGAGGCGTTGGGAAGTATTTAGACCTACCAGAACATTTTGAGAGAAGGAAAAATGATCTATTTGCTTCTACAGTAGATAGAATCAAGCAAAAAGCCATGGGATGGACAACGAGATTCATGTCAACATCGGGTAAGGAAGTCATGTTAAAAAGTGTACTTTATGCGATTCCGGGGTACTCCATGATTTGCTTCAAACTACCAATGTCTTTGTGCAAACGTATCCAATCTGCGGTGACACGTTTTTGGTGGGATGATCGTTCCGGGAAAAAAAAAATGGCTTGGATTTCGTGGCCTAAGCTAACCCGACCGAAAGGAGAGGAGGTTTGGGTTTTAGAGATTTCCAACAATTTAATGATGCACACCTTGCAAAATTAAGCTGGAGGATTATCAATAAACCAAACAGTCTGCTAGAAAGAACGCTTCTAGGGAAGTATTGTGCGTCAGAGAACCTACTGGAATGCAAGACATGATCAAAAATCTCTCATGGATGAAGGAGTGTCCTAATTGGCCGAGACCTACTAATTGACAATGTGGGATGGTTAGTTGGTGATGGAAAAACTATCAAGCTATGGGAAGACCCTTGGCTGAACCTATCTACCCAGCAGAGGCCAATAGGACCGGCAACAGTTATCTAGCGAGTTTAAAGTGGTGAACCTGTTCCAGCAAGGCGTCAATGAGTGGGATATTGAGAAGATCTGGAGAATATGCCCGATATATGAAGATCAAATCGTCAAGATAAAGCCAAGCAGAGTTGGGGTTCCAGATAAACTGTTTTGGATGGGAACAAGAGATGGAGAATACACAACAAAGTCAGGCTATAATTTTGTTATGACAAGAGATGAAGAGCCAGAACCGATGGAAATTAATATTGACTGGAATCAGAGCGTTTGGAACTTACCAACAACTCCAAAAGTCAAGATGCTAGTGTGGAAAGCCTTGAAGAGAGCCCTCCCTGTTGGGTCCAAATTGGTGGAGCGACACATAAACGTTCAACCAAGTTGCAAAAGATGTGGTAATGATGAATCTATCCTTCGTCTGTTTTTCCAGTGTAGCTTTGCACAGGAGGTCTGGTCCTTGGCCCCTGCCACGAGCACCATTGATTACAGCGGCGGAGGGATAGATTTTTCGGACCACTGGAACGCCGTAAGAGAAACCGTTTGTCTACCACCGTGTGGTATCACATGAAAAAGCATAGCTCCCTGGATCATATATATGGGCTTTATGGACAAGCCGAAACAAGCTAGTTTTCAATGAACGGATTCTCTCTCATGTGGAAGTCATGTCCACTACGATTGCAGCAGCTAGAGAGTGGCAAAACGGCCAGCTTATGGTAGCGGGAAAACAGAGGAAAACAAAGTTACCCCCACAGAACCCCATCGACCAGATTCTTGTAAGATCGGATGCTGCTTGGAAGGAATCTTCAACTACTGTAGGTTTGGGATGGACTATCTCTGAGAGATCTGGTCTGTCGACTTTCTCAAGCACTGAAGCCCCTATTTTCTCGCCTTTAATGGCGGAATCGCAGCTATGCGAGCAGCTCTCTTCAAATGTAAGGAACTCGGAATCAACAAAATCAGGTGTGAATCGGATTCCAAAAAGTTGATTTCCTGCATCAAGAAGAAGACCTCTTGGCCAGACATTTTTGGACATGTATCCGACATACTGAGTATGGCAACGGAATGTGATTCGATCTCGTTTGATTGGATCGAACGAGAGAAAAATACTATTGCTGATAATTTAGCTAAGCTTAGTCTTGTAATAAATGAGGATGTTTATCCCCTCACCTAACTACTCTGTTTTTAATTTAACGAAGTTGTGTTTCAAAAAAAAATATTTAGTAATACAGTAGAGTAATAAAATCCTTCAAAACAGAAAACAGTATATAGTCAGTACCGGCCTTGAGGGGAAGCCAAAGAAGCATTAGCTTCCGGCCTTCCATATTATTAACAAATATCAGCCCTGATTTCATAAAAATGTCTTTAGTGTAGTGGTTACTTAACATTGCATTTGTGTAAGGGGCCTAGGTTCAAATCGTGGTGGCAGCCTATTTTTCATATTTTGCTTCCAGCCTTCCCAAAATCAAGACCGGTGCTGATATAGTGCACTCAAACTCAAACTTTTAAAGTGGTGCATATTGTAGAGTTGTTTTCTTAAAGATCATATACACTATAGTGCACTCAAACTCGAGTATCTATCTAATGATATTGTTTTCTCCAACAATTCGCTAAAAACAAAAAACAAGGTGTGAGAGGAGAGAAAACTGATATTTGGGGAAACATACACTGCAGCTAATAATAATGAGGCTGATGCGTCGAAAAGTTTTTGGACATTGGTGACGCATTAATCCATTTACATTTCCACACTAACTTTTGTCTTGTTCCTAATGCTTATGATATCATGTTCTTACATTTTGGTAAATATTCTTGCTTTTATAAAGTTGTACATAAATTTGGGAAGTTGCCATAATCAGTCCAACTCAATACAACTCGGTTTGTATAATTACATTGTTGAGTATAGTTACGATTTGGTTAGCAGTTTTTTTGTTTAATCTTAGAAATATCCTAAACACCCAGATTAATCCATAAATAGTGCGATTCACAGATGGATTTTTATTGGAGTTTAAAGCATGGCTTGATATACGTGTGGCCACACAAGTTTAGTATCTTGGGAGTTGCTTTGAACTTAGATATTTCCGTAGGCCGCCTACCACTAGACCACCCATGTGATTGTGATTTGGTCAGCGGTTAATTTGACAAATGTAAAGAAAACCCGCATGTTTGCATGTTTGATTTGAATAGTACGGTACACTATAGACCAGCTCTATACAAAACCAGATCGAACTTGAATTACATCTTTTATTTAAATGTTATAAAAATTCATTAAAGTTTTGGTTATTTGTAACATTTAATATTATTGGGTGTTGATTGAATAATTTACGGGTGTGATTGAATGATTAGTGGGACAAAAACGGGTATGAAAATTAATTTTATTATGAAGTTTGATTGTCTTAGTTAACTCTTTTTTATGATTTGTGTCCTCTGTTCGTTACTTACACACGGTTACACCAATATGAATTTCTATACATACAAAAATAGTTATGATTAGAAAAATTAATTGTAGAAATGTTATAAAAATAAAACAATATTATCTCTGTTGTTAGATTCTTTTGCTTTTTTTCTTTTAAATATCTTGTGTTTTCTTTTCTTCATTCTCCCCTTCGCTTCTTCTTCCCATCACTTCACACTTCTTCTTCTTCTTCTTCTTAGAGAGAGAGAGAGAGAGATAATGGTTCTGGGAAAGCGTCATGGCTCTTTGATTAAGAGAACAACAAGCATGCTAATGATCACAGACGATATAGCCACGATCTATGACCATGCATCTCAGCCGTCTGATCATCTAACCATGCATCAACATCATCATAATCCGACGGTGATGATGGCTACTAATAACGATGATGACTTCTTGAGGACTTGTAGCCTCTGCAATCGAAATCTATGCCATCGTCGTGACATTTATATGTATAGGTACGATCTCTATACTTCTAAACCAACCCTTCAAATATTTTTATATTAATGTTTTGTGTATCTTTATATGTTATGGTTTAATGAAATTATTTTATCTAATATGAAAATTTTATATTGTAATGTTTTTGTAGAGGGGACAATGCATTTTGTAGCTTAGAGTGCAGAGAGAAGCAAATTAAGCTTGACGAGAGGAAAGTGAAAAATGGCGTTAGAGCATTCAAGAAAACCGTTCGTATTTGATCGATTATGTATCATCTAAATAATAATAATAATAATTTTTCGTTGCGGGTGAAATCAATATGTCTGGGTTTTGTATATAAGAATAATAGAGCTAAAATATAACAGAAAATCTAAAATGAGACGAAATGATTGTGTGATCGATAATAAGCATGATAACTTATGAGATGTAGAGTAAATTGAAGTTGATTTTCGTGTGAATTGTCTTTGTATTGCGTATATGTAATATCATTGTTAATGTATATTTAGATGGTCTACTGCTTGTTATATAAAATTAATTAAAAAGAGGAAATAAATAAACGTATTAATCTTTTATAATATCAGACGTAGATGGACCGATTCTTTGATGGTATTAGGAAATATAATTTATGATAGAGATGTGAAATTATGTAATTAAATGTATCGAATCTTGTATGACGAAAACTAAAAGATTTGTCTCTTTTTAAAGTGGAAATTCCAGTTGGCCGGCTAAATTCTTCAATATTTAAACACTACAAATAAATAATAATCTTATGGTTGTTGTAATGGTTTATACGTATATTCCTATATAAATATTTCAGTTTTAATATCCATTTACTAGAGATAACAATCTGTTCAATATTGAATACTTTACATTTATATTAATGTTTTGGGCGATACCCGATTTCGTATTATGGGCATACATTAAACGTACTCGTTTTTGTGTTCTTAGATAAACTAAAGCAACCGTATAGCCAGATTTTGTAGGTTTGTAGCTCATTTGGTTAAAAGGCTTAGGTCCACCTTATGGGTTCAATTCAAGGTGGCTCAAGTAAGAGAAGCAATCGTATAAGTTTTAAAAGGATCAAAAGAAATTAAAAGCACAAAATATGATATTTTTGTTACATATTTATTATACCAACTTCAAAGAATATCCGGTGGCAGAGTCGGCCCTTGGACCAAGCCAAGGAAGCAACTACATAATAATAAGAACAATTTCGGCCACATATTTTCAAAAAAATTATTTGATCTAGTAGTAAAATCTTAATGGCACTAATTCTCTTTGTCCGCAAACCTAGGTTCATATTTCAGAAAGTGGCCAATTTTTTTAAATTTGCTTCTAGTCTAACATTTCTTATCCGGTAGAAATCTCTAGTCTCTATCCTCCTATTTTTCCTTTGTTCATTTTTTATCCGTAGAGATCTTAATTATGCAGCTGATGCACTTGCAATGAACACTTTATTTCTTCCCTCATTTCTGCACTGAACTTTCTTCTGGTTTAATGAATTTCTTATCGTTTCCAAAAAAAAAAAAAATTATTGTTTATTGTTGTTGTCAATTGTTTACGATTATTCGAAATTCATTAAGTATTTTTTTTTCATTTTGTTTCCTTGTTTTTACTTCTTCTTTTTCCTCTAGGTAATCAAATATTCAAATGTGTAAGTTAGATTAATGTAACACATAAATCTTCTTTTCTAATGGTATTAGAAACTTCTCTAGTTTTAACTTGAGTATTTTCATAATATTTTAAATTCAATAATGTTTGGTAGTTCATAGAGTTTTGCCAAAAAACAAAAACTGAGCACTTGAAAGTTGAAACAAGACTCTGCCAGAAAGGTGGGGGAAATAATGGGCCAACTGAAAACGGGCCTACAAGCATGAGGTTACAATGTCTTTTTCCATGTAGCCTTTCGAGTAATTGTCCAAAGTCCATATCGATACCATAGTCCTGATTATGCTATATCATCAGTCATGCAAACAGATTTTATTTTTTGGGGTTAGATCCTCATGTACATAGTTACCATTTACCACCTACAAGAATATTTAACTGGTATAATCATTAGAATAAAATAAAATGCGGAATAGTATCAGTGAACTTTTGAATGTCCTTATATTGTATAACACCTTTTCTGGTGTAGTATTATCAGTGATTCTATGACACATACCATAACATCTAAATTAAAAAAAATTGTGGGTCCAGTTAAAAGATTTTGGAGTTTGATTCTAGATAAGATCTTGATTTAGAAGATCATACATTGTACAGATCATCGTATTACATAACACAAGAGTTGAGTTTCATTGGATCTATGAGGATATGCGCACCAAACCATGATCTGAATCTGATCCACCCATGTGTGTTATACAACACTATAATGAATATTTATTTTAAAGCTACCATATATTATCTTACAATACTAAAAAGGAAATATGGTGAGCGGAGAAAGTGTCCACATCAGCATGAAAATTCCAACTAATCAGAGATTATCATTTTCATTGGGTCATATCCAACTAATAATTATACATTCTTTATTCTATATTTCTGGCTCTATAATTAAAATTAAGCCCAAAAAAGCTCAGCTATAAGATTGCTAAATCGACCTTCCTCTTCCCTCCCCTTGATCGCCGGTTACTTCCGTCCACAGTTGTTACGCATATTCTTACTGCGACAATCAATTACTTCCCCAAAGCATTGAATCCTCAACATAATCCCATCGTTGTTCTTCTTCCCCTCCCTCTTCTACATAACTTATGAATCCATTATCCATTCAAGCCCCACTTCTCCGCTTTTCAACACAAACGGATCATAACAATGGCTTCCAATCAACCGGAAGGCAAATCGTCCATCCCCTAACATGTGACTTCTCCTTTAGCTCTATATTACTTTTAGTAACAACAAGGTAAGTAGGATTAGTGTTTTCTTCCCGTCCTTTGGTTGTCTGGGATTCTAATTTGGGATTTGATTCTGAAGTTAATAGACGGATGGAGCGGTAGAGAGGGTTAACGCGGCGGAGTCAAGACGTGTACCAAAATTATAGCAGGTTGTGCACATGACGAGAAGAGCAAAGACCGGTTCGGAGGGGATTCTGACGTTTTTGACGTCTGTGGCGATCAAAGTGTTTAGAATGTTTAGCTAACAAAAAAGAGAATTTTTATTTCAGGTACTTGCCNTGTGACTTCTCCTTTAGCTCTATATTACTTTTAGTAACAACAAGGTAAGTAGGATTAGTGTTTTCTTCCCGTCCTTTGGTTGTCTGGGATTCTAATTTGGGATTTGATTCTGAAGTTAATAGACGGATGGAGCGGTAGAGAGGGTTAACGCGGCGGAGTCAAGACGTGTACCAAAATTATAGCAGGTTGTGCACATGACGAGAAGAGCAAAGACCGGTTCGGAGGGGATTCTGACGTTTTTGACGTCTGTGGCGATCAAAGTGTTTAGAATGTTTAGCTAACAAAAAAGAGAATTTTTATTTCAGGTACTTGCCAACACAAACTTATCGGCCAAGCAAAAAAACGTATGATTATCGAGGTTTGCGACTGGTCAGTGATGTCTTAATCAGATTGTGTTGAAAAGTTTTGTGGTTCTAAATTGTGTTCAAACTTCAGGTTAACTAATATTCCGTTGGCGTTTTGTCTTACCAAATTTTATCAAGAAAACAACCCATGGCCACTTTGTGGTCTCCAGCAATGATCTAGAATTTATATCATTGCTTTGTAGTGCTCATCATGTTTGTAATATTAATCAGACGGTTCTCTTTGATTCATCAAGAAACTTTTGAAATTTTCTTTCAAGTAATATCAGTTGGAGTCCAAGCTGACAAGAGAACACATTCCTGTTTGCTTGGTTTAGTTGTGTAAACGCAAACACGAATCTGCATTGAGATTGGTGATGATTTTGCAGGCTCCAATTTTGAGCAAAAGGAGTATTCAAGGAATAAACTCTCATGTGGTTCGAGACATTACATCAAAGCCTCCTTCAACGATCGAATGGGAATAAAAGATTTTTATCAGTCAAGGTATTGTTTTGCTATATCCATGTTGTATTTTGGAGATTCACTATGTTCTTAAGCTGTGTTTAATGATTCACTATATATTAATTTTTTTGGATCATAAAGAATTAGCTCAAAGGTTTGAGAGAGTTAAGTCTCTGGATCTGCATCCTACAGAACCATGGTAATTTTAAGCATTTGATTGTTCTCTCATGGCTTAGTTGTAGTGACTGGAAGACAAACTTTGACCATTTGATATTTGTAATTTTGTGGAGTAGTTCTATACTTTTACCTTTATTTTCTCCTACGCATGCGCTGATACCACATGTGGGTGAATAATTTTTTTTTAATCTGTTTTCACATGCACAGGGTAACCAAACGTGCAACTGAAATATTATTTTCTTTATGTATTCTATGAGGTTTCACAGACTTCTCATAGATTTGTAGGATGCTTTTATGATTCATAGACCTTATTCTAATCTGGATATTGTTTGATAATCCTCAGGTGATTGCAAAGTCTTTCGAGGTGACCGAGTTACCAAGTATCTCATCTTTCTTTCTTCTGTTTTAGTAAAAATGTGTATGTTTTATTTCTTTTTTTTCGCTGTATGTTTTATTTTTTCATTGATATCACCCAATTAGAGTTTAACATACAGAAGTAATGGCCACATTTTCAAATTTTGTAGGATTCTGATAAATANAAAAAACTTTCATGGCTGAGTTGTAGTCTTAAGCTGGTATTTGTAATTTTTTGGAGTAGTTTCTATACTTTCACCTTTATTTTCTGCTACGCATGAGCTGATACCACATGTGGGTGAATAATTTTTTTTTAATCTGTTTTCACATGCACAGGGTAACCAAACGTGCAACTGAAATATTATTTTCTTTATGTATTCTATGAGGTTTCACAGACTTCTCATAGATTTGTAGGATGCTTTTATGATTCATAGACCTTATTCTAATCTGGATATTGTTTGATAATCCTCAGGTGATTGCAAAGTCTTTCGAGGTGACCGAGTTACCAAGTATCTCATCTTTCTTTCTTCTGTTTTAGTAAAAATGTGTATGTTTTATTTCTTTTTTTTCGCTGTATGTTTTATTTTTTCATTGATATCACCCAATTAGAGTTTAACATACAGAAGTAATGGCCACATTTTCAAATTTTGTAGGATTCTGATAAATAGTAAATTTCTTATGATCATAGATTTTGTTTATTGTGACTGAGACTTCTTTTTTCTGAACCTACGACATGAAAGTGGCTTCAAGAACAAAACACACCAGTCAAATACTCATAAACAAAAGAAAACAGAGCAAGTGGATATTTGTTGCTACCGTATAGGAGATCTCCCAATCCCAACTACATACCGTAAAAGAACCATCCCCAAAAACCTAAGATGAAGACATGATCTACCCATCAGTGGTTCTAACAGGTTGGGGAAAAACTGTATTGAGATTTACCTAAAGTGTTTTTCGTTACAAGATGATTTAAGATATCTAATATTCTTAAGAATTATAGGTTCATATAAATCTATATCACTTCCTTTTTTTTATCCTCTCATATCATTTAAGTTTCTACCATTTAGACGATATAAGTGAGAAGAAAAGTTAGATACACTCTAATCCCTACAATGAATAATTCTTATCTATAGGCTTCATCAAAGTCTTTTAGAAAACTAGGTATTTCTTCAGTTTAAATATGCTTTGCAATAATGTAATCCATTATTTTTACATACATCAAGTCAGTTGAAATGTTGTATTGAAAATTCAACTTCATTTTGTTTTAGCATTACAATAATAATAGTAATATTTTATATAATAATCAGTGTGTAGCACATACCAGTTTCTAATAGTACTTAAAAGAACACACATATACAAAAAAGAGAAACATAACGATGAGTCGTAAGAAGAAAGGTAGATATTTCTAATGACTCACCAACCTGCTCTAAGAAAACGATTGGATCAATGTTAAACGTAGGTACTTAGTATATCGTTGCAGTAAGTTTCCTTCCCGTTTTAAGCATTTCCAACTTTACTCTATCTTATATTTTGAAATAAAATTTAGAGTAAAATGCTATAATTGCACTATATTTTCCACTCTATAATAGTGTAAAAGATGATTTTGTTCTATAATCAATCCATTTTTTTATTGTTCATCATAAAGTAGTTTTGAAATAGAGTTCAACTATATTATAAAATACTCTATTTAAAAAAAATAGAATGACCATTGAATATACACATATTTCATTGAGGCCACATACTAGGTTCATTTCTTTTGCTTATACTAATATTGTGATATTATATCATAAGTACTCTAAAAATATTTTGGATACCGATATACCTTCAATAATGTACTCGGGATAAACACTTCGTCGTGAAGTAAATTAGGATTTTCAGGTTTTTCTGCATATTTGTAATGATATCTTTATCTTTTTCACCTTCTTTCTTTACTTTTTGTAAAGATCAACTTTTAGATATATCACCCGAGATCATTTGAATAGTTTTGATATTTTTGAGAAGTTTTTACAAAAGTTAGATAGTATTAACTTGGTTCTTGCTTTTACAAACAAAAGTGAAAGGCCATGTTGACTTCTACATAATACCAAATGTACAATATGTTTTCCATATGCATCATTGTAATGTATCTAACATACATTTATGAAATAACTTAAAATAGAATGCGCTTATGTTGAGATATATTATAGTAAATAGCAAAAAAGACACTACAAGAAAACGTGCCCATAACAACGAAAATTTACGACGAAAATATTTCGTCGTAAATTTACATGGGCTTTACAACGAAATTACGAGGAATCTAACTTTCGTCGTAAACGCCATGTAAATTTACGACGAACTGATTTCGTCGTAAACTCCTTGTAAGTTTACGACGAATGTAGAATGAGAAATATGTCGTAATCATTACATCGACATTACAACGAAGCATGTTACCGTTATATTTAGGTGAAAACGTGTATTAAATGTGCTTTAACTTACCTAATTTCGTCGTAAAGTCGTTGTAAATAATATGTTAAAACCATGTAAAATCCATGTAAAATATTCCTTGTAAAATCGTTGTTATATTTCAACTACCCAACTCGAAAATTTCTCTATATATATGTCATTTCCCACAACTCTCTTCCTCACAACACACAAACGGGAGAAAAAAAAATCCGAAAAAAAAAAATCAGAAAAAAAAAGATTTCAAAAAAAAATNGTTTACGACGAATCCTTTCCCTGCGCTTTACGAGGAATATATTTCGTCGTAAACGTAACGAGTCGTTTACGACGAAACCTCCGTTACGACGGACGTTTAACAACGAAACGTCTTTCGACGTTAATTCGTCGTAACACCCCGTTTACGACGAATTTACAACGAATACTGCCCTAGTAAAAAATATGTTTCCTTGTAGTGAGACATAAGAATAGTGCTTCTAGATTTAAAGATTTAATTGAGTAAATTTCATTAATAATAAAATCTATTATCATTCAAATATTTATCAAAAATATAGTAAAATATTTCTGAAATACAATACATTTATAACAAATATTAATATATTTATCTGAAATGAAGTTTATTTAACTACTTTAAAAAGGAATAATTTAAAAACTAAAATCATATGTATATAAATAATAAATGCATCAAAATACAAAATACAGTAAAATTCACCGAAAGAATGAAAACAAAAAAATATTAAAATATTGTCAACTTTTTTTGTTTTGCATATTTTATGAAATTTTTAGTGTAAAATAATCTAAACTATTTTTAAATATAAAAAATAATGACATAATCCGCGCGTAGCGCGGAAAAAAGACCTAGTATACTTAAAGGTCCAAGCATCATGACATAGAGAAAGAGAAGAGACTGGAGAAGCTTTGCGTGTGCTGTAGTAGTAGAGATTGGGGAAGCTGCACTTGCTTAGATTACGAAGATTTTGCTCTAGATTGCATTGATGAAACAAACTCAAATAACATTGAAAGATAGTAACAGAAACCAGTTTCACGGTACTTTTATTCAAAACAAACCAATTAAAGCATAAAAGGGAGGAACACGGAAACTAAACCAGTTTCAAACATCTCCATGTCCGAGAAGAGAAACAAGCATATCCTCATAATCACCAGAAGTGTCTTTAGCGACGGCATGGTGCAAAGGAATGCTGTTCCTTCGTTGATATTCCTCTTTGATACGTTCCATGTCAACTTCAGTTCGTGTAGTCACAACTCGGGTTAGTGCCCACTCATCAGTCCCCATTTTGTTAATTGCTAGACGCAAAACCTTCTCAAAATGCTTCTCAGGGTATGTCAAACACGTGATTGCAGCTCTTAGTAGCTTCAGGTACTCATCATCTGAATCTTCTTTCAAGTGCTGCAAAACTCGACACATATAAGCGGTCTGAACTAGTATTTTTTATATTTTTGATGGAATTATTATCATAATTTTTTCATATTTATATTAAATAATCATTATAAAATATTATATATTAATTATTAACTGGGTTTTTGCTAACTGAGCCTGGATACTTAATTTTATTAGTCCGTTTAAGTTTTACCTTGTTAATGGCGTTTCCGTACTCATTATTGTAGTGGTTAAGAGTTGCACCGAGCTGTGCTTTGCTTCTTGTTGTCAAGATTCTGATGAAGTCATCATCGCTAAAAGCTTTCTCTGAGACCTTCTCGTGAAGTAACTTAGCTTCAGATCTTGCAAGCCTCATGTTCACCTCATCTCCTTCGTACCTAAAAGTACTAACAAGAGGAAGCAAGAGCTACAACAAAGAACAAAACGTCATTAACCCCAAACAATCAAGCAGACTCGTTCAATAGAATATAATATACCTTACGAAGGTCACCAGATGTGTGTTGCGCAACATCTTCTTCGAGAGATTTCTTGTAACGTGCTTGGTAAGCTTGTTTGACCTTGAAAAGATCAAGAGGAGACCTAGTGCATGCGATTTCAACAAGAACCCAATTGTTCTTGGTGAACATTTTGGTAGATTCTTTAGCAAGGAAAGCATCTCTCTCCGCTGGATCAAGAGTCCACAACATGACAACTCGCTGTTAAAAAAACAACCTAATTAGTATTACTCTATCCGTTTCGAAAATAAATTAAGTAAAATCACATAAAATTACTTTTTATTTTAAAATATCATTAGAATTATAAATTAATAACTATTTAATCAATTATAAAATATAATAAGCTAACACAGTTTTGATATAATTAAAGTTTATCTAAATATACGAAAAACATTTTACGTATTAAAATATCAAAAATCTTTTTAAATATCATATGTTCCCAATCTATACTATTAAAATAGAAGTACAAATAAGAATTAGCCCTTAAACTTATAATTTATTTACAACATATGTCACTGAAGTAATTAATAACTCTAAAATATTTATTGTATTTTTCTTATTTAGTTAAAATTAAAACTACTACTTCCTATAATCTAGCTAACCAACTAATTTGCCATATTTTGATATTCTATGCAATCAATTTATAAATTTCTAATTTCTATTTTCGTTATTGCCTTTATGTTGTAAGTAAAAAAATATACTCCTCAATTTAATTGTAAGATACTGACAAACACACTCATTCTCTTTATTTAAGTCCAATATAATAATATAAAATGTTAGATAGAACAAAAAACCATGAGTAATGGTTATTTACGTTGTTGTTGTTTTAGTACACTCATTCTCATGCTCTTAATAATGATGATGATGATGATTTGAATTTTGTGGAAATATATTGTAATTATATGTAATTAGCCATATGAAGTAATAATATTTATTATGCAGTTAGTAGAGAAAAATACAATTTAGACTATTAAAGCATAATCTCTAATAGGATTATGTCATTTCTTTTTAAAGTTAATTACAATAGTATGNATAGAACAAAAAAACATGAGTAATGGTTATTTACGTTGTTGTTGTTTTAGTACACTCATTCTCATGCTCTTAATAATGATGATGATGATGATTTGAATTTTGTGGAAATATATTGTAATTATATGTAATTAGCCATATGAAGTAATAATATTTATTATGCTGTTAGTAGAGAAAAATACAATTTAGACTATTGAAGCATAATCTCTAATAGGATTATGTAATTGCTTTTTAAAATTAATTACAATAGTATGCCACTGTTTTTTAAAATTATTTTAACTAAAAAGATATTCTTATTTTCAACCAATCAGAATTCATCAATTTTCCAAACCAATTATATTCCACATCATTTAATATAATTCCATCTTTGTATCGTTTTTTTCTAACCGAATAAATTCATAAAAATATATAAAAGATACATAATCTTTCAATTAACAAAATTTGACCAAAATTTTAAAAAGAAACAAATCCCGCGCTTTGTCAAAATCTAGTATAATCTTAAAAGAGAGGGTAATTATATATAACCTCAAAGTCACTAGAAAGCTCTTTGTCTAAGGCCTTGAGGAGATCCTCATTGTAAGCAGCGGCATAAGCGCTGCGGATTAAGCTGCGTTGTGCTGAGGTCCTGTGAGCTAGGATTGATATGATCAGCTTCTCGTTGGTACCCCATCCTGTGTTTCATACCAAAACCAAAAACAACATTTGGAAAACAAAGTTATCATGAGTAGATGCACAGATACGATCCTGATCTTGTAATTTAAGAACAGAATAGATCAGTGTAAGAAGAGGATCATAGAGAAAATAGTACACAAGATCTAAGTAAATCATCCATAGTCACCAAAGTAATCTATCGACAGAAAGATAGACAAACCTGCAAAAGCCTTGTGGAGTTGCTCGGCGTCTTCCTCGGGAAGAGGAACGTTGGTAGGGACTTTGAGAGACGCCATTGTTGGGTTCACACTTGATCTCTCTCTCTCTGTCTTTTCGTTGTCTGTAGTTGTAATGGATGCAATGCCGAGGCACGTCTTCTGACTTAAATAATGTAAAGGGAGTTATTTATGAAATAAGAAAGTAATTTAAAAGCATTTAAGAATAATTTAAATAATCCAATATGCAGATAGTTTTCTAATAATAGCTTATTTTTTGCTTGAAAAAAAGAGGAATGCCTTATTTTATGACACTTATATCTGTATATTTTTAAAAACTAATAAATAGTAAGCAATTCAAATTTGGGTTTAATGAAAATGAATCAAGCTAAGTATAAACTGATCCACAAGCAATCATAATTTCAGAAAGAAAGTTTCTCAAAAAAGGCTGTAATTAAAATCAATTTCCAAAAGGAGTATAATACTAAGTTAAGTTTAAAAAAATCTTGAGAAATTGTTTAAAATATTATAATTTGATACCAATTTTCAGAATACATTCTATCAAAAATATTTAAACATTTAGATTTATGGTTTAAATATTGTTTTTAGGATTTATTTAGCGGTAGAGTTGAGTTTATAAACTTTTATATTTTTTATATAAATTATCCTTAAATAATTTAAGCGGTTTAATTTAGTTCTTTTTAATGACAAACTTAAGATATTTATGAAAATAATTATACTTCAAAAATAAATTTATAAAATAATATAAAATTTGTGGTAAAATTGAAATTTTTCCGAAATTCTTTCAAACATAATCCAACTTCTAAGAGAACTAAACATCCGGATTCTAGTCGCGTATAAAATAACTTACTATATTATATACAAGTAACTATTTAAATAATTGAGCCAATACATTTTTTAACCATTCTCTTAACTATTAGTATTGGTATAAAATAAAGATATACCGTATACGATGCTGATGATGATGAGTAACGCTTTACTTAATGGAGTTGATATGTATTAATAATTGATTTAATAAACAAAACTGAAGGCCGATATAGCCTGTTCGTTTTTAGGTCTCAGCGACCCGCAGCCCGCAGATGCTGTTCGTTTCCTTGTCACACGTATTTGCGACCAAACGCAGCGACATATCGCAGCGACCTGCGTTTAGAATTTTGAGACGCTGTAATTTTTAGCGACTATGATGAATACCCTACGACAAACGAACAGGGCCATATTATAAAAATATTTCAAAAACGAGATTTTCATTTTTTAACTTTGTATGTAGTTCTGTGGCTGTAAAGCTGACACCTAAAAGGGGAGCAGTTATTTCGTCTACTCAAATTAGATTAAACTAATTTAATATTTAGAAGAGAAAAAGTTAAGATACCATAAATGTAGGCTTGGGATTTTTATCCGAGATTCGGATTCGATCCGAGATTCGACCCGGATCCGATCCGAAAATCCGGATATCCGGAAGGGCCGAATCCGGATCCGGATAGTAAAATGTTGGATCCGTCAAAGCTGGATTCGGATCCGGATATTTTAATATTTTTAGTCCGGATATTCGGATCCGTAAGTTTTATTAATAAATATTTCAAAAATAGTAATATCTATGTATAAAAATTAATTTTATGTAATATATTTTCATTTTTATAATAGTAAATATAAATTTTAGGTAAATTTTGTGATATTATACATAGAAACAATTAAAAACATTATATATTTTTTTATTTTTAAATTACTTTTAATATTTTATATATATTAATATTATTTTTTATTTATTTTAAAGATCCAAATCCGGATCTGGATATTACAATTTTTAGAAGGATATCCGACACCCAGATATCCGACACCCGGATATCCGACACCCAGATATCCGACACCCGGATATCCGAGAACTCCGGATCCGGATAAGAATAATAAAATTATGAATCCGCCGGATAAGGATTCAAATACCTTAAAATTGCCCGGATATCCGATTCGTCCTAGGTCTACATACATGTATAGTATGTAGTACAGTAAATGAGGTAGTTTATCTGCGAAAGTTTTTATTCCCAGATTAAAAACACGTATGGAAGCGTCGAAGACAGGGGAAAAATAGTAAAAATAGAAAGATAAGCGACTCCGCTGGGGATCGAACCCAGAATCTCTGGTTTCGTAGACCAGCGCCTTATCCATTGGGCCACGGAGTCTCGGTTGCTTTATAAATACCACCTAACATTACTAATCAAATATAGTCTGAATAATCAAGTCAAACAGAACAAGCTGCAGTGATACAATCATACAAATACTCAAAACTAAAAGATTCGGATTCATCAAGCCACGTTCAAATTCTGAATTATGAAGCCTCCAGGATTTGTTTGAACATTTCCATCTTCTCCATTCACAAGTTAGCTGCTAACTGAATATCAAAGTGAAGTGATTTTTGGACCATCTAGAAGAATATTTATTATTATTTTTATGATTATTATTTTTGTTTTGATTAAAAGTTTTCAAATTAAAATATAAACTATTATAGGAATAAAACCGACTGGAAAAAATTTACACGAAACAAGCTTCCTGAAATATTGAATCCCAAACCAATGAAACAAAGGTAGAGACTAGATACTCTTTCAATGGTAATAAAGACAATGACTAGTGATAGGAGCCACGGTCTCGACAGCCACGCTTTCCTCTCCCTCGAACTGTCTTCCATTCCATATTCTCGTACTTTTTTTTTGAAAAAGGACATCATATTCTCGTACTTGATAAGAGGTTTTGATTCACTTAACGCAAGTGTGGGGATCAAGCTGAGCGAGCTTGAAGGCTCAATCTCAACTTTATCCGCATCTCTGAATTTTTATTATTACATCCATAGTTTAATACATGGAACGAGTCTATGTAACAATCTGAATCCAAGTTTTATGTTCTCTATCAATATTTAGCTCTTTGATTCCATGTCCTTTCTCAGTTCTCATGGAAAGGGAACTTGGTTAACATTCTCAGAACCGCTCCTTTCAAGTCCATCAACTTCTATGCATACGATACATATAGAGGCCACCTTCTGAAGCTCTCCGGGAACGAAGAAACCACTAACTTCGAGAGGTTTATCGCCGGTGCAGCCGCCGGAGTAACAGCTAGCTTGCTTTGTCTACCGCTAGACACCGTGAGAACGGTTATGGTTGCACCTGGCGGGGAGGCGTTAGGCGGTGTGGTCGGCGCGTTCCGCCACATGGTTCAGACAGAAGGTTTCTTCTCGTTATAGGCCTTGTGCCTTCGCTTGTGAGCATGGCTCCTGCGGGAGCTGTGTTCTACGGCGTCTATGACATTCTGAAGTCAGCTTACATTCATACGCCGGAAGGTAAGAAGCGGCTTGAACACGTGAGACAAGAAGGCGATGAGCTGAATGCTTTTGATCAGCTCGAGCTCGGTCCTTTGAGGACTTTGCTGTACGGAGCAATCGCTGGGGCGTGCTCGGAGCAGCGAGTTATCCTTTTGAAGTTGTGAGAAGGTATTTGCAAATGCAGTCGCATGAGGGGAGGTTGAGCGCTGTGGCTACTTGTGTGAAGATTGTTGAACATGGTGGTGTTCCTGCTCTATATGCTGGCTTGATTCCCAGCTTATTGCAGGTATGATTATTCGTTAAAACTAATGATTCTCTTTAAATTTTTGCTTACAGCTTTGTTAATCCTCTGATTATTGCAGGTTTTGCCTTCAGCAGCGATTAGTTACTTTGTGTATGAGTTCATGAAAGTTGTCATGAAGGTGGAATCAACACAATAGGTGGTCTTATGGCTTCAAGTTACTTCTGAGGAGATTTTTTTTGTTTGGGTTTTTACTCTGAATCTGAAGCTTTGTACCCACTTTTACTTGGGCATATTGTTTGTGAAAACCACTTGTTACAAAAAAAAAAAAAGTTCAAAAAATCTTATGATGTAACTTAGGCGCTTCATTATTGTTTTTTTTTATATATTCTACATTTACATTTAAAATTTTAATTTTGACTTTAATTATAAAATTATTTCGATCAATTATAAAAGTTATATATAAAAAAATAAATTAGATAAATTTTGTGATTTACACTAATATTTTTTTATTTATTTAGATCAGACTAATTTAAATCGGTTTAGACATTTATATTGATTTAAATCTAATTTTAAATCACTAATTTAAAACAGTTTAAACCAATTTGAATTGTAAATCATATTTCGAAAGAGTTTTAGAACATTGAGAAATATATAATAAAGATAAGGAAACTCCAATTTGGTTTCCTGTGTTCTGATTTATAAAAGCTTGGTCGTGTAAACAATATCTAAACATACATATTCACTACAATGTTTGGGAAAATGCCATAAAGACATGGAAATACAACATCACAGATTCTTGTTTCCTCCAAGATAAGTCTTCATTACTAGAATCACAATTGCCTTTGAGACAAGTCAAGACCAGACCACACCACATGAGAGTGTTTACGGTTGCCATCCATATTGTTGGTTTCTAGCACCACCCATTGGGTTCTGACCTCTTCCAGAGCCACCGTACTGACCACCACCACCTTGTGAGTAGTTAGGCGGTCCAGCACCATAGCCACCGCTAGGTCCTCTAGGACCAGCGCCACCATATGGTGCACCACCTCGACCTTGTGGAGGATACGATCCGCTACCATAACCTCCACGGCTCTGATTATTATTATAACCACCGGTTTGGTTTCCCCCAGGAGGGTACCGGTTTGGACCGGGCGCACCACCGCCACGGGCCTTTTGATAGTAGTGGCCACCAGCAGGTAGTTGTAGCGGCGGTGGGTTGTTAACAGGATGGTTTGGCCAATGTGGAGCGGCGTGAGACTGACCAACGCCGTGTTGCTGCGGAGGCAAACGAGAGTGTTGCTGCTGCTGAGGATGCTGGAGTTTCTGCTTCTTGGCTGCTTCCTCGTTATGACGCATTTGCTGCCGCTTTTTCTTTGTCTGGAACTCGTGTGATGACTCATATGTTGGTAGACTGTTTAAGGAACATGAACCATTGTAATTAATTATCATAACCAATAACAAACTTAGAGAATTTGATTACCTCTTTGGATCACACGGTAACGGGTCAGTCCAAAAGTACTCTGCGTCAAGAGCATCCTTTGCAGATATTCTCTGAGACGGGTCAAGGACAAGCATTTTCTCCAGCAGCTCAAGAGCATGGCGATCAAAACTATAACAAGAGCAAAAAAAAAGCCACAATGAGATCTCTCCTTGATCAAAGAGAAGTGTTGCAACTATACTTACTGTCGGTAGACCTCTCTCACACGTCTCTTCAAGGGCCGGGACGATTTCATTTGGTTATACCAAGGCATCTTCGTAACCCCAGGCCAGTTGTTTTCATCAGGTGATCCACAGAGCTCATATATCTTATTCAATTGTTCACTCTGTACAAACAAAACATTTGAGTAAAATGATTGTCAGTGGAACCAACATCAAAGTAGACTCTACTAAAGCATACCAGAGATACTCTGAAAGATCCTTACCTCAGTTTTACCAGGCAAGATTGGTTTACCATTCAAAAGTTCAGCAAATATGCAACCAACCGACCACATGTCAATCGCTGGTCCATACTTTGTGGCACCAAGCAGCAACTCAGGGGGCCTGAGGCAATAACCAATGTTCTAAAAATCGGTCTAGACTTTAGAAAAATCGGCCTAGGCGCCCCGCCTAAATATTAATGCCTAACCACCGCCTAGCGATTTCTTGAACATTGCTCTCACTTATACATATATATGTATATACATACCTATACCACAATGTGATGACACGGTTTGTGAGATTCCCACTATGATCATGAGAGTATGATCTTGCAAGCCCAAAATCAGCAAGCTTTAAGTTTCCCTCATTATCAATAAGTAGATTAGATCCTGCACCAAAGATAAACGGGTGAAACTAGCAACTAAAAGGTTGAGACATACAAAATGTAACTTTTGGGATTAGTCACCTTTAATATCACGGTGAAGCACTTGGTTCACATGACAATAGTGAAGCCCAGTGAGAAGTTGCTTCATGTAACACTTTTGAGTTTACATATGTCAGAGAGAGTTGGAACAAAATAGGT
>QGKV02000571.1:39946501-39959513 GCA_003260655.2 Brassica cretica | reverse complement strand
TTTGCAAAGGCTAACAACCATGCAAAATACCTTGATCTGAGGAACAGTGAATCTAAGTCCAGGACGATCAGCGAGTCCGGTCAAGTCATGGTCCATGTACTCAAAGACCATGTAGATTCCACCCTTGTATTTGTTATTATCTACAAATAGGAGCAAAAGAGTGTTAATAGATCTATAAAGCTATAAAGATCTTTGGATAAGTTTCAACTAACCTGGCTTCCCTTGATCATCCCTATCTCGACCTTGTAAAGACAAAAACAGCCACAAAAGTATCAAAACTAAAACGCCTCTTTCAGGATGAGACATGTGTTCATTATTAATTAATTACCTGGAGAAGTGACAATCTCTTTCAAGTGGATGACGTTCTCATGATGGAGCTTCTTCAGGATTTTAATCTCCCGGATAGCTGTTATAGGAAACTATCAAGCAAACAAGTGATTATAAGTCTTGCAAACTTATCTAAAGCCTAGTTAGTGTCTAAATGTAGCTGCTTAGTGCTTACCCCTTCTCGTTCATTGTCCATACGGATCTTCTTCAATGCAACGATTTCACCGGTTTTGATATCTTTCGCCATGTACACTTGTCTGCAAAAAAAAAACAAAAACAAAACACAGATCTAAGCCTGAGGGATGTTTTATTCACATCAATTCACACATAAAGGAACAATTTTTATAGATAAAAATTCGAAATTTGCAATGAGAATGTGAAACCCACAAATCAAATCAGAAGAATTGGGAAGAAGAAGGAGAGTTACCCGTAGGTGCCTTCGCCGATCTGCTCGAGCTTCTCGAAGCAATCGACGCTGCGGGATCCTCGAATCGGAGTAGGCTCCTCCAGATTCAGCTGCCCACAAGCTGCAGCCGCCATGTTCTCCGACGAATTGAATCGGATAACTTCTTAGCTCTCTCTCTCTCTCTCTCTCCTCGCCGGCTTTTCTATTACAAGGTTTTAGCCCCTTTCGGTGTTTGTCTTCGCGGATTAAAAAAATATCTGGTTCAAACCCGGTTTGGAATTAAACCGGTTTCCAACCGGGTTTATTTGTAACAGCATCGTTAACCAATAAAAGCATTCAGCAGAGATGGCAAAACTTGAACCTGCCTGCGGGCCCGGCCCGTTTGGACTTGCTGCGGGACAGGATTAGTCACTAAGATTCAGGTCCGATTTTTTAGCGGGCCTCGCGGGATGAGCTTGTGCGGACCTGGGCCAGAAGCGGGATGGGTTCGGTGTATCCCGCGGGGCGCGCGGGGATCCGCACAGACATCCTTACTTTGACTCTCGAGCTCTGACCGACAAATGAAACAAAGACGAATGGCTTCTTTTCCGGCGAGTACAAAGGCGATCTCTTCTGGCTTCTTTTCTTATTCGATCCGTCAATTTCAATTTGTCACAACTTCGCCATGCATGTTCTTCGTATCCTCGTTTAATCAAGGAAGAGTCTCTTCTCGGTTTCATCTTCTTTCTTCATTTTCTCTTTAGCGACGATTAAAGAACGATGGACTCAGGTAAGGAAAAAATTGTGTTTACATGTTCTTTAGCTCGTTACTGTGATTTAATTTGTAAAGAAAGATAAAAAAAATTTGGTTTAACTCTTTGTCGTCGATTACATGATTTTCAGTGAAAGAAAAACAAAATATGGGGTCTCTTTTCTCTCTTATCAAGCGGCTACACATTGAGCAATCCTGTAAGTTGTTCTGTCTCGTTGTTGTCTCTTAACAAACAGCTTCTTATCTACAATACTTGGGGTGTTTAAGCTATTCTTGTTGTTATCATCAAGTCAATGTTTGCTAATATGCATTTTTTCATGTTGGTGTTGTTGTTCTTGTGTGTAGTTGTATGTTATAAAGTTTCCTTTTTTGTCTTGTTATTGAAGTTAGAAGTATGTTCGGTCTGTAAAATTAAACTAGGCACTGTTGCTTGTTATCCTGATGGCAATTGTTTCTTAATGTTCTGATCGTATAAACTAAAGTGACTTACGTCATAAATTTTCTAAAACTTTTTCTTTATAATGACATGTGATGAGTGGGGGATTGTATTATGATCAGGAGGAGAATGATATGAGAATGCAAAGGACACTTGCATTCCAATCTATAAGCTTAAGGACCTCATGTTAGTCTCTGTTCTATTTTTTTGTCGTCTCCATTGCTTATGATAAGAGCTGATAGAATTTAGGTAGGAAAGCAGACCGTTGACAAGGTGTTTTATTTGAACATGACAAGGTGTTTTATTTGAACATGTTACATTGAGTTTCTATGATAATCACAATAACTAGGTTACTAGTATATACTTGTGTTCTTACATAGATCTCTTTCTTTCTATGTTTCTAGTAGAGCTTTGTTTGACTTTGGCTCTTCCACCGAAGATAAAGAGAGTGTTTTACATGTGAAGCTGGCTTAGGAAACTAAAGATGAGTTTGCTGCAGTATTACAAGTCACTGAACCATATAAAATAAGGTACGTCTCTTACATATGGTTGCTTGCTCTTGATCGTTAGTTTGATAGGACTTGAGTATGAGACTTGATCTTACAGATTCGTGACTTTGTAGACAAACAAGTTGACAAGTACATTGCGATGGCTAAAGATGCAAAACCTTGATGCCCATTGTGATCTTCTTCTGGTGTCTTCAGACTTGCAAGCTGTTTGTGGAAGAGGAACTGCATCGAGGCAGGTTCGTTGCTTTGTGTATAGTTTCGTCAGCATATTTTAGACTTGTTAGTAATGTGGGTGAGAGTTTGATGCNTTTTTTCTAACTTTCGCTATGATCTCAATTTTAGAGCAGCTTGGTAAAGCTTTAGACTGTGTTATTACCAAGGAACCTGTATTTAAATTTTAAATTCCGTGGGGTAATATACTGCAGGGTTCAAACAGTGGAGAGGAGGATCTCCCAAATTGCCTTGAAGAGCTAACTGGGAAGGAGTTTCTGTTTCAGATCCTTGTCACACCTTTCAACTTCACACCCAATCACCGTACCTTCACTGTGTCCACCATCATAGAGAACCATGGCAAGGTAGTCTAATTTTTACTTGTCAATATGTCTACCGTTATATTTTCAAAAAAAATATGTCTACTGTTAAACGCTGTCAACCGTCTTTACTATACGTTTTTAAAAACTACTACTATCTTTACTTCCCATTATAAACTTAGGATATTTTTCGCCTTGCATGTTTTACTTCTGGTTCTAATTCATAAAATATTAGCAATTGGTGTATTGTTTTAATTTTACTAATTTATTCAAGATAAAGACAAACGGCCGTTTAAGCTTCATAAAAGGAAAAGAAATACCAAAGCGTTGTCGCCTTTTATAACGACCTATAAATGGTTAACTCAAAAAGAGTTGTTTTGAAAGAGTAGAATTTGTTCTGTTTTTGGCTATTATTAAAAGTCGTAGTTAACTAAACGATACAAAACATGACATCTGCATTCAAAAAACATACACAGACGATCTCACTAACATTGAATTGATTGCTACAACATGATTAACCCACTTTAAATTTTATAAATTGCACTACATAAGACCTAGAAGATGAGATCGTCATATATAAGGCTGATTGAGCCTACTATAAACCTTTAAGATTTTCGTTTTATATCTTTTTACCACCTATGGCATTGAGAAAACTGGTTACTATTTAACACTATAATTGTATTTGTTATTCTCAGCTCACTAAAGCGTAGGATATTCAGACGTTGATCGTTTCATGTTATTTTATAACTGTTTCGAATTTTAATTTCTTACACATGATTAATTTAAATCCGTTAATTTTTTTATATTGGTCCATAAATTTGGGCCGTAACCTATACCAAATTGAACTTTTTTATATTGGGCCATAAATTATATCAAATTCTATTTTTTGGTTGCTTATTTCAGACTTTTTTTTTTTGTCCACCACGAATCAGTTTTATTAAAGTCCAGTAAAAAATCTTTAAAAAAAATGTAACTATATAATACTATATAATTTAATGCATTTCTATAGTTATTAATTATTTAAAACCAATTTATTATAATTATATATTCTTGATTTTAAATATGGGTAAAATAAATAAATAAAAAATTTATTGTTCCTACAAATTGTTAATTTTTAAAAACCGAATTTAATATCTTTTAACTTGCATTTTTTTTATTAATATACTAACAACTACCATGAACCTTAGCTTTTGAACATAAAATCACTGGTAAAGCTAATGATCTATCGAATCATTATGAGGATAATATATGAAAATATCTAACACATGAATTCTCTCGGCATTCTTATTTAACCTTATTATGATGTGTGCTTTCAAATGTTTCATTCATCACCATCATAAACAACACGAAAAAACAAAAGTTCAAAACAGATAAACAACAAAATCTCCGTAAAGACGTAAACAAAACTGTTCAACAGGCCAATAATGTAATCGGCTCCCCGCTTGCACGGGGCTATGCAAGAGAATGTCACAGCTCATATGGGCTTAGTGTATTTAAGATGGCCTTTCCCGGGCCGAAGCTCATAATTGGATAGAAAGGGTCCTTGGTAGGACGATATATGATCTAATCAAATTAAATTAAAAGTATATATAAGCTATGTGAGTAACAACAAAAGATTCGATTTAACTTTGCCACGTAACGTAAGACAAGTAATCAAGCAACTATCTTTTTCCAATTAAAATACGGGAAAACAAACAAATAAGCTCTAGTACTCTAGGGTTCTTCAGGCTGAAGAAAAGCGACTTAAAATCCAAACCTGTACTTTCAGACATGAACACAAGTATACGAGCTCTGGTCTTGTCTATGAAGGTACAACAAAGTTCCATACTTTATCTTAATTTTATAATAATTATTTTTTAGCAAGAGAACTATAGCTCCGTTTTTTACCTAAACTTCCGCATTACAGCAAGATAAAATGAGTTTTGAGATTATGCAGCTTTTTATAGTTTACACATCTGCTTTTTAACTTTAAATCAGGCTTTGAGTTAACTCAGCCGTTGGATCGTGGTAGTTACTTTAGCAGCGGGAGAGTCTCCGGAGGATTGATGCCGGAGCTATTTGCCGGTGAATTGTTCCGTCTCCCTCCGTTCGTCTTCCCTATCTGTAAGAAAAATTCCTTAGATTGTTTGTTAGCACATATACTTATATTAAAAAAAAGATAAGTGATGGATTTAACCGAAATTGTGCAACTATTACATTCGTTTGGAACTTTCTAAAAAGAATTCTTCTCTATTAACAAGGATAAGAAAAATAAGAATTTCTTTGAACAAAATAAAAAAATAAAATAAGAATTCTAGAAGCATAATATCTTTTGCCTAATTTTAAATTTTAAATTGGGTCCTGTAAGATACGTTCTTGCATTCTTATCAACTAAATAAGTTTGGTTTAACAGAGATATAAATTTGGAAACATGAAAAAAAATCATATCTTTAATTATGGGTCTCAGATAAAATTGTCTTGCATCCACAAAGTCCTCAACTATAGTTATGCATATGTTCTTATACTTGCGAAGTCCTACGCGCTAAGTCAACTGTGCCACCTCGCCTTTGTATATGTGTATTATCTATCTACGTATATAAAGTGTTTAATTAGTATCTAGAAGCATAACAAATAGTACTCTTGTTACCTGGCTAGCCAAAACCAGATTCTCTTCTCTCAGCAACTCCTCCTATTTGAAAATGATCAACAAGTCCATAAGTCTCTTAATTAACATGTTTTCAAGCCATCTTCAGACAAGTCCATAAGTCACATTTAATCAAGATTTCAACAAAATCTTTTTGTTCTAATTAGAATATCACATAACAAAAGCCAAAAACAATTCAGGGACTAAGACAAGACCAAACGATACATCCAAAATCTAGAGATTTGGGTCTAGTGATCTGCAAGAGGATTCAAGAATCAGTATAGCCGATAATGACCGGGATGGTAGCACTAACCTTTTCTTGAAGCATCTTCACAAACTCCATCGTTAGTTCTGTCTGCAACATGACATTAAAAACTATGTTATTTCATCTGAAGTCAAGCAAGGTCTTAGGAAACTAACTAGACAGAATATTTATGTAATAATCGGTTCATTCACGTCGTAGCAAGCATATATACCTTCCTAGCTCTAGTTGCAGACAGAGCAGTTTCGAGCTGGTCCTCCAGAGAAATTAGAGAATCTACACTTACATTGTCGACATTTGATTCTTCAAGATTGCTGCATAGTCATAAGTAGACAAAGGAAAAAAAGAAACTTTTTTGATCAGATGAAGAGGGGAAAAGGCGTCTTAGTGCTAACCTTTTGACTGATTCGAGTAACTCATNAAGGCTGATTTTAGCAATACTAGAATATAGATTTCAAGCATGAATTTCAATGAATCGGTTTCAAGGCTGATTGGTATTTAGCATAAACCATGTGTAAATAATTTATCTAGTATCCGAATTTATCAAACCTCAAAAACATATAATCAGATCAATCAATTTAATCGAACTTAGCATACAATCTTAAACCTCAAGACATTAGATTTTATCATGAATTTATCAACCTAGCAGACGGATTCTCAATTCTCAAAGACATCCAAATCAGATCAATATAACCTACCAAACGAATTATTTAGGGTTTCTATTTAAAACAGACCAGATTAGAAAACTATCAATCCTAGCAGATGATATTAAACCTCAAGAATCATGCAATAAGATCATTCGGATTTTAAACAAGTAAACCTCAATCAATCTATCAACCTATCGGATTATATAAGCAAAACAAGCTAGCAACCTATCGGATTCAATCAATGTTTTAACAGGCTGGTCGGTTTAAACAATTTTAAATTAGATGAATAATTAACCAAGCAGGATGAGAAAATAAATCTATCAATTTAACGGTCAAACACTTCTAGCAACATAGCATCAATTTCAATCAGATTTAAAACCTCAATGATCAAAACCGAAAACAGTTTTGATTTCAAAATATCCGATTAGGGTTTTAATATGTGATTTGATAATTATAGTATAATTAATTCTAATACTTATATTATTTAGGGTTTATAGATATAGGGTTAGGGTTTATCGGATTTTAACTTGTAAAACCTGATTTGGGGTTTTAATCATGTAGGAACATGATTTAGGGTTTGGGGTATCAAACTTTTAGAGTTTCGATTTACTCAATTAGGATTTTTGATCTATTACCATATGGTTTTGATTCATAAAGATTAGGGTTTAGGGTTTCATTCTTTATCAATCAATCCATGTTCGATTATGGGTTCTTAGGTTTTGAATTACTTTTTAACCTTAGATGATTGTTGAATCGGATCACCAAAGGAGTTGAGCCGCGAGCTGGAATGGATCGAGTCGCTTCTATCGGGTCGCAGACGTCCTTTGTTGCTTGATCGGGAACGCCTTGATCGTCGGACGCGAGCTGTAACAGATGCGGGAACAAGAGACGCGATCGGGGTTTAGGGTTCGTCAGATCGCCGGCTAGGGTTAGGGTTTTAGGATTTTTCGATTTGGGTATTAGCTTAGGGATTTAGAGTTTCGTGCTGATAACGTGTTATAAAAATAATTGAAAAGTCTATCTTTATTCATAACCTAGAGGTTCCTTATATAGGAGATTACACCGTCGTGAAAAGATTACAAATCATAATCTCTTGGTTATGAGTCATCCACAATTTGGTTCATCACAGTTTTGAGAATATGCAGCTTTTTATAGTTTACACATCTGCTTTTTAACTTTAAATCAGGCTTTGAGTTAACTCAGCCGTTGGATCATGGTAGTTACTTTAGCAGCGGGAGAGTCTCCGGAGGATTGATGCCGGAGATATTTGCCGGTGAATTGTTCTGTCTCCCTCCGTTCGTCTTCCCTATCTGTAAGAAAAATTCCTTAGATTGTTTGTTACATATACTTATATTAAAAAAAAGATAAGTGATGGATTTAACCGAAATTGTGCAACTATTACATTCGTTTGGAACTTTCTAAAAAGAATTCTTCTCTATTAACAAGGATAAGAAAAATAAGAATTCTACAAGCATAATGTCTTTTGCCTAATTTTAAATTTTAAATTGGGTCCTGTAAGATACGTTCTTGCATTCTTATCAACTAAATAAGTAAAGTTTAACAGAGATATAAATTAGGAAACATGAAAAAAAAATCATATCTTTAATTATGGGTCTCAGATAAAATTGTCTTGCATCCATAAAGTCCTCAACTATAGTTATGCATATGTTCTTATACTTGCGAAGTCCTACGCGCTAAGCCAACTGTGCCACCTCGCCTTTGTATATGTGTATTATCTATCTACGTATATAAAGTGTTTAATTAGTATCTAGAAGCATAACAAATAGTACTCTTGTTACCTGGCTAGTCAAAACCAGATTCTCTTCTCTCAGCAACCCCTCCTATTTGAAAATGATCAACAAGTTCTCTTAATTAACATGTTTTCAAGCCATCTCCAGACAAGTCCATAAGTCACATTTAATCAAAGATTTCAACAAAACCTTTTTGTTCTAATTAGAATATCACATAACAAAAGCCAAAAACAATTCAGGGACTAAGACAAGACCAAACGATACATCCAAAATCTAGAGATTTGAGTCTAGTGATCTGCAAGAGGATTCAAGAATCAGCATAGCCGATAATGACCGGGATGGTAGCACTAACCTTTTCTTGAAGCATCTTCACAAACTCCATCGTTAGTTCTGTCTGCAACATGACATTAAAAACTATGTTATTTCATCTGAAGTCAAGCAAGGTCTTAGGAAACTAACTAGACAGAATATTTATGTAATAATCGGTTCATTCACTTCGTAGCAAGCATATATACCTTCCTAGCTCTAGTTGCAGACAGAGCAGTTTCGAGCTGGTCCTCCAGAGAAATTAGAGAATCTACACTTACGTTGTCGACATTTGATTCTTCAAGATTGCTGCATAGTCATAAGTAGACAAAGGAAAAAAAAAACTTTTTTGATCAGATGAAGAGGGGAAAAGGCGTCTTAGTGCTAACCTTTTGACTGATTCGAGTAACTCATATTGTGTGGAAGATAACTCCGAGTATTTTCTGCAAGATCCTGCACGTGAAAAAAAAATGATGGGAAACCTAGAAACTTCAGTCGCTATGACAAGTTCAAAGCATAGAGTTTATCTCAGACGCAACCAACACTTCGATCCCTTCATGACATTAACGACCACGTTAAATGATGTTCTCAGCTANCGACCGCAGACTAATTTTAAGTTCGAGTGTTCTTTAGCAAAGAAACCCAAAACTAGACTAATTGCATGAAGAAAAGGAACAACATCTTGAAGGGCAACAAAAGGTCGCTATTAATCTAGACATATATATCTTGGATAGTGTCCTTTGCACACACCGATCAAGATTAAAGGGTTAAAACAGATATCCAATCAGATAAGTAATGTAGCATGTGTGACAAGTATCTATGTGAAATTTTCGGTGTTCTACAACCAAACATGGTATTTAGAGGATACTTCATCAACAAATCAATCACGGAGAAATTACAAAACAAAAAGTCAAGAAATTTTTTCAGATGAATAATTGGACAAAAGAGCTCCATTTTAAACCAAAGATTCTTGATCAGTGTCACCATTAACCCCGATTAATCTCTCAACAGTTCTCCTGAAGTGTTTTAGCAAAAAAAAAAAAACAATTCTCCTGAAGTGCATTACAATATTGTACACTGCATCTTAAATAAAAAAATAAAAATTGAAAGTGAAAAACTGATGAAGCAGCGATACAAATATATTATATATATTACTTCAACAACATTGAGTACCACCACGTGTAGAAAAATTTCTTGAATTCACATGCAATATTAAAATTCTTTATAATAAAGGTAAAATAAAATAAAAATTCGTATCAAAAATGGGAAAAAAAACGAAAATCAAGAACATATCTAGCTAGGCCACCACAATGTTTAATCTTAAATTAGGTTTGAGCTCACGCATAGGCAGTCGTCATCAGTAAAACAAAGAGAAAATCTCAGTTAATTTGAAGAAAACAAAAAGCCCAAGTTCTATGGTCACGTAACGTAAGAAGAATTTTACTCCTTCAGTTTTTATTTGTAACTAATTTTAGTTAAAAGTGTGAATATTAAAAAAAAATTTTACTTTTGAAAAAATAACATTTAATAATAAATTCAACCAATAATAAAAAGGTATGAATTATTTGATTGGTTACACAATTTGTAATAAATGTAAAAGGTGTTTTGGATTATGTAAACATCTTACATCGTGAAACAAATATTTTTTGCTAAAACTACTTACATATCAAAATAGAGGGAGTATTTTGTAATTAATTGTATGGTAAATTTCTTTTAGTTGTGCATTTCGTCCTTATGGTGATTGGAAACATAATGTGTGGTTGGTTTGGGGATGAACTGTTATGTTCTAACAGAATATGTGGTTAGTAAAAAAACACATTGTGGTCAGGGTCAGTGTAAATGTGGTCATTGAAAAGGTAGTTGAAACTAAAAGTGTGTTCACTTCTTTGAAACACCTAATTTGTTTTAAACAGCTTTTCCCTGACCATTACAATTGCAATGACTGTGGTTATGGAGAAATTATTTTGTAGGTAAGCATGGTTATAAAGTTTAGATCCTTGGCTTATTGATGTGGTCAAACAAGTGTGGTTATAAATTTTGGATCTTTTGTTTTTTTTTCCAACTTTTTCACCTCTCGTTTTCAATCTGACAGTGCATTAAACAAAAAAAAAACAAAATAAAGAGGAAAAGAATCATATATTCCCCATATTTATGATTAAAAGATGTATGACATCAATATTTTTCGCTTAAGCTTTGGTTTTACCATTTTTCATCTTGAAACCTGCGAGCAAAAAGAAGAGTGAAGAATCGAAGGTGAATCAGACTTGACTCAGACGACACAGTGAGAGCGAGCAAGCTTCACCTGTGAACGTTAAGTTTTCTTGACATCCGACGGTGGAACGTTGATCATCCCTTTTAATATTTTTTATTTTTTTGAATTCTTTCCACATAAAATAAAAATTGCTATTGAAGAGAAAGGTAACTATTTGAGGAGTTTGGTCACGATAACAAACAGAAAAATAACTATTTGAGATGGTTTAGGGCATCCGCAATGGGAATCCTTAAGTGGAAATCCGTAGGAAAAAAATAATTAAATAATTAGTGGACCTAACCAAAAGTTAAGGATTCAATTTTTAAAATTTTTAAATAAGGATTATTTCTTAGTGAATCCTTACACTATTTGCGTGTCTCCACGACTACGTGGCGGTCCGTGAATGGTCATTTTTTTTTTTTTTTTAAATCCAAAATATCCAGGATTAATCCGAAATGCCCTTCTCGCTAAGGACTCCAATGAGTGTCACCGCTGCGCATGCTCTTACGTTTTATTGAATTTCCAGCGAGCGCCATTGACTGTTATTCCCACCGGTTGGTCCGGTCTGATTACCATTTAATTTTAAAATTTTGAGATGGTTTACGTTTTATTGAAGTAAGAACTTGGGAAGTTGCTGATGCGTATTTTAAAAAATTGATGATTTGAAAATAAGGTGAGACTACATTATTTTCTCCGTGTTTTTGATTAACATTATGATCTTATATTTCTTAAAGCTATATTCACTATTATATAATACTAACTACGGTAACTTTTTCATATTCACAATCTAAGTTTTTATACTATATATAATTTCGATTCTTATGCGTCTGGATTTTTTTTTGTTTAATGGTCTCTTTAGCATATGTTGCTCCATTACCGTAACACAAGTCTACGGATCGTATGCACATACGTCGTTTAGTAATTTACCACCATCAGGTGATCTGACTTGAACCAAATAATAGCGTGAGCCGAAATGGGCTAGCTCAAAAGTAAGACCCACATCAGTACAGCCCATTTTAATTTATCAAAATGACTCTGCTCAATTCCGTATCTCATTTAGCAAATCAATAGTGAACTAATCGTGATTTCAGTTCATTTATGTACAGTATATGATCTATGTAAATTATGCATACACAAATGTTTTTTTTTTTGAAAAGAAAAAAAATTAAACCGGGTCTATTAAAGACATAGATCCAACCTCCAAGTGAGAGGTGCAACCCATGGATGGATCATTTCCCGGGTATTCAAATGGACCGTAAGCATGAGCCCATATCTGCGTAGCCACATGTGGAGCTAATAATTTCGCATTAGAGGGGAATCGATCCCTGGCCTATACCAACATGGTAACTCCTCCTCTAGTGGAAACCCACTAGACCACCACAATGTGGTTCATACACAAATGTTTTGATACAGGGGAACTCTTACTTCTTTAATCTAAGGTTTCGAATGAGTGATGCAGATCAAAAAATGCAGATCAAACAGAAATGCTGTTCAAGCCGAACAAATGCAGATCATACAGATCAAGTAGAACAAATGCATATCAAACTAATTTAATAAAGTGATGTATCTAAATAAATGAAAAAAATTATGAAATTATTTTTTTTTGTAATCAAATTTATGAAAATTAAATAATTAAAATAAAAAGTTATTATATATAAGTAAAAAACATCATGTTGACAAAAATAAAAATAAATATCATCATTTAATAGTGAAATTTATTAAATGATGATAGTGAAATTATATGAAATTTAATAGTGAAATTATATGAAAATAATAATATTGTTTTGCTTTTATTTTTGTATCTTTATTCAGTTCTTGGTTCTTTCTTACCATTTGGTTCACTATAAAATAATATTGTCAATTTTTATATATATTATTCAATTAACAAAATTTTCATTTAATAATTTAACATAATGTGTATAATATGTTTTACATAAAAATATATAGAATCTCTATAAATTAAAATGTTGGGACTTTGAAATTTTATTAATTTATAGAGATTTTAATATACAAAAGTTTCCTTATTTATATTTATTATTTTAAGATATATTTATTCTAAGATAAGAAAAATATTTGATTATAGTGTATAAACATTAATTTTTATTTTTAAAATTTTACACTTATATTAATTTTATTATATTATTTGGTTTATATAGTATATATTGCATAGGACTTAAATATTGTTTTTAATATAATATTACTAAATTTCATCA
>QGKV02000571.1:39916643-39946381 GCA_003260655.2 Brassica cretica | reverse complement strand
TTACTAAATTTCATCAAAAATATATTGAGTGTGAATAAAATATAAGGATAATTTGATTGTGAATATATAACAAACAATATAAGAATAGATTCTTACTTATACAAAATATGTATATATATATATATATAAATTATTACTTTATAATATTAATAGAACCATATATTTACATAAAATTTTCTAAAAAATATTGTGTTATTACTTTATCGATTTGTGTCGAATTTTGAATCAGTCCAAGTTGGGACCTGTGAAATTTATTAATTTAAAGAGATATTAATTTTTTTTTCTTGGTCAAAAGAGAGATATTAATTTATTTAGTATTAATTTATAGATGTTGTAATGTATGTGGTTATATAGCTTATATATCGGCCCATTATGTATCTCGGCCGATGAAACAATATAGTGGACTTCTCCTTTTCCTGCCCCATATGTATTCTCTCAATCTCAAGAAGAAAATAAAAGCGAAGTGAAGAGATAAGAGCGTGGAGGAACTGCGATGTCTGCGACAACAACTCCATATCTCTCTCTTCCGAGTTTCAGACCAAGACTACAAAATCCAGCTAAAACCACCCACCAGTTATCTCCTCCACTCTCTTGGTCTGTTTCAAAGAGAAAGAAGATCCTGTCTTCTTCTGACAGACAATTATGGAGATTGTGTGCAGCAACACCAGAGGAGATAGTTTCTTCTGATACTTCTTCTTCTTCAGAAGCTATTGTGTCTGGTGGTGGTGGCCAAGATGGTGTTGCTTTGATCATACAAGTGCTTCTCATTGTCGCTTTTCTTGCTCTCAGTGTTCTCACCATTGGTGTAAGTTTTTTTATATCCACATATTACCAAAAATCTTATCCTAATCTATTTTAACAATGTTTGACTCAAACCAAACCCGGTTTGCAAGTGCCTAAACCGGTGAGAGTAAGATTGTTTGTTACAGGTTGTTTACATCGGAGTGACTGAGTTTCTTGGGAAGAGGGAGAGAGACAAGTTTGAGAAAGAAGAGGCAGCAAAGAAGTCTAAGAAAAGTGGCAAGAAGAAAGCAGCAACCAGAGCCAGAGCTGGACCTAGGGGCTTCGGTCAGAAGATTGATGAAGATGATGACATTGATATTGATCTTGATTAATTCTTTTTTTTTTTTTGTTGAGAGAGACAAGATTGATCTCTGTTTGTAAGACTGCGATTGTCATAGTTTTCTTGCTTGCTCCAGGTAAGATTCATACATTACCACAAAAGACTATTACCAAGACTTGCTCCAGGTAAGATTCATACATAATCAAAACGGTCAAAACCTTTTTCTCCTCAGTCGTTCCCCCTAAAGTAAAACAAAAAGTAAGCAAATGAGAATGTTCTTTTAACATAACAAAATAATACTAATAGACAAGTAACACAACTAACAACCGTTGTATGAAAATTCTGATTGCTTAACCATGTCCTGATTGTATCCTTAAGTCTTGAACCTACTCCATCGACCACCAAAAGAAACCTGTTTCACGTATCAGTGTTCTAAAAATCGGTTTAGGCGGCAGTAAATTAGACTTAAAAGAAACTATTTTTCTTGAACATTATTTGAAAACATCTGTTTAGAAACTATTTTTCTGGAACATTTATAAAAAATATTATGTTTGGCATTAAAAAGTCGGTCTATGTGGCCGGCCGTTTAATCACTAACTACCCCATTGAAGCGCTGAAGGTTGCATTTGTTCAGTCGATTATTAATAGGCCTAATCGATTAAGCCTATGCATGCTGAAGCTGATTATCTTATGTTAATCGGTAAGCAAATAATAACACTAAACTTGATTTTATTATCAGATTGACATTCAAAACATATGACTATATAAATCATATTACAGCTTTGTTTGTATGCATTTGCATTTACTTATTCTGTATATGTGTGTGTGTTTGTATATTTAAAGTATAGACTATAGTATACACGTATATGTTTATATGAATCCTAGTTGATTTTGCCTCCTTTTCCTGGGCTTGGCTTCGGCTTAGGCTTACTCTTCTGCAACCTCCGCTCTGTGGTTTCAACGGTCATATCATCTTCATCCTCTTTCATCTCGATACCGTCTTCTTCCTCGCCGTGAGATGACACGGAAGAGCTAGAAGATGAGGATGAAGAACTTTCGAGACCAAGACACTTCAAGAGAAGAGTTGTTATTGAAAATTGATCAAATAACATAAATTGGATCCAATGAGAGTCGCCTTTTTCGCCATTTCTCAGATTCTGCATTGTTGATTTCTTGAAAAGAAAATTCTCTTGTTAATGTTCTTTGAGAGAGAGATATTGTGTGTAGTTTGGTTTGTGATGGAACTTTGTTAACGCAGTTGCTACTCCTTTTAAAGGGATAGGTATCATCACTAGGTTGTTGGTCAACTCTTTTTTTTGTTGACCGAGTCTGTTATAAACCGGGTTTGTTAGGTGAAGATCAACTTTGAACTAGTTGGTGGTGGTATGTTAAAACTTAAAACGTAAAATGAAATAACAGTGTTGACATTGATCTAATGCGGTCAAAAAAATAGCAACGTATAGTGTGGTGTGGTGGGGACTGTGGGAACGTCTGGTCTTAGTCAAAGTCAATACACGCACTTCTCTGGTTTTTGTTTGAACCAAAGATGTTGAATTAGTAGTACAGTTGAAATTTTTGATTATTTCAAATAAAGACAGAAGTTTTTTTTTTGGTGTGCTCGGGATAATACTACTCTACTAGAGGTTAATAGATGTTTGGGATGGACCTAGCACCTCAAAAATAATCTTAGACTAATCAAAATATAATCGGGATCTATCTATATATATAAAAAAATGTTTGCCTCCCTCCTGTTGCGCCATGTCATAATGTCGTTGATTGTGAGTGTGACACCTGTCTTCTTTGCCTAAAACTCATCGTTTCATTAAGTTTTGATGTGGGCTGATGCGTTTCATAATTTTTTACGGTTTAGTGGGCTTTTTGTTCACACCGTGATATAGCCCAAATATAGAGAGATAGCCACTATAATGAAAACATATGTAAAGACTGAAACTTTGGAAACAAGAAGGAAAAGAAGGAGCGTACCGTGAGTTTCTGGATGCTACTGACTTCGCCTTGGTTGGAGGCGATATCAACGGTGACGGTTCATTTCGCCGCCACCGTAACTCAATAACATTCAAGAGTTTAAAATTATTGNGGAATTAACATGAATGGAAGTGCCATACACGCGCAGAGACATGCGTGTTGGTGAGATATGAGATACATATTTTAAACTTAAAAGGAAAATAGACAGGAAGCAATGCGTTCAATTCCCATTGAGTCTTTTCTTTTGAGCATTTTGTTTCAAGAAAAACGACATAACATAACCGGATTTACTTCGGTTTAGTTTAGATTCGATTCAGCTTAAATGCATGCATGATTTTAAGTTACACAAGTTTCATTCAATAAATAAATCAACGGAAAATTTTATTGTAAGAAATTGAGTTAATTGAAATTCATAAGACAGAAAATAATAAATAATTAAATAAAATTTTATAATTATCTAGCTACTTATATTTATATAATATTTATATATCAAAATAACATAAATATATGATTATAATTAATATTTAAATAAAAATCCGGGCGTAGCCCGGGCCGATTCTAGTTTTAGGATATAAAGATGTCGGAAATAATTGGCTGACTGATAAAAGTGAAAATAAATGGTTGCTTAGAAAATCTGAGATATATTATTGAGAGGAAAGAAATATTTAATTAAATGATTATGAATCGTCCATTTTATGTTTTAGTTATAAAGAAAATCTCTCTCCTCCAATTTCTCTCTCTAAATCCTCTGAAAAAGAAAACCTAATTTCCCTCCCTTCCGAGCTCCGGCGGCGGCGGTTCCTTTGACCGTCGTCGGGAGCTCTCTTGTTCCCTTTCCTCTTTGCTCTGTTGACTCCTTCCTCCTCTCTACGGTCTTGTCGAAGCCCTGGGTTTGATTCGCCGCCTCATATCCCTCTTCTATTCGCGATAGATCCGGTGGTTTGGCTAGGGTAGCGGCAGATCTGGTGTAACGACGACGTTCGGAGCTAGGGACTGTCGTCAGAGTCGGCTTCATGGGTGGTTGGTGGCGTTGTCTCTTCGCTGGAGATCCTACAGTAGATCTGTCGGTACCAAGGCGGTGGGAAGGAGAGGGCTTGAACCGGCTTCGATCCTTCATCTGTCTATTCAGATCGTTGGAGTTCTTCTCCAGTTTTTCTCGGAGCTTCGATTCTGACCAGGAGTGTGACAGCGCGTGGAGTCCAGATGAGACTATTATCTGGCGGTTCTTCAGCGTCTCACATTCCTTTGGTGAGGTTTGTGCTTCTTGGCCGGATATTACGTCTCGGTTTCTTGGTCTCTTCCGGATCCGCCTAGCTCATGTGAGATCTTGTGGCTGGTTCTCAGTCATGGGTACGTGTGGGGAGTTTCTTCTCTCGGTGTTGTCGCCCGAGTTTTGGAGGTTTCTGTGGCAGCACGTGACGAGACACGGGACAGCATATGCATCTCTTTGGTTGTCTCTGTCTTCCGGAGTTGGGTTCTTGACTGTGGCAGTGGGTTAGTCTCTCTCTTCTCCCATAATAAATCGTCATCTTGTGGTGGTGTAGCTTCTGTGTAAGCAGACCGGTCTTTAGCAGGTGGTTAGTAGTTAGTTTGGCACTTGGGCTTCTTGTTTGTTCGGAGGTCGCTTCTTCCGGAGGAGGTGTGCCCGACATGTCCCACTGCTCTGCGTGTGCGGTGGGTTAAATGGGTGTATACGGTCCCGGGATTGGAGGGTTGGTGACAGCAATCTCCAGTTCCCTATCTCGAACGACGGCACCACTTGTCAGTGGACTCCTCTTCGTGCTGTCGGTGAGGCGATTTTGAATGGGTTGGTTGCTCCGTGTTGTGTTTCTTGGTGATGGTATTGATGATTGGGTTTCTCGGAAGCTGTAGGTTTTTACTCGTTGCTTTAAGGTTTGAGCCGCCTTTCTCTCCGGGTGCTCGCGGCAACATGGGTCTCAGTCCGCTCATTCTTTTCCCTTGGGCCATCGACGCTACGCTTACTCCTGTCTGCCTCTAGGACCATAGTCTCTCGTAATTGAATCTGCTTGTCTCTAGATGCTCTGTTTAGTTTCATTTCTGCATTCTGTTTCTTGTTTTCTCTGTGCTTCTGTAAAAAATTTAAAACTTGGTATAATAATTTAACATTTTACAAAAAAAAAAAAATCAATAAATTCAACAAAATAAACATTTTAATCATAAAGAGGTTTATAAAATCATAACCACAACCAATGATATGAAATAAGGTTGCTCTTATCAAATAATCTTATATATTAAAATAGAAGTCATAACTTTAATTCATGTGTGATTTTTTTTTAAAAATGAACCTAATGGACCTATTCCTAAAAAGTCACGTTACATTTAATCTCTAATCTTATCATTTGAATTTTGGGCATACCACAAATTTTTATTGGGCTATCAATAATTAGATTTAAATAATAGATGATCCATTGGATTTATAGATAGTATAAATTAAATAGATATAATTTAATGTTGTAATATTATACATCCATATGTTAATTATTTAAATATTTGTCGATGTTAAATTTTAAAATTATGAAGATTTTTTTTTAAATAACAAAAATCATATTATCTAACAATGAATAATTTTTACTACCTTAAACCAATGAAAACAAATTTTAAACTATAAGGTTTATTTTAAAAATTAAACAAAAACTAAATGTTTAATTATTTATTCGATAATATAAATCTGTGAAGCGAAAAGTTTAATTTTTTAAAAACTTTCTAAATTTGTGAAATGTTACAATATTTTTGAATATGACAATAAAATAATATTTTACTAATCTTTATATATATAGTTACGATTTTAATAATGAAATAATAATCCGAAAATATATATATAGAAGAAGATACAAATACATGTGAAAGTTTGAAACAATCTATTCAATGAAAAAAATATACCNTGTTAACCCATACGAAAATATTAAATTTTTCGGTAAATGCTCTATATACTGAAGCCTATGATCTTTAGTGTTGCTTTAAAATTTCTAAACACATTCTACATTTGTATTAATTTATATTAAACTCTCTTTCATGGTACATGAGCATCCTTTTAATTTTTTGTCAATTAATTTAGTAAAACTTCATAATACTCCCTAAATTGGTGGACTAACCACTATAAAATTGCTACTTTCTAGAGAAACGGAGACAACAAAAGTTCCAAAACTCTATGAACGTCATCATATGTTAGTGAATGATGCAACTATGCATTAAAACAATATTTTCACATTTTTAAAATTTTCTCAAAATCTATATGTTAAACCTACGAAAATAATGAATTTTTCGGTAAATGCTCTATATACTGAACCTATGATCTTTAGTGTTGTTTTATAATTTCTAAACACAGTATACATTTGTATTAGTGTATATTAAACTCTCTTTCATGGTACATGGACATCGTTTTAATTTTTTGTCAATTAATTTAGTAAAACTTCATAAGAATCCCTAAATTGGTGGACTAACCACAATAAAATCGCCTTTTTTTAGAGAAACGAGGACAACAAAAGTTTCAAAACTGTTTGAACTTCATCATATGTTAGCGAATGATGCAACAATGCATTAAAACAATATTTTCATATTTTTGAATTTTTCTCAAAATCTATGCGTTAACCAACCCCCTACGAAAATATTGAATTTTTGGGTAAATGCTCTATATAGTGAAGCCTATGATCTTTAGTGTTGCTTTAAAATTTCTAAACGCATTCTACATTTGTATTAATATATATTAAACTCTCTTCCACGGTACATGGGTATCGTTTTAACTTTTTATCAATTAACTTAGTAAAACTGCATAGTACTCCCTAAATTGATGGACTAACCACTATAAAATCGTTATTCTCTAGAAAAATGGAGATAACAAAGGTTCCAAACCTTTTTGACCTTTATCATATGTTAGGGAATGATGAAAATATGCATTAAAATAGAACTTTCATATTTTTGAATTTTTCTCAAAATCTATGTGGTTTAACCCATACGAAAATATTGAATTTTTCGGTAAATGCTCTATATACTGAAGCCTATGATCTTTAGTGTTGATTTAAAATTTCTAAACACATTCTACATTTGTATTAATATATATTAAACTCTCTTTCATGGTACATGAGCTTCTTTTTAATTTTTTGTCAATTAATTTAGTAAAACTTCATAATACTCCATAAATTGGTGGATTAGCCACTATAAAATCGCTATTTTCTAAAGAAACGGAGACAAAAAAAGTTCCAAACCTCTTTGAACTTCATCATATGCTAATGAATGATGCAACTATGCATTAAAACAGTATTATCATATTTTTAAATTTTTCGGTAAATGCTCTATATACTGAAGCTTATGATCTTTAGTGTTGTTTTAAATTTATAAACACATTTTACATTTGTATTAATGTATATTAAACTCTATTTCACGGTACATGGACATCTTTTTATTTTTTTCTCAATTAATTTAGTAAAAATTCATAATACTCCCAAACTTGGTAGATTACCCACCATAAAATCGCTATTTTCTAGAGAAACCGAGACAAAAAAAGTTCCAAACCTCTTTCATCTTCATCATATGTTAGTGAATGATGCAACTATTCATTAAACAGTATTTTTATATTTTTGAATTTTTTTCAAAATCTATGTGTTTACTCCCTACGTAAATATTGAATTTTTCGGTAAATGTTCTATATACTGAAGCCTATGATCTTTAGTGTTGTTTTAAAAATTCTAAAAACATTCTACATTTGTATTAATATATATTAAACTCTCTTTCACGGTACTTGAGAATCGTTTTAATTTTTTGTCAATTAATTTAGTAAAACTTCATAATACTCCCTAAATTGGTGGATTAACCACTATAAAATCTTTATTTTCTAGAGAAACAAAGACAAAAAAAGTTTCAAACCTCTTTGACCTTCATCATTTGTTAGTGAAGGATGAAACTATGCACTAAAACAATACTTTCATATTTTTGAAAATTTCTCAAAATCAATGTGTTAACCCTTACGAAAATATTGAGTTTTTCGGTAAATTGTCTATATATTGAAGCCTATGATCTTTAGTGTTGTTTTATAATTTCTAAACATGTTCTACATTTGTATTAATTTATGTTAAACTCTATTTCATGATACATGGGCATCGTTTTAATTTTTTTGTCAATTAATTTAGTAAAACTTCGTAATACTCCCTAAATTGGTGGACTAACCACAATAAAATCGCCTTTTTTTAGAGAAACGAGGACAACAAAAGTTTCAAAACTGTTTGAACTTCATCATATGTTAGCGAATGATGCAACAATGCATTAAAACAATATTTTCATATTTTTGAATTTTTCTCAAAATCTATGCGTTAACCAACCCCCTACGAAAATATTGAATTTTTGGGTAAATGCTCTATATAGTGAAGCCTATGATCTTTAGTGTTGCTTTAAAACTTCTAAACAAATTCTACATTTGTATTAATGTATATTAAACTTTCTTTCATGGTACATGAGAATCGTTTAAATTTTTTTATCATTTAATTTTGTAAAACTTCATAAGACTCCCTAAATTGGTGGACTAACCACTATAAAATATATATTTTCTAGAGAAACGAAAACAACAAAAGTTCCAAACCTCTTTTACCTTCATCATAAGTTAATGAATGATGCAACTATGCATTAAAGCAGTATTTTCATATTTTTGAAATTTTCTCAAAATCTATGTGTTTAGTGTTGTTTTAAAATTTTTAAAACACATTCTACTTTTGTATTAATGTATATTAAACTCACTTTCATGGTACATGGGAATCGTTTAAATTTTTGTCAATTAATTTAGTAAAACTTCAAAATACTCCCTAAATTGGTGGACTAACCACTATAAAATTGCTACTTTCTAGAGAAACGGAGACAACAAAAGTTCCAAAACACTTTGAACGTCACCATATGTTAGTGAATGATGCAACTATNGTTGTGTGTCTTGCATCTTGTGGTTGTTACTTGTGAGTTGCGAGGCTATTATATAAAGCTGACAATTTGGAGACTGGCGAAGTTGTGTTGTGTCATGTGATGCTTGATCTAAGTATTCTCTGCTTGAAATATTCTGCACTATTTAAGTAGACATTAATAATTACAATTACATATAGTTTAGTTATGTTGATCAGATCCGTCAGGCGTCAAAAGTAACTTTTCCAGTCTCTCTTATCTCTCTGGATTTATAGCATTTCCATCATTTCATTTAGAAATTTATAAAAAGATATAGTATATTATTGATAAAATTTAAAATATCAATTGCACCAATCTATAAAAAGTGTCTTTATTGATTCAGTCGTGATCATATGAAAGTGATCAAACAGTTTCTCACCGACTTTCAATTTGACTTGCATCCATCTTACTAAGATTTTTTTCCTTCATATGTCAGTTAACTGTATTTGTTTTATTTAGGTGAAGTTAATCATCTCTAAATGTTATGCTCTTTTTAAAAGTTATTGCGATTGGTCCTGTATTTTCCAGATATGGATATGACTAGTAGTAATCAATTTACAAATTCAGTATATTTTTATTAAAATTTAATCAGAAACTAATGCTAAATGTAGTTGTGGAATAGAACTTTTCATATATTCTTTACACGATAAAAGATGTCCGGTCCTTCTTGGATGCTTCTCATATTCACGTACAAACCCTTACGAAAATATTGAGTTTTTCGATATATATTCTATATACTGAAGTATATGATGTTGTTTTAAAATTTCTAAACACGTTCTATATTTGTATTAATGTATATTAAACTCTTTTTCAAGGTACATGAACATTGTTTTAATTTTTGTCAATTAACTTAGTAAAATTTCATAATACTCCCTAATTGATGGACTAACATATAAAACTGCTATTTTCTAGAAAAACAGAAACAACAGAAGTTCCAAACCTCTTTGATCTTCATCATATATTAGTGAAAGATGCAACTATGCATTAAAACGGTATTTTCACATTTTTGAATTTTCTCAAAATCTATGTGTTAACCAACCCCCTACGAAAATATTGAGTTTTTCGGTAAATGCTCTATATACTGAAGCCTATGATCTTTAGTGTTGTTTTAAAATTTCTAAACACATTTTACATTTGTATTAATTTAAATTAAAAATTTTTTCATGGTACATGGGCTTCGTTTTAATTTTTTGTCAATTAATTTAGTAAAACTTCATAATACTCTCTAAATTGGTGGACTAACCACTATAAAATCGCTATTTTCTAGAGAAACGAAGACAACAAAAGTTTCAAACCTGTTTGAACTTCATCATATGTTAGTGAAGGATGAAACTATGCATTAAAACAGTATTTTCATATTTTTGAATTTTTCTCAAAATCTATCCGTTAACCAACCCCCTACGAAAATATTGAATTTTTCGGTAAATGCTCTATATACTGAAGCCTAAGATCTTTAGTGTTGCTTTAAAATTTCTAAACACATTCTACATTTGTATTAATATATATTAAACTCTCTTTTATGGTACATGAACATTTGTTTAATTTTTTGTCAATTAATTTAGTAAAACTTCATAATACTCCCTAAATTGGTGAACTAGCCACTATAAAATCGCTATTTTCAAGTGAAACGGAGACAAAAAAAGTTCCAAACCTCTTTGAACTTCATCATATGTTAGTGAATGATGCAACTATGCATCAAAATAGTATTTTTATATTTTTGAATTTTTCTGAAAATCTATGTGCTAATAACCCCTACGAAAATATTGAATTTTTCGGTAAATGCTCTATATACTGAACCTTATGATCTTTAGTGTTTTTTTTTAAATCTCGAAAAATATTCTAGATTTGAATTAATGTATATTAAACTCTCTTTCATGGTACATGAACATCGTTTTATTTTTTTGTCAATTAATTTAGTAAAACTTTATAATACTCCCTAAATTGGTGGACTAACCACTATAAAATCGTTATTTTCTAGAGAAACGGAGACAACAAAAGTTCCAAACCTCTTTGACCTTCATCATATGTTAGTGAATGATGCAACTATGCATTAAAATAGTATTTTCATATTTTTTGAATTTTTCTCAAAATATATGTGTTAAACCCTACGAAAATATTGAATTTTTCGGTAAATGCTCCATATACTGAAGCCTATGATCTTTAGTGTTGTTTTAAAATTTATAAACACATTTTACATTTGTATTAATGTATATTAAACTCTATTTCATGGTACATGGGCATCGTTTTAATTTTGTCAATTAATTTAGTAAAACTTGATAATACTTCTTAAATTGGTGGACTAACAACTATAAAATCGCTATTCTCAAGAAAAATGGAGACAACAAAGGTTCCAAACATTATTCATCTTCATCATATGTTAGTGAATGATGCAAATATACATTAAAACAATATTTTCATATTTTTGAATTTTTCTCAAAATCTGTGTGGTTTAACCCCTACGAAAATATTGAATTTTTCGGTAAATGCTCTATATACTGAAGCCTATGATCTTTAGTGTTGCTTTAAAATTTCTAAACACATTCTACATTTATATTAATATATATTAAACTCTCTTTCATGGTACATGGGCATTTTTTAATTTGTTGTCAATTAATTTAGTAAAACTTCATACTACTCCCTAAATTGGTGGACTAGCCACTATAAAATCGCTATTTTCTAGAGAAACAGAGACAAAAAAAGATTCAAACCTCTTTGAAATTCATCATATGCTAGTAAATGATGCAACTATGAATTAAAATAGTATTTTCATATTTTTTAATTTTTCTGAAAATCTATCTCTTAATAAACCCTACGAAAATATTGATTTTTTTGGTAAATGCTCTATATACTGAAGCCTATGATCTTTAGTGTTTTTTTTTTAAATTTCGAAAATATTCTATATTTAAATTAATGTATATTAAACTCTCTGTCATGGTACATGGACATCGTTATAATGTTTTGTCAATTAATTTAGTAAAACTTCATAATACTTCCTAAATTGTTGGACTAACCACTATAAAATCGTTATTTTCTAGAGAAACGGAGACAACAAAAGTTCCAAATCTCTTTGATCTTCATCATATGTTAGTGAAAGACGCAACTATGCATTAAAACAGTATTTTGATATTTTTAAATTTTTCTCAAAATATATGTGTTAACCCGTACGAAAATATTGAATTTTTCGGTAAATGCTCCTTATACTGAAGCCTACGATCTTTAGTGTTGTTTATAAATTTATAAACACATTTTACATTTTAATAATGTATATTAAACCCTCTTTCATGGTACATGGGTATCGTTTTAATTTTTTTGTCAATTAATTTAGTAAAACTTCGTATACTACCTAAATTGGTATACTAACCACTATAAAATCGCTATTCTCATGAAAAATGGAGACAACAAAGGTTCCAAACCTCTTTCATCTTCATAATATATTAGTGAATGATGCAACTATTCATTAAAACAGTATATTTATATTTTTGAATTTATCTCAAAATCTATGTGTTAACCCCTACGAAAATATTGATTTTTTCGGTAAATGCTCTATATACTGAAGCCTATGATCTTTAGTGTTGTTTTAAAACTTCTAAATACATTTTACATTTGTATAATGTATATTAAACTCTCTTTCACGGTACATGAGAATCGTTTTAATTTGTAGTCAATTAATTTAGTAAAACTTCATAAGACTCCCTAAATTGGTGGATTAACCACTATAAAATCTTTATTTTCTAGAGAAACAAAGACAACAAAACTTTCAAACCTCTTTGACCTTCATCATTTGTTAGTGAAGGATGAAACTATGCACTAAAACAGTATTTTCATATTTTTGAATTTGTTTCAAAATCTATGTGTTAACCCTTACGAAAATATTGTTTTTCGGTAAATTGTCTATATAATGAAACCTATGATCTTTAGTGTTGTTTTATAATTTCTAAACAATTTCTAAATTTGTATTAATTTATATTAAACTCCATTTCATGGTACATGGGCATCTTTTTAATTTTTTGTCAATTAATTTAGTAATACTCCCTAAATTGGTGGACTAACCACTATAAAATCGCCATTTTCTAGATAAACGGAGACAACAAAAGTTTCAAACCTCTTTGAACCTCATCATATGTTAGCGAAGGATACAAATATGCATTAAAACAGTCTTTTCATATTTTTGAATTTTTCTCAAAATCTATGTTGTTTAACCCCTACGAAAATATTGAATTTTTCGGTAAATGCTCTATATACTAAAACCTACGATCTTTAGTGTTGCTTTAAAATTTCTAAACACATTCTAAATTTGTATTAATATATATTAAACTCTCTTTCATGGTACATGAGCATCTTTTTAATTTTTTGTCAATTAATTTAGTAAAAGTTCATAATACTCCCTAAATTGGTGGATTAACCACTATAAAATCGTTATTTTTTAGAGAAACGGAGACAAAAAGAGATTCAAACCTCTTTGAACTTCATCATATGTTAGTAAAAGATGCAACTATGCATTAAAATAGTATTTTCATATTTTTTAATTTTTCCGAAAATCTATGTGTTAATAACCCCTACGAAAATATTGATTTTTTCGGTAAATGCTCTATATACTGAAGCCTATGATCTTTAGTGTTTTTTAAAAAAAATTCGAAAAATATTCTATATTTGAATTAATGTATATTAAACTCTCTCTCATGGTACATGGACATCGTTTTATTTTTTTGTCAATTAATTTAGTAAAACTTCATAATACTCCCTAAATTGCTGGACTAACCATTATAAAATCGTTATTTTCTAGAGAAACGACGACAACAAAAGTTCCAAACCTCTTTGACCTTCATCATATGTTAGTGAAGGATGCAACTATGCATTAAAATAGTATTTTGATATTTTTGAATTTTTCTTAAAATATATGTGTTAACCCCTATGAAAATATTGAATTTTTCGGTAAATGATCTATATAATGAAGCCTATGATCTTTAGTGTTGTTTTGTAATTTCTAAACACACTATGCATTTGTATTAGTGTATATTAAACTCTATTTCATGGTACATGGACATCGTTTTAATTTTTTGTCAATTAATTTAGTAAAACTTCATAATAATCCCTAAATTGGTGGACTAACCACTATAAAATCGTCATTTTCTAGAGAAACGAAGACAACAAAAGTTTCAAACCTGTTTGAACTTCATCATATATTAGCGAATGATCAAATATGTATTAAAACAGTATTTTTCATATTTTTGAATTTTTCTCAAAATCTATGCGTTAACCAACCCCCTATGAAAATATTGAATTTTTCGGTAAATGCTCTATATACTGAAGCCTATGATCTTTAGTGTTGTTTTAAAATTTCTAAACACATTTTACATTTGTATTAATGTATATTAAAATATTTTTCATGGTACATGAGCTTCTTTTTATTTTTTTGTCAAATAATTTAGTAAAACTTCATAATACTCCCTAAATTGGTGGACTAAACACTATAAAATCGCCATTTTCTAGAGAAACGAAGACAGCAAAAGTTTCAAACCTGTTTAAACTTCATCATATGTTAGCGAATGATGAAACTATGCATTAAAACAATATTTTTATATTTTTGAAATTTTTCTCAAAATCTATGCCTTAACCAACCCCCTACGAAAATATTGAATTTTTCGGTAAATACTCTATATACTGAAGCATATAATCTTTAGTGTTGCTTTACCATTTCTAAACATATTCTACATTTGTACTAATATATATTAAACTCTCTTTCATGGTACATGGGCATCTTTTTTATTTTTTGTCAATTAATTTAGTAAAACTTTTTAATACTTCCTAAATTGGTGGACTAGCCAATATAAAATCGCTATTTTCTAGAGAAACAGAGACAAAAAAAGTTCCAAACCTCTTTGAACTTCATCATATGTTAGTGAATGATGCAACTATGCATTAAAATAGTATTTTCATATTTTTGAATTTTTCTGAAAATCCATGTGTTAATAACCCCTATGAAAATATTGAAATTTTAGGTAAATGTTATATATACTGAAGCCTATGATCTTTAATGTTTTTTTTTAATTTCGAAAAATATTCTATATTTGAATTAATGTATATTAAACTCTCTTTCATGGTACATGAACATCGTTTTAATTTTTTGTCAATTAATTTAGTAAAACTTCATAATACTCCCTAAATTGCTGGACTAACCACTATAAAATCGCTATTTTCTAGAGAAACGGAGACAACAAAAGTTTCAAACCTTTTTTACCTTCATCATATGTTAGTAAATGATGCAACTATGCATTAAAACAATATTTTCATATTTTTGAATTTTTCTCAAAATATATGTGTTTAACCCCTACGAAAATATTGAAATTTTCGGTAAATGCTTCATATACTGAAGCCTATGATTTTTAGTGTTTTTTTTAAATTTCTAAACACATTTTACATTTGTATTAATGTATATTAAACTCTCTTTTATGGTACATAGGCATCATTTTAATTTTTTATCAATTAAATTAGTAAAACTTCATAATACTGCCTAAATTGGTGGACTAATCACTATAAAATCGCTATTCTCAAGAAAAATAGTGACAACAAAGGTTCCAAACCTCTTTCATCTTCATCATATGTTAGTGAATGATGCAACTATTCATTAAAACAGTATTTTTATATTTTTGAATTTTTCTCAAAATCTATGTGTTATATACTGAAGCCTATGATCTTTAGTGTTGTTTTAAAACTTCTAAACACATTCTACATTTGTATTAATGTATATTAAACTCTCTTTCACAGTACTTGAGAATCGTTTTAATTTTTTGTCAATTAATTTAGTAAAACTTCATAATACTCCCTAAATTGGTGGAGTAACCACTATAAAATCTTTATTTTCTAGAGAAACAAAGACAACAAAAGTTTCAAACCTCTTTGACCTTCATCATTTGTTAGTGAAAGATGAAAACTATGCACTAAAACAATACTTTCATATTTTTGAAATTTTCTCAATATCTATGTGTTAACCCTTACGAAAATATTGAGTTTTTAGGTAAATTGTCTATATACTGAAGCCTATGATATTTAGTGATGTTTTATAATTTCTAAACACATTCTACATTTGTGTTAATTTATATTAAACTCAATTTTATGATACATGGACATCATTTTAATTTTTTGTCAATTAATTTAGTAAAACTTCGTAATACTTCCTAAATTGGTGGACTAACCACTATAAAATCGCTATTTTTTAGAAAAACGGAGACAACAAAAGTTCCAAACCTCTTTGAACTTCATCATCTGTTAGTGAAAGACGCAACTGTGCATTAAAACATTATTTTCATATTTTTGAATTTTTCTCAAAATCTATGTGTTAACTAACCCCTACGAAAATATTGAATTTTTCAGTAAATGCTCTATATACTGAAGCCTATGATCTTTAGTGTTGTTTTAAAACTTCTAAACACATTCTACATTTGCATTAATGTATATTAAACTTTCTTTCATGGTACATGGGAATCGTTTAATTTTTTTGTCATTTAATTTAGTAAAACTTCATAAGACTCCCTAAATTGGTGGACTAAACACTATAAAATCTCTATTTTCTAGAGAAACGAAGACAACAAAAGTTCCTTACCTCTTTTACCTTCATCATAAGTTAGTGAAGGATGCAACTATGCATTAAAACAGTATTTTCATATTTTTGAATTTTTCTCAAAATCTATGTGTTTAGTGTTGTTTTAGAATTTTTAAACGCATTCTACATTTGTATTAATGTACATTAAACTCACTTTCATGGTACATGAGAATCGTTTTAATTTTTGTCAATTAATTTAGTAAAACTTCATAATACTCCCTAAATTAGTGAACTAACCACTATAAAATTGCTATTTTCTAGAGAAACGGAGACAATAAAAGTTCCAAAACTCTTTGAACATCATAATATGTTAGTGAATGATGCAACTATACATTAAAACAATATTTTTGAAAATATTGAATTTTTCGGTAAATGCTCTATATACTGAAGCTTATGATCTTTAGTGTTGTTTTATAATTTCTAAACACACTATACATTTGTATTAGTGTATATTAAACTCTCTTTCATGGTACATGGACTTCGTTTTAATTTTTTGTCAATTAATTTAGTAAAACTTCATAATAATCCTTAAATTGGTGGACTAACCACTATAAAATTGCCATTTTCTAGAGAAACGAAGACAACAAAAGTTTCAAACCTGTTTGAACTTCATCATATGTTAGCGAAGTATGCAACTATGCATTAAAACAGTATTTTCATATTTTTGAATTTTTCTCAAAATTTATGCGTTAACCAACCCCCTACGAAAATATTGAATGTTTCGGTAAATGCTATATATACTAAAGCCTATGATCTTTAATGTTGCTTTAAAATTTCTTAACACATTCTACATTGGTATTAATATATATTAAAATCTCTTCCAAGGTACATGGGCATCTTTTAAATTTTTTGTCAATTAATTTAGTAAAACTTCATAATACTCCCTAAATTGGTGGACTAGCCACTATAAAATCACTATTTTCTAGAAAAACGGAGACAAAAAAAGTTTCAAACCTCTTTGAACTTCATCATATGTTAGTGAAGGATGCAACTATGCATTAAAATAGTATTTTCATATTCTTGAATTTTTCTGAAAATCTATGTGTTAATAACCCCTACGAAAATATTGAATTTTTCGGTAAATATTCTATATACTGAAGCCTATGATCTTTAGTGTTTTTTTTTTCATATTTCAGTTAACTGTATTTGTTTTATTTAGGTGAAGTTAATCATCTCTAAATGTTATGCTCTTTTTAAAATTTATTGCGATTGGTCCCGTATTTTCCAGATATGGATATGACTAGTAGTAATCAATTTACAAATTCAGTATATTTTTATTAAAATTTAATCAGAAACTAATGCTCAATGTAGTTGTGGAATAGAACTTTTCAGATTTTTCATATATTCTTTACACGATAAAAGATGTCCGGTCCTTCTTGGATGCTTCTCGTATTCACGTACGAACCTTTACGAAAATATTGAGTTTTTCGATAAATATTCTATATACCGAAGCATATGATCTTTAGTACATTCTACATTTGTATTAATGTATATTAAACTCTTTTCTATGGTACATGAGCATCGTTTTAATTTTTGTCAATTAATTTAGTAAAATTTCATAATACTCTTTAATTGATGGACTAACAACTATAAAATTACTATTTTCTAGAGAAACAAAGACAACAAAAGTTCTAAACCTCTTTGGTTAGTGAAAGATGTAACTATGCATTAAAACGGAATTTTCACATTTTTCAATTTTCTCAAAATCTATGTGTTAACCAACCCCCTACGAAAATATTAAGTTTTTCGGTAAATGCTTTATATACTGAAGCATATGATCTTTAGTGTTGTTTTAAAATTTCTAAAAACATTTTACATTTGTATTAATGTATATTAAAATATCTTTCATGGTACATGAGCTTCGTTTTAATTTTTTGTCAAATAATTTAGTAAAACTTCATAAAACTCCCTAAATTTGTGGACTAACCACTATAAAATCGCAATTTTCTAGAGAAACGAAGACAACAAAAGTTTCAAACCTGTTTAAATTTCATCATATGTTAGCGAATGATGAAACTATGGTTTAAAACAATATTTTTATATTTTTGAATTTTTCTCAAAATCTATGCCTTAACCAACCCCCTACGAAAATATTGAGTTTTTCGGTAAATTGTCTATATATTGAAGCCTATGATCTTTAGCGTTGTTTTATAATTTCTAAACATGTTCTACATTTGTATTAATTTGTATTAAATTCTATTTCATGATACATGGGCATCATTTTAATTTTTTGTCAATTAATTTAGTAAAACTTCGTAATACTTCCTAAATTGGTGGACTAGCCACTATAAAATCGCTATTTTCTAGAGAAACGGAGACAACAAAAGTTTCAAACCTCTTTGAACTTCATCATATGTTAGTGAAGGATGAAACTGTGCATTAAAATATTATTTTCATATTTTTGAATTTTTTTCAAAATTTATGTGTTAACTAACCCCTACGAAAAATATTGATTTTTTCAGTAAATGCTCTATATACTGAAGCCTATGATCTTTAGTGTTGTTTTAAAATTTCTAAACACATTCTACATTTGTATTAATGTATATTAAACTTCCTTCCATGGTACATGGGAATCGTTTAATTTTTTTGTCATTTAATTTAGTAAAACTTCATAAGACTCCCTAAATTGGTGGACTAAAACTATAAAATCTCTATTTTCTAGAGAAACGAAGACAACAAAAGTTCCTTACCTCTTTTACCTTCATCATAAGTTAGTGAAGGATGCAACTATGCATTAAAACAATATTTTCATATTTTTGAATTTTTCTCAAAATCTATGTGTTTAGTGTTGTTTTAGAATTTTTAAACACATTCTACATTTGTGTTAATGTACATTAAGCTCACTTTCATGGTACATGGGAATCGTTTTAATTTTTGTCAATTAATTTAGTAAAACTTCATAATACTCCCTAAATTAGTGAACTAACAATTATAAAATTGCTATTTTCTAGAGAAACGGAGACAACAAAAGTTCCAAAACTCTTTGAACGTCATAATATGTTAGTGAATGATGCTACTATGTATTAAAAAAATATTTTCAGATTTTTGAATTTTTCTCAAAATCTATGTGTTAACCCCTAAGAAAATATTGAATTTTTCGGTAAATGCTCTATATACTGAAGCCTATGATCTTTAGTGTTGTTTTATAATTTCTAAACACACTATACATTTGTATTAGTGTATATTAAACTCTCTTTCAGGGTACATGGACTTCGTTTTATTTTTTTTGTCAATTAATTTTGTAAAACTTCATAATAATCCTTAAATTGGTGGACTAACCACTATAAAATCGCCATTTTCTAGAGATACGAAGACAACAAAAGTTTCAAATCTGTTTGAACTTCATCATATGTTAGCCAAGAATGCAACTATGCATTAAAACAGTATTTTCATATTTTTGAATTTTTCTCAAAATCTATGCGTTAACCAACCCCCTACGAAAATATTAAATTTTTCGGTAAATGCTCTATATACTGAAGCCTATGATCTTTAATGTTGCTTTAAAATTTCTTAACACATTCTACATTTGTATTAATATATATTAAACTCTCTTCCATGGTACATGGGCATCTTTTAAATATTTTGTCAATTAATTTAGTAAAACTTCATAATACTCCCTAAATTGGTGGACTAGCCACTATAAAATCACTATTTTCTAGAAAAACGGAGACAAAAAAAGTTTCAAACCTCTTTGAACTTCATCATATGTTAGTGAAGGATTCAACTATGCGTTAAAATAGTATTTTCATATTTTTGAATTTTTCTGAAAATCTATGTGTTAATAACCCATACGAAAATATTGAATTTTTCGGTAAATGTTCTATATACTGAAGCCTATGATCTTTAGTGTTTTTTTTTTAAATTCGAAAAATATTCTACATTTGAATTAATGTATATTAAACTCTCTTTCATGGTACATGGACATCGTTTTAATTTTTTGTCAATTAATTCAGTAACGTCATAATATGTTAGTGAATGATGCAACTATGCATTAAAATAGTATTTTCAAATTTTTGAATTTTTCTCAAAATCTATGTGTCCCTACGAAAATATTGAATTTTTCGGTAAATGCTCTATATACTGAAGCCTATGATCTTTAGTGTTGTTTTATAATTTCTAAACACACTATACATTTGTATTAGTGTATATTAAACTCTCTTTCATGGTACATGGACATCATTTTAATTTTTTGTCAATTAATTTAGTAAAACTTCATAAGAATTCCTAAATTGGTGGACTAACCACTATAAAATCGCCTTTTTTTAGAGAAATGAAGACAACAAAAGTTTCAAACCTGTTTAAATCATATGTTAGCGAATGATGNAATTAAGTTGAAAAAAAAAAAAAAATCAAAGTGCTTATTGTTGACGAAAAAAAAAATCAAAGTGCATAATATTTTATTTATATGTAGTATCAATTATTGAAGTTGTATATATTGAATATTGGCTAGTGGATAAAACTGCGATGGTAGGTACAATATAATATTTTTTTTAAAGCTTGACTATGTTACGCAATGGAGTTGACAAAAAAAACGTTACATGATGGCAGACACATTTTACTTAAATATAGTTTTGTAACATTATTTTATATAATACATACATGTTTATTCGTTGCAAATTGTGATAAATTACATCATTAATTTCAAAACAAAAATTAATAAATTCTATCAATCATAAATTACATCTCATCACATTGCATCAATTATTGAACTATCATTGAAAAATGATGAAAGTATAAATCTTTTTTTTATGCATAACTCACCAACCACAACTATACATGACTATATATGTAAAAATCAAATGTTATACTCCGTCTGTTTTTATTTGTAAGTAGTTTTAGTTAAAAGTGTGAATATTAAAAAAACTTTTACTTTTGAAAAAATAGCATTTAATACATAAATTCAACTAATAATAAAAAAGGTATGATTTATTTGATTGGTCATACATGTAATAAATGTAAAAGGTGCTTTGAATTATGTAAACAACTTACATTGTGAAACAAACATTTTTTGCTAAAACTACTTACATATTAAAACAGAGGGAGTAGATGGTTGTAATGGATTAGTGACAAAATTATTTATTTATATGTCTGAATAATAAAAATGATAACTATTAAAAAAATGATAACTATTTAGAATATTTAAAATTAAATTTAAATAAAATATCAATCATCATATTAATATGGTTCTAAATTCGTATAATGAGGTTTTTAAAAAAAAATGATTTTAAAAAAAAAAGAAGAAGCCAATATAATATACCTACCATGCAATGTTGGGGTTTCAAGGATATAGGATTTGATCTGGTCGGCCTATCATGTGAAACTGATTGTGATGGCTATTTGTAGGATGGACATTGTGGGAATACATTGTTGATTTCTCTGGACAAGCTTGTGGATGAAGGATGAGCTCCCACTACCAATGTGCTACTCTTCGTCTGTATGATTTAAGCATTGAGCGTTCTGTTGTTTTCGTTTGGTGTTATGCTGAACTCCAACATCTTATATTTTCCAGTGATGCTGATTAATTGTGTGAACTATCAAACTGTTAACATGCGATTATGGTTGTCTTTTTTGTCGTCTGGAGTTAAAGATTGTAGTAAATGAAGACAATGCTTTGTTGTCTAGGCTAGCTCACTACTGTTGTTTTTAAACTAAGTTGCGTAGCGTAATCTCTCTCTATATTTTATACTTCTGGTGAAATTATTTATCTACTTCGTTGATTATAACCACTGATCTGGCTTGAGAAGTTAAGTTTGATCACTGACCTTTTCTCAGGCAGCAAAGAGGCTTGTCAGTGGTAACGGTGAACTGAAGAGCAAACTGCAAGATTTCCGTCTTGACCCCTCTATCATGTGAGAAATATACAACTTAAAACAATTAGCTGTCTGCTGGCTTGGATAAAAAAAAGTTCTCACTGAGGATGTTATATTCACTATGCATAGGTTGGCTGGAAGATGCTGCTTTGGGAAGATCAAAATCATAGCTGAAGCCTGGGCATTTCGGGTATCGGTTCGGTTCGTTCGGATATTTCCGGTTTACTACTTGACCTATTTTCGGTTTGATTTGGTGTGGATAGTTTTGGGTTCGGTTCGGTTCGGATAGTAAATGTAAGAACTGGAAAATACCCGGAAAAAAGTTGGTTCTCATTTGGATAAACTGGAAAATACCCGGAAAAAAGTTGGTTCTCATTTGGATCTGGTTTGGGTTAGGATAGTTCGGGTAGTTCAGATAATTTAGATAAAATATCGGTTATTTAAGGTAAAATATCAAATAATTATGATGATTTAGATAAAAAAAAATTTGGATATTTCGGATTACTTTGGATATTTCGGATAATACTATTCGGATAGTTTTGGATACTTTCGGGTAGCTCTGATACTTTATAATAATTTAGTTATCCTCAACTATTTTCAGATACTTTAAATAGAATTTTAAATTAAAAATACATATTTAGTTATGTTATATGTATATGTAATCAATATTTTTATATATTCGGGTACCCGTTTGGTTCTCGGTTTGGTTCTGGTTTGGTTCGGTTATTTGTGGGTATTGGTCCGGTTTCTGGTTTCGGATATTTCGGTTTGGTTCCGGTTCGGTTCTTCGATTCCGGTTATTTTGCACAGGCCTAGCTGAAGATTTGGTAAGCTCATTTAACACAATCATACAAACACAATCATACAAAGTACAAACACTCAGTACTTAAAGTTAACTTATCAGACACGTGCATCTAGTTTGAAATGAACTTGCTGCTTGCTGGTAATGTACATTTTCCCGTATTAATTCTTGATCCTAACAATACGGGTGTAGATTGATATACATACTGGCATGTGAGTAATTGCTAATGGACGCTGCACTTTGTCTTAAGACAAGGAGTTATTACTAAAGATGTAGTTGAACTGAGGAAATCAATTGGAGCACCTGGAATGGCGGTCCTCCAGTTTGGTAAAATAGCTTGGCTTCCTCATCTTCTTCACTGTTTTTTATTTTCTCTCAACCTACTTGAGATTCTTTCTCTAATTTCATCATTTGCAGGCGGCGCAGATAACCCACATTTACCTCATAATCACGAATTGAACTAAGTTGTATACTCTGGAACTCATGACAACGACACTGTAAAGCTCTGCTCTCAGCTTTAATTGATTTTAGTGAAGCTATAGATAACCTGGAAGAAATATATATATATCCTTGTTATTGTTAAATAGATTCGAGGGTGGTGGGACAATCTCGACCACGAAGAAAAATCTAAGGTCATTTCATTGATGATTTCTCAGTTTATGATTTTGTAAGATAATCACAGTAGCGATTCCATCGTGTTACATGCAATGAAATACCTTTCAGTAGCTGAAGAAGACGATATCTCATGGTCACTTATCCAAAGCTGCGTTCTCTTCAATTGCTCAGACCTCATTCATACCGATGCAAGACATCCTCGGACTTGGAAGTTGTGCCATGATGAACACTCCAGCCACTGAGGTTAGCCAACTTTTTTTTTATCATAATCAAAAAGCTAGAATGAAATTTGAAAAATAGACATTGCTGCTTTATCACATAGTCCATGTGTTGGCAGTTATTAGACTGTTGCTTTCTAAGTGCTAACAATGTGGACATTACGCAAAAGGTGGGAAACTGGGGATGGAGGATTCCGAGTTCAACGAGCTTTGATCATCTTCAAGCTAACCGACCCATAATTATTTCCTTTTATATAAACATAGCCAAACCCTTAGGAAACCATGGGCTATAACTGTATTTAATGGTATTAAGCTTTGTTTATTAAATATAATCACTTAAAAATTGGACTTGTTGATTGATGGGTTGAGCCGGGCCCTTGCAATAGTGCAACGTATGGGCGACTCACGAAAGCCAAATAGCAAGCTATCTTGGAGGGTTTTCACCCTAAAAAAATAGAGTTAATATCGTGTGGGCCGATGACCCACATATCAGATATTAAACTGATAAGAACAGATACTACACTTGATCTTAGCCAAAAGGCCGAGAAAGGTATGATTTGGAAGTTAGACAAGGCCTCTTATTTATACTCATCAGGATATGACCACCTTTCCTTCTAGCTAAGCGATATGGGACAAAAACATAACATAGTTGTTTCCTTTGCAACCGCCTATAGGCTATTCCGGACTTTTTACTTATTTCGTTTCTGTTTGCATTGATTACAGATATAAGTAAAACCCAGGAGAAACTTTGAGCTTGGTTTTTAAAATCGAAGTTCAATGAGATCTATGTGCACTGAGGAGGGTCATAGGTGATGGGTTTTAGAATGCAAGCTCTGGGAATCTGATAAGTGATAAGCAATAACACTGTCTCATCTTGTACCTTTCTGTCATCATGATGCGATGTTCAAAGCAAACGTGGTTCTAGTCTGTAAATCTTCAAAAACGTGTAATCTATATAGCCTTGTCTTCCACTTTGATTGATGACTTTAATCAGTAAGTAGCACGGGGAGAGGTTTAGACCGACGGCTTTACGTGGAATCAGTCACAATATCTGTTTTCATCAAAAAAAAAAAGATAGTGTTGACAGTGGTATTCGAACCCACGCCCTTTCGGACCAGAAACTTAATCTGGCGCCTTAGACCAACTCGGCCATATCAACTTTGATATTATCTTGAAGTCGAAAACATACTAAAAACAAAAATTAATCTATATTAGTACTACAATACTACTCAACAGGAGTTTAGTATACATCTATTGAATCTATCCCTGAATCTTTCAGGTATCTGTTGAGTTTAAGACTTGACGAGGATGGTTGCGTAAAACTAAGTGTGACTGTTAAATGGCACACACATTCAGTAAACACGACTTATCTTTTTATATAAATGCATCGTAGTATGTATCACAATATTGAAAAGTTACCAATCNTTATTTATACTCATCAGGATATGACCACCTTTCCTTCTAGCTAAGCGATATGGGACAAAAACATAACATAGTTGTTTCCTTTGCAACCGCCTATAGGCTATTCCGGACTTTTTACTTATTTCGTTTCTGTTTGCATTGATTACAGATATAAGTAAAACCCAGGAGAAACTTTGAGCTTGGTTTTTAAAATCGAAGTTCAATGAGATCTATGTGCACTGAGGAGGGTCATAGGTGATGGGTTTTAGAATGCAAGCTCTGGGAATCTGATAAGTGATAAGCAATAACACTGTCTCATCTTGTACCTTTCTGTCATCATGATGCGATGTTCAAAGCAAACGTGGTTCTAGTCTGTAAATCTTCAAAAACGTGTAATCTATATAGCCTTGTCTTCCACTTTGATTGATGACTTTAATCAGTAAGTAGCACGGGGAGAGGTTTAGACCGACGGCTTTACGTGGAATCAGTCACAATATCTGTTTTCATCAAAAAAAAAAAGATAGTGTTGACAGTGGTATTCGAACCCACGCCCTTTCGGACCAGAAACTTAATCTGGCGCCTTAGACCAACTCGGCCATATCAACTTTGATATTATCTTGAAGTCGAAAACATACTAAAAACAAAAATTAATCTATATTAGTACTACAATACTACTCAACAGGAGTTTAGTATACATCTATTGAATCTATCCCTGAATCTTTCAGGTATCTGTTGAGTTTAAGACTTGACGAGGATGGTTGCGTAAAACTAAGTGTGACTGTTAAATGGCACACACATTCAGTAAACACGACTTATCTTTTTATATAAATGCATCGTAGTATGTATCACAATATTGAAAAGTTACCAATCTCTAAAGAAAGAAAGCTACATTAGTTAGACAATTGTAAGATAACAGTAAACAGTACATAAACTTGATTAACGCTGCTGCTTACGCAGGAATGTATGTAAAAAAGTGTCACTCCCATTTCTCATTTCTTACTTCTTTATTATAAATAAGTGAAACACATCTCCTCATTGTCTCTGACTCTCTGTTACGAAATAGGGTCAAGCTTTAACGCAGCAGTTGAAGCAGCTAAAGATTCCTCTCCTCGTCTGTTCCAAAGTCACATATACATATTTATTTACACGTAAGATTAAGAGTGTCTTATCCCCAAAAAGGAACTATTATCTATGTCAGTTCACATGGTAGGTACAAGAAATAAAAGCCACATCTTTCTCATAAAGGGTTATGCTTTACTTTGATTGAAAGAAACCATCCATCACAACAACTATATTGCTTTGATTTAAATGAACTCTCACCTTATTATCATTCTGGATGAATAAAAAATTTAATCCTTACTCATATTGTATACCTTTGATATGATTCTCTAACAATATAAACTCAATCATACCCAATACAACTCCATATCTAATAAAACCTCAAAATCTAATTTATGAAGTTATGTGTGGTATTGATATACTGTGTAATAAATAGCATCAAGCAACTGACTATACCAAACACTGAAGGACCACAGTTACCCAATTATTAGAACTAGCCATTTTATAACCTAACCAACCAAAGAAGTCAAGGCCCACATCAAATGAATACACATAGCTAGAGTCCACAAACACAATCATCCATTCGTAGACAAAAACTCAGTCAGAACCTAACAAAAAAATGTGAAGTTTTATAGAAAAAGGTAAACTAGAACAAACAATGTGTGACTCAAAATCTAACCATACAAAGCTACAAAGTTAGATTCCCCAACCTAACCAAATTAAAACACCCTACCTACTGGTTTCAAGACAATCAATTATCCAGATCATATACACCCACATCAAGAAAATTGAATGTTAAGATGGAAAATTAAAGTATGAGCACATGATCAGCTAACAAGAACAAACAATGCATAACCAAAATATAGTGCTACAAAAATAGATTCCATAACCTAACAATGGGACAAAGCATCCAGAACACACAATCAGTCATTCAACTCAAGATAGTCATATAACTTAAAAAGAAGCAAGTGGCCTTACAGATGGAGGATGTCGCTGGTGGTGAGGGAACTCATTGTTGGTTATGTTGTTGTCACTGTGGACAGTTGTGAGCTTAGCCTTAGTTTTATCAACCGAAGTAGGTTGATTGTGAAATGGGTTAATGAAGTCTTGTTCATTGCCAAGACTGGCTCGAGAAGGATCTCTCTTGTGCTGTTTCCTCATCTCTCTGATCTTTGAGAAATCCATTGAGTAATCAGGAACGGGCCCTCCTTTCTGATCCCAGTCTCCAAACTGTGGTACTGATAGCCATGGCGAGTTCTTGTTCTGTCAACAAAAAATCTCCACATATTCAAAAACTTTGGTTTTGAGGTAAACAAAAGAAAACCTCCTAAGATCAATTGAGATTATGATATTTAAGACACGCAAAACATGGTTTAACTCAACAAAGATTCATGATATCGATCTATCAGAGACTAGTTCAAAAACATAAGGGTTTAGACAAGAAAAGAGAAGATGGGGTTTGAGAGATTTAAACCTCCTTTTGATCTTCCATATGATCAAAGCTGTAGAGAGAAGAGAGCCTTTCTTGTTATTTTAAAGAAGATGATATTTGGAGCAAGAAAGATGGTAAATAAAGAGAAATATATAAAGCTGATAAAGGAAAGGTATGCAAAACTTTAATACAGCAAAATCACAGCGCGATTGAGTGGTAACGACTACAATGTTACACCAACATATCAAATATTTTCTTTCAGCATTTTCTTGTCGAAAAAGGTAAGCGAAATTATCATAAGGCCATTCACTGGGACACGCACAAGTTTACTTGGTCTTTATTAGATTGGAAGCTGGCAAATAATTATCAAATCTAATCTGATATTTTAAAATAAATATAAAGCAAATTAGTATCAAAACAGGATTTGTTGATGTTTCATATTCTTTTCTTCCTAGCGAACTAGTGATTTACACATACTCCACTACTCGAAAAAAAAAATCTGATCACATGACAGAAAAGAAAAGCCACAAGTACAAAAATCAAACATTAGCCGACTATTTATCTCTAGTGAATCTGTGTCCATTCAATAACTACAAAAGTCTACAACTAGTTTATAAATTAAGGACTTAGTTTGGTCAGATATAATCATGGAGGCGATTAACATAACTTAGTGTTTGATGTTGAATGTTGTCAGCTGATTGCATGATATATAAATATATAGATGCTGAATGTTTTAATTGATCGCATCATATCCTTTATCTCAAATAGTAAAATTATTCAAATTTTCTAACGTTCTGGAAATTATATAGTAATACTAATACCCTCTGTAGACAAGCAACATTGGTGGCTTAATGGCATCCACAGAGCAGCTTACGTTGTTTGGTGCTGTAGTTGGACAAGTGGCAGATCATGAGAAGTGTGAATTGTTCAAAGGAGTGATGTGAACCACAAAGAGGTAACTTCACCGGATTACGCAATACGCAGTGTTATCTTCAACCATCTTCTCTCACAACCACAAACAATAATATTTTCTTCTTATTTCTTTGTTGTTGTTGTGACTTTTGTATTACTGACATAACAAATAACTCTATTCGTTTGATCTAATACACACCACACCGCTTGTTTCGTCGTCGTTACAAAAAGCTTTTATGATAGGTTTTGTTATCTTCTATTGATTTTATATCGATGATAATGATGTATATTTAAAATTTGCTGAGAAATACTACTTTGCTTGCGAGGTAAAAATAATCGTTATCAAAATGCTAATTCAAACCAATTCTATTTTATATTCTATAATTGAATAGAATATAGGTTCACTATATTTAAAGAGTAATTCATTTCGATAGTATTCTATAAAATAGAGTACTATCGAAATCAAACGGAGTTATTTTATAGAATGAAAAATAGAATGAAACATTGGAGATAGTTTTAGATAGATAAAAAAAATTCATTATAGTTTTTTTTTTATCTTCTATTGTTTTTATATTTGGAATATATGGAGAGAAAAAGGAGCGAAAGAAAATACGCAAACCAAAAACAAACCACACAAAATAAAATAAAACGAATTAAACGAATACAATAAAATAAATATCTCTTTGGCTCACACTGAACCATTTAGATAGAAGAAACCAAACCTCTTATCAAACCACACTCCCAGAGAGTTTCTTCCTCTGCTTCATCTTCCCCAGTAGAGCGAGAGATTCTCAATCATGGGTTTATCCACAAACCTCCACACCATCAACCTCCGCTCCACTTTCTTCACCGGCGGCCTCCGCCCATCTCCAATCGCATCAAACTTCATCAAAGTCTCCTCCTTTC
>QGKV02000571.1:39891813-39908867 GCA_003260655.2 Brassica cretica | reverse complement strand
TAAATGCCTCAGAATTGGATTAGAGGTTGATCACTTGTAGCCAGATTCGATACCAGTAGTTAGCTGGGCACATTTATCTGGAACCGAGGAACCGAACCGAAAAAATTGAAACATAGCACCAAAAACTGACACGATTAGTTTTTTTTTTTAATGTAATGTTTAACTAATTAAAAGACAGATTAGCTTCAAAAGTCAATTGTAGGTGTTAACGCAAGAACCGTTCAAACCAAAATGTGTTTGTTATGCTTCTCTTGATGCTAGAAACATGGCACCAACTCTCTCTCTCTCTCTTTGTCTCTTCTATCATTTCCTTTTGACCCCTTTCTTGATTTCTCTGAATGCGTTTTACTTCAACAACATATAGACATGAAGGAATCATTAAGAATCAGATTTGGTTTCTCATTCTTATTCTTCATCCTCATCATCTTGATCATCGCATGGGGGATTTCACCAGTATCTTCAAATGAGGGTGTCGCCAGGAAAGAAGAGAATCCGTCACTTTTAAAGATCATATGTGGGATTTTTGGCAAGAAATTTCCTCCGAGTTCTAGGGAGTTGATTCAAGGCGCAATGCAGAAGATCCAGATGAAGCTTTACCCTCCAAATCTTGAGTAAACAAACAAACAACCATTCATATACTATGGCAAGTCTCCTGGTTGATCTTAAAGCTCATGTGTGTTGCTTTGTTGTGACAGTTTTAGAAGCAACAGCGACAAAAACAACAAGGACGGAGGAGAAGAGAAAGGAGAGAAAGTGAAAGAGGCGGCGACAAGGAGCCTTGAAGTAAGCAAAGAAGCTATTGAAGACTCTGCAAAACTAGCAGGTGGTGTTGTAGGAGAAGTAGTTCACAAAACAGCTGAGAAAGTCACCAAACAAACCTCACATGATGAAATGTAATCACCTCATAATGTTAGTAAACAATTCAGATCCAAATACCATTTGCCATTTCAAAAGGAACCAATCATAGCGTTAAACAACTTTGGTACACTGTGAAGTACATGAAATACCTAGAACAGAGACGATATAAAAAGCTTGAATGCTCAAAAATTTTCCTCAAAAATATTTTTATTAAGAATCGTTTAAATAGACTCAACAACTCTGTCTAATCAGATTTCTGTGACTACACACAACCGTGTATCACGATTGACCAATTTCTAACTACCCAAACGTGAGAACTACAACCTCTTACAGTTCTCTCGTTATCACTCTTTCTCTCAAAACTCTAATGCCTTGATATTTTTTCTTAGAAAGTTTACATCTTTCTTAGGTTCCATCCTCCTTATATACCGCTGCGTGTAAAAATTATTCATAATCTTCTTTCCATATCTTTCTCTTGTTTCCATAACCGTGATCTAGTATCATCCAAGTCACTAAACCAGCTATCACATCAGTTGATACTCTGAACCGGAACCAGCTTGAACCGGCTTCAATCATCACTCGAAATCTTGATTCAACAGTACAGAGATTAATAAACCTGAATCAGCAACCACCAAAGACTCGAACTTGGGCCACATAATGGCGCCAAGATCTGCCCTTTCACGTTCCCTTCCTACACTTCCTTTTCTGTTTAACTTGCTAAAATGTAGAAGATGACATCGGTTCGGTTCTATTTACCGGGTTATAACAAACCGGATCCTAATCAAACCAGTTAAACCAAATCCGTTCTAAACCGTAGTTATGTTATTGTTAACCGTAATCGTTGACCTCAGACAGGCTTTTCAACCGAGGTAAAATTTTGTCATCTGGTTTTATATTCCACACACGCGTAGTATTTATGCTAAATTACATTAAATTAATATTGGTTTACTCTTTTAAGCTAATAAATGTTTAAATCAATGAAAATATTAATCGTAAACCTCATCAACTAATTAATAAGATTATTCACAAACTCTAATAGATTAATCTGAGTTTCAGTCCAAACTTCCTTGTTAATATACATATACTTCCCAAGTGAAAATCGAGTTCATATTTTAAGCAATCATGTGATTTTTTTCTTAAAACTTTCACTACCAGAAGAGATCACTTACGTACCACGGTTACATATAATTTATAGAATATATAGTTGGTTTGATATGTATCCGTGAATAACATCCACACGAGGAAACTCATTAGACTCATTTACATATTTTACTTTTATCCGTCAAGGGCCTCTTCCAAACCTATTTTAGCATTTATAAACACAACACTGCTAATTAGCAACTATGTATATATACATTGATATTTTGATACCTTATATAACCACAAGAGGTTAATTTCATAACCATGTACATTATCAAAACATTCAGAACCAATACATAGCGATCATTATAATGATGGTAGATATCTAATAATCTCAACATGGTGGAAATGTTTGGATAGATTGAAGAAGAGAGTGTTGCTTCCAGTTATCATGATCATAAACCATGTCACTGTAATAGACGTGTGATGGACTCTCATGGTTATGGACTCCTTCATAGGTTGTAATCACATAAGCTGCATTTTCACCATCTCTCTCTACCCTCTTCTTCACCATGCAACCTTCACTTGAGCATTTGTAGTAGTTCCTATATACATTTTCACATTCATTAATTCACCGTCTATTAGTTTTGATTACTTTTACAAGTATCCACTATTAAACTATATATCCTCTGCCAAAAAAAAAAAAAAAAACGAAGGGTCCTTAATTGATCTACAAATTATGTATTCCAGATACAAATGGGCGATTTGTTTTGTTTCTCCTAAGATATATGAGTCAAGATAAGAACTTTATGATGAATGATTATATATGATCACACATGGATTATTTCTGATATCCATTTGCTTGCTTCGTACTTTGATGTTATTTGCTTTCGATTTCGTCATTAAACAAGCCCGTAATGGCTTTGTACCAAACCCGGTTTAACCCTTTTGAATGAATTATTAGGTGAACAAAAAAAAAAGAGTCAATTCACCGCTAACCAATCAGAAGGCTATGTATATATAAACAAGACATGTATACACAAGGATGCATATGGAATCTGTATTTTAATACAAGTGGTTTGGTAAATGATAGAGGACCATTAGACAGTATTCAGATGACTATATGATCTAGCTAGTGGTTATTCTATAAACCTTAGAAGAATTACATGACGGTGACAGAAAATGATCAAACAACGATATGATCATTTTAAAACAATTAATTAATATATTATAAATCAACAACTAAATCAAATTGTATTTATTTTTAATTAAATGATTACCTCTTGTTAGTGTTGTTCTTGACAGATTTCTTCCCATACTTCCTCCACTTATAACCATCATCCATCACATCAATCTTTGATCTCGTTCTAATTGCAACTCGATGACCCATCTCCTTCGTCTCTCCATCTTTACTTCCCCTATTTTTGCAATCGAGACTACTAAAAATAAACCATATATATTAATACAATTACTATACATATTTGGTTAAGAATCTAGCCAACAAATATAACTAAAACTCACGTTGATTCCTTTTTCCTCAACGTCGTAAGTGCGCTGCCGGATCCGCCGCTTTCGCCGGTAACGAAGGTTGTCGGAGATGAAGTTTCCTCCTGGATTAAATCATTGTTGCCTCCTTCACCAACACTGAACATCAAATTGGAAAAATCATAATTATCCATGAAAGAATAAATAGAGTTTTCATCGGATAAGAACGTGAAATTAGGGCTAGGGCTTTGAGAGGGATTCATTCTTTTTTTTTTTAACAATAGAAACAATAAAGGAGAGAGAAAGTGCAGGTGAAGAAGGGTAGACAAAGAAATGAATGGTCTTTTATTTATAATTTAAGATTTTAACTTTGTAAAGAAATATAATTAAGAGATAAGATTTAATAACATTTACTACTTATGACAAGCAAGTTCAGGGTAGATACTACGAAGGTGCTTCAACATCACGTGTGAACGAAGAGGACTTTGACGATGAGTGTCATCGTAATGACGTATGCACAGACGGCATGGACGAGAAAAAGTGACCTTCCACTTAAAGCAGAGTATTTTTATCCCTAAAACCTTATTTGGATTCTTATTTATTTTATTATTATTTTATTAAAAAAATATAAAATTAAATCAATTGTGGGCCATCACGTGTCAGTGGAGTCCGCGAAGAGTTCAGTTCAAAAGGCGTTCTTTATTTCGTAACTTTTGACACCGTTTTTTCTTGTTTCGGTGGAGCCCCGAAGGATAAAGATGCTCTAATGAGTTTTGGATAAATAGATCATTATCGTTTTCGTTATAGTGATTAGTGAGTGCTCAGTAACGTGAACATTTGGGTTTTGGTATTTAGATCGACGGCTGAGGATGTAAGTTGTATGTTTGCTTCTGTTGCGTCTGAAACCGACAGAACGTTTTGTAATTTACAGTGCACACCAAGACAATAAGACTTGACTTATTGAATTCTGAAAATGTAACTATATACTTTATAGAGATACTGTGACAAACTTTATCGATATGTTTGGCCTAACTTACGATTTAAAGATATATAAACAAAAATATTTGCTATCAGGTCTAATATATTTATGCAAATATAAACAAAGATATCTATATTTGACTAATCCGATCCGATTATAACATGATACATAGTTCTATAAATCAGTCTAAAACAAAATCAATTTGTTAATAAAGTATACTCCAGTTTTGATAGGAAGCCTATAACTGATGACGACATAGTTTCTTACTGTCGACAAAATATTACTATAATTTCTTCTAATTATTCGTTTTGTTTCCTTCCAAAGTTTCGGGCACACAGCATTAGGCCTGAGACTTATTATCCGAGATCCGCTCCGGATCCGTTCCGAAAATAGGATATTCGGGGTGTCCGGATCCGAATCCGGATAGTAAAATCTTGGATCCGTCCAAACCGAATCCGAATCCGGATATCTTAATTTTTAGGTCTGGATATCCGAATCCGGATCCGTATTTTTAAAACACATTAAATTTTTAAATTTCACTAATATTTATATTTGATATATTAATATTTATACATGAATTAATCTTATAATATAATATTTTAGTTTTTACAATATTATAGACATATATAAATATATTTATAAATATTTGATTTATATATTATATTAAAAGAATTAGTATTTTTTTTAAAAAATATTATTTTTAATTATTTTTACGGATCCGGATCCGGATCCGGATATCCGCGGGTAATACAATACCGGGACGGATATCCGAAATCCGGATATCCGGAAACTACGAATCCGGATCCGGATATTAAGTTCACGGATCCGACGGATCCGGATCCGGATCCGTATTTTTAAAACACATTAAATTTTTAAATTTCATTAATATTTATATTTGATATATTAATATTTATACATGAATTAATCTTATAATATTATATTTTAGTTTTTACAATATTATAGACATATATAAATATATTTATAAATATTTGATTTATATATTATATTAAAAGAATTAGTATTTTTTTTAAAAAATATTATTTTTAATTATTTTTACGGATCCGGATCCGGATCCGGATATCCGCGGGTAATACAATACCGGGACGGATATCCGAAATCCGGATATCCGGAAACTACGAATCCGGATCCGGATATTAAGTTCACGGATCCGACGGATCCGGATCCGGATCCGGGTACCTCGAATTTCCCGGATATCCGGATCCGTCTCAGGCCTACACAGCATGTATCAAGAATCCTTTATATATTAAAGGAAAAGCACTGTGATAAATGTTTTCACACTAAACTAGACACATCTGAAATGCAACGGCGGACTTAAAATTGGTTTTTTGGGTGTCACTAATTGAACTTGACCCAATTTAATACTAAAATAAAAGAAAAAAGAAAAGCAAACATAGGACTTGAACCCAAGTTCTTAAGAAAAGGTGTGTCAGAAGAGGTGTAAAAAAACCAACCAAGCTATGTTTTTCTCAGTTGAAAGATATAAAATTGGTAGAATATAAATTTAACATGTGTCAGGTGACACCCCTTTCACCAACACGGATCCGCCTCTGATCACGTGTAGAAACATTGTAATAAATGCGTTCACACTAAAATGGACACATGTCACATGTAGAGAGCTTCTCAACCACACTCCGCATAAATATGTTCATATTATGTACTTTACATTTTTTTTAATATAAAACTCACATGCATGGTTCTTCTTTACGTTATTTTTACTGTTTACGAACAGAGCTGGACATGACCACAAATAAACTTCCAGAAATCTTCAATTCAATTTGGACATAAGATTGAAGAATCTAGTCGACAGGAATTGAGAGATATTTTGGAGATTTAGAATTTAGGTGAAATGAGATCTTACTTGGGGTTGCCGGAAAGCCTGGGAGGATCTAAGGTACAAGTGTTTAGCTTTGTACAAGATCGTTTGAATAATAGGGTTAATGGATGGACTTTTAAGTTTTTCACTAAAGAAGGTAAGGAGGTGATCATCAAATTGGTGGTTACGGTTTTACCAAATCATGTGATGTCTTGTTATCGGCTACCAAAGGCTACAGTAAAGAAGTTGATGAGTGTCGTAGCTCAGTTTTTGTGGAGTCCAGGAGGAACCACAAAAGGCATGCATTGGAAATCATAGGATAAAGTATGTGCAGATAAAGATCATGGTGGATTAGGCTTCAAGGATCTTACTGATTTTAATACGGCTATGCTTGGAAAGCAATTGTGGCATTTGATAGAGAAACCAAACACCTTTTTTTCTCGAGTTTTCAAATGACGGTACTACAGAAATGCTTCACCCCTTGAACCGATCCGTTCATATTCCCCGTCATATGGCTGGAGGAGTATCATATCTGCTTGATCTCTGGTTAGCAAATGACTAATTAAAAGGGTAGGAACAGGTTCGTCTATTTCAGTGTGGAATGACCCATGGATCTCAACCACTCGCCCGAGACCAGCAAACAAAAAATTTCAAAACAGTTACCCGGATATCACAGTGGATTATCTCATTAATTCGGAATCCCGAACATGGAACTTACAGGCAATTCAGGCTTTGTTGGATCCTCAGGATGTCAAAATTATTGAAAGTATTTCACTGAGTAGAAATCAGCTGGAAGATAGAGATGGATGGCATTTCACTAGCAATAGAAAATACACGGTAAAATCAGGGTACCAGGTAGAACGGGTCTACCCTAATAAGGAAAAAGCTCCAGAATTTTATGGACCCGCTGTGGATATATTGAAAGTTTTTTGTTGGAAGGTGCGATGCCCTCCGAAGATAATGCATTTCTTATGTCAACTCCTCTCAGGGTGTATAGTTGTACTGAAAAATCTAAAAGCAAGAGGAATACAAGGAGATATATGTTGTACAAGATGTGGAGCTCCAGAGGAATCAATAAATCATGTGTTCCTTGAATGTCCTCCAACACGTCAGGTGTGGACGCTTTCAAAGATACCATAGAACCCTCATCTTTTTCCTCTCAGTTCTATTTTTGCAAATATGAATCATCTTTTTTGGAGAGTTACCCCAAAAATGGATGATCACCAATTTGCATGAATATTATGGTATATTTGGAAAAGCCGGAACAACAAAGTATTTAGTAATTTGGATATTGATCCAAGAGATACGCTTAAATTAGCAGAACTGGAATCAACACTTTGGGCGGAGGCACAAGTAGTAAGGGACCAAAGAGTTGCACATCAAGTGCAGGACATGACAGAATCATCAATTCCAGGAAGATGGTGTTTTATATATGATTCCTGAAAAGATAAAGAACAATTTTCAGGACAAGGCTGGTACAACACTTTAGCAGGTTTTGATAGATTGTTAGGGGCAAGGAATGCAAGGGCAAGCCTTTCACCTCTTCATTCGGAAGTGGAAGCGCTAATCTGGACAATGAAATATATGAGGAATTTAAGGTAATTTCATGTCATATTTGCGACAGATTGTTCTCAATTGGTAAAGATGGTTTCAGAACCAGAAGAATGGCCAGCGTTTGACAGTTACCTGGAAGACATTAAGCTTTTGAAAACATGCTTCTTAAACTAAGAGACCATTCATGTACCTCAGACGGAGAATCAAAAGGCGGATAGCTTAGCACGTTGTGTTAGGAAACAACCATCTTTCGTCGTTCACATGGATGCAGAGTTACCGGTTTAGTTTACATAGTCAGTATGAGCCTGTAGATGTTTGATGTCAAAAAAAAAACGAATAGAGCTGCACAAATTATTCATAAATTTTGATTCGATTCGTTATCCGTTTTGATTCGAACCAAAAAATCTGGATATTAGTTACTCTATGAAGCAAATCAAATACTAAAATGCAATATCCGTAAAAAAAAACAAATCACAAATATCAATATTTATAGGAACGGATATCCAATTTGATCTGTTATATGCATATATATAAAGAATTATATATAAGTTATATATTATAGTTTATATAAATTTTACAGTATTTTTGTTTTTAAATAATTTCATTTTAAGAATTTTATTTTTCATGTATTATTTTGAAAAAAAAACATGTCATTTAATATTAATTAACATCATCTTTATATATTTATTAACCATCTTTATATATTTTACATACACATACATGTGCACATTGACGTGAGCACCTTAGAACTAAGTATTTACCACAACTGAAATATCTAATTTTTTTGGAAGTTAAAATATTCTTTTTCTTAATGTTTCTTTCACTATCGACCAAATTGTAGTAAAATGATTTGTCTTGATAATTTTCTTTTCTTTTCCTTTTTAACTATTATCCATTTAGAAACTATAATATGAAATTATTGGTTCGACATCACGAGTATCTAAGATTGATAAAATGAAAATAAATAAATAATAGTAATTTTTTATTATCACAGGAAAAAAAATCAAAAATATCAAACATTTTAACCAAACAAACCAAATAAATACTTATTTAAAATGATAGTTATATTTTAGCAGATTAAAAACCAAAAAACAACCTAAAACTGAACTGATATCCAGATTAAACAGATTAATGTCTCTTTATTAAAAATAACGAAATTAATAATCATATTCCGCGTAATTCTGCGAAAGACGCGGATTATTAGCTAGTACAGTATCATTACACACACTGACCCACATACATTTGAACACAATTTCGCATGTATATTCCTAAGTCAACCATTCAAAGTGGTCTTTTAAATTGTCTTCAAGGCGAAATTTCCTGGCGACACTGTTAATTGTTTTGTTTACCACAACAATAATTGCTCTTTATTGTGTTCAAAGGTAAAGAAAAATAATGAATTAACCGAGAAAAATATATACAGAGATACATGTGGTGTGGCATTTTATGAATCTCGGTGGCGACTCAAAATATCTAAGGTTGATTTGGAGTCTTGCTTATGGTGGTTGAGGCTCTGGGGTGTTTCTTTAGCAACCACCAGGTTGTGGTTTTGGATTTTAGGTTTCATCTAAATCGCCGATTTGGTTTTTTTTTTCTTTTTGGTCTTTACTCTGATGTTTCAGACTTGTAACTACACATGTTTGGTTTTGTAACGTGTGTTTGAATAATAATATTTCAGATGACAAAAAGAATCATGTGGTGTGGCTTTGTATTTATACGTAACGCATCAAAGTTGATGATAGGATGGAGAAACAGTTTTTTTTAATCACCATAAAGTTTGTGGAATGATGGTATGATTGAACACTTGAATATACATTGATATAATGAACATATGTATATATGAATGAAATTGAAATATAAACGAAAAATAACTATAAACGAGTATATGATTTTTTTAAACTGATTATTTCATTCCACTTCCTATAAACGAGTATATGATCATTTGACTATATGGATTTATAAAACACATATATAGAAGTACTAATTCAAATGTTATCAGACGAACAACAAATTACAATTAACCGTATGGAATTAATTCGCCAAAATTGCAAAAAAAAAAAAAAACAAAAATCAGTAAAGAAAACAAATTATATAGTTGCTATTAATCCAAGAAGAACAAGTCCAACGACAATGAATCTTCCGAACACAAAGTTGATGCTGAAGTCGTCACTTCCACTTACGATCTGGATAGGGAACAAGCAACTTCCCACAGTTGCATTGTCCTTAGTAATCCTAGCAGTTCCTTTGAAATCACAAGCCTTAACGTCTTGACCCTGGATCTGATAATACATGTTAAATGCGTATGATATGTTTTGGATTCTGTCTAGCTTACTACATCTTGAATCACCCTTCATCGCAGTGCAGTCACCGTGGTAACATGCATACTCTAGGTCCGGAGCAACCTTATCTAGATTGATCGTGTCTTTGTTCACTATGCACCATTGTTTATCTAAGTATTCCACACCTTTCGCTGCCACGGGTACGATCTTGCGTCCTTTTCCAGTGAAATCTAGCATAAATTTAGGTGTTCCATCGTATCTGGTGGACAAATATTAGAAACAACTAGAAATGTCAATGACTGATGTTTTGTTTTACCCAATTATGCTTATATGTGCATATATAGTATGTAACCAAGGAGAATAAAAGACGAACATTATGAGTCGTAATAAGTTAGTAGTTATTACGTAAAAATAATGGTAATGATAATAATGTGAGGTGAATAATAAAACATTGAAAAGTGAAATAATAGAACCAAAAAAGACATCAAAATACTAAAAAATCTTTATGCAAAATGTATAAACGCTAAGAATTGGTTTTAATAACGCATGCACAGTATTATACTATTAGTATCTGACAAATCCAGTTCAGGAGAGCAAAACTTTGAAACTTGATATAAATAGCTCTTACCACATCTATATGTAAATCCTAAAAGGTTAAAAACAATAAGAAGGTGACTTGTCGTTCAAGAAAACTAGTTTTAGTGTGTTAGATATAAAGAGAAACGTATTTATATTACCTAAAGATTCCCCAATGTCTCTCGAATGGTCCAGGCATAATACTCTTCATGTCCTCGTCGAGGAAACCGAAGAGATAAACTTCTAATCTCTCAGGCCTCAATGGAGTCCCTTCCTCTTCAGCAAGTCTTTTCATAAGACCTGCATAGAATTTCTCTGCTAGCTTTGGCGTCGCATGTTTATGACCATCCGTTGGCCATCCAATCTGTAAAAGATAACCAGATTCAATAAACGATTTCAATATCTGTGATATTCATACATATTTAGTGTTCTAAAAATTGGTCTTTTAGATGACATAAAAATCTAAATGCCTAGCCGACAAATTGACTATGAACGAACCGATTTTTCTAAAATATATATTTTTAAAGTCGGTATAGTTGTCGTAAACGCAAATCTCGTATAAAGCGTCTAATCACTGTGTAACGTTTTTTCTAAAAATATTATACATAACAAACAATAACTTGCTTATCAAGTTACCTCCCCAATGATAATCTTCATATCTTTAATCCCGGCTTTCTTCAACGAGTAAACAAGCGTATCGTAATTCGCATCAAACACGTTATCGTAGTTCTTACCTTTATCAGGAATTGACTCACCTTTACCGTCGAAAAAAGCAAATTCAACGGGAAAATGTTCGTTTAGGTAAAGACTAAGAAAAGGGTAAATGTTGACTGTGAAAGGTAAATCATTATCGTGGAAGAAGTTGACAATGTCGAGCATCGTTTTCTTTACATCGCTTCGAAAATCTCCTTCTGATGGCTTATCATTAGCTGATTGGTAAACTTCAGCGTTCTGTGGGATCGTGGCTTTCATTTTATCAGTATGTCCAGCTTCTTTTAACGCCTTGTGAATGTTCTTTAATGCTGGAAACGTTGTCTCCAAGAACGATCCGTTGTATGCTGACAAAAACGGCTCATTCCCCACGGCCACGTACCTATATAAATAGCAATCATATAATGGACTTGAGTCAATCCACTTATAGCCTAATTGAATGTTTGATTATGATCATTAAAGTTTTGTAGGGTTACTTGATGTTGACGCCACCCTTACGCATGTAAGCCGTGACATTTTCTTTCACCCAGTCTTTAGCATTTTCGTAATCTTCGGCAAGACTTTCAAGAAGGTTATTAGGGATTCCGACCATAACCTCCATGCCCGTACCGGCCAAAGTATTCATCGTCCATGAATGAGCGTCAAAAAGCTTCACTTTATTGATCTTGTTGTCTTTAAGCATCCTAACAACAATATCAGGATTCAGTGGATGCGATGCAATATTGCCCCAGTTCACACCGAAGCCTCTGACCAAGCTAGCCAGGGTCAAACTGGTCATTATAACTGTTCCGACATTAACGAGCATCACTGCTCTTCCGGCCATATTGAGAAAGTGGTGATGAGTGAGATTAGGTCTGTTTGATCTAGCTCGAAGATGTGTTTTTTTTTTCTGTTTGATTGATTATTGTGTTTAGTAATAGTCGGGGAATTTCTATTTCGTGTCTTTGGGTGGTCGTTTGTAATGTTGTAATAAGAGTGTTTTTAGGTTGCTAGTGAGGAATTTTAGCTTCACATAAGTTTCTATTTTTAGGAAGAGCCACGAGTGAATATAGATGTCTTTTGCCGGACACTTGTAATCAGTTAATTATTTTTTTTTTGGTTAAGAGAATATGTCGCTGTATAAAATTGGTCGAACTTTATTAAAAAGGAAAAAAAATTGGTCGTTTTTTTAAAAAAAGATTAAATCCTGTTGATGTCAAAAAGGAATAAATCATCTCTTAAATTAGCATTATTTAACATGGATGTTGGTCGCAAAATATATTTTTATTACGGTGGTACATCGATATGTAAAATTGAATCTAGCATCATGTTTATCTATATCTACATATTTAAAACAAAAGGTTAGCTCTTTGTTTATTGTGAATCCTAGGAATGTTAAACCAAAATGTTAGTTCAATGAGTGAGCACTAGCTAAAGAAGTCAGACAACGAGACATTTTATTTTTCCACATAAGTTAGACAGGTTCGGATGGGGGCGTGCGTGTCCAGAAGCATCGTTACTATTAAAGGGATAAACATGAAGATTTCCTATTCCTAATATATATATGATTTAGACTTATCTCTATTGTACCTTTACCTAGCTAACTTAGGATATATACTCATTACATTGGAGCCTATAAATCGACCCCTTCCTTCTTTTTTTTCAAAGAAAAAAAGCAGTACAAAGATATTACTCTCGGATGAGACTAAGCGACCGACCGTTTTTCATTCATAACATATTTCATGGTAACAGAGCTTCGAGATTCTGACCTAAAAATTTTCTAAACACATATTTTTCTTTTCTACTACTATAACTAGGCCTGGACATAATATCCGTAACCCGAAATCCGAACCAAAAAACCCGATCCGTATCCGGTCCGAAATGTAAAAAATATCAAAATAAGTCTTGTAAGGTGCATGGTACAAAACATATCCGAACCCGAAGTGTTATTAACCAAATCCAAACGGGTAACCCGAAAAACCGAAAAAACCAAAAAATCTGAAAAAATATCCAAAAAACCGATCTGAATGTCCAAAATAATGTACAATATAATTATATGAAACATGAATATATACTTCAAATGTTCAATTTCATATTTATTTTGATATGTTATCTAACAATAAGTATTTAAAATTTAAATAACTACCTTAAATACTTAATTATATATAAATAAATATATATTTCTTACGTTTTACTTTTAAATTTTAAATTTTATTTCGGGTATATCCGAACCGATCCGATATAACCTAAATCCGAATGATATATGATTACTTTATGGGTTCTATGATGTGATATAAAACCGACCCGAACCCGATGTGTTATATCCGAACCCAACCCGTATTTGCAAATTTACTAAAATGGGACTTAGAAGGTGTTATAAAAGAGAACTGAAATCCGAAAAACCTGACCCGAACGCCCATGCCTAACTACAACGATGGGTGATGATAATTCGTCATCCACCGATGCTACTACTCTACCTCTTGTGGCACCATCAGCTCTTACGGCTTCTTCGCCATACTACTTACACCCATCTGATANACAGCTCACGGGGACCATCAGGGCCGAAATAATCAATGAGTTTACCGAAAGGTGTCCAAATATCCCACCAGAAGCTGATCAGAAGACCATTACCAACTTTAGCCCTTATGAAACGAGAAGCCAAGCATCGCAGGTTTAGGAGAGCACGCCATGTCCAAGATTTTGCCTTATCTACATCACAACTCCAAACATTTTCCTCCTTGATCCTGTTTGATTTCATCCAGACCGCCCACAGGGAGGGGCCATTTGCAAATAGCAGCCACAACAATTTTAGGCATAACGTTTTGTTCCAGAGACCAAAATCTCGCAATCCTAAGCCACCCTCTGTCTTCGGGAGGCAAACAGTGGCCCAAGCAACTTTGTATTGGACCGGACCAGAGGTCTTTCCACTCCACAAGAACATAGAACACAAACTTTGGATGCGCTTCAGACACCCCTTCGGGAGGATAAAGGCAGAGGTCCAAAAATTTATAGTACCGTAGATAACTGAAGATATCAATACTCTACGTCCCGCGTAGGAAAGAGCTCTGCTAGACCAGGAGGAGAAACAGCCAGTGATCTTGTCAATGAGAGGCCTGTAGTCTGTGAGCCGTAGCTTACGGTGCATAAGAGGCAGCCCAAGATAACGGACAGGTAGAGACCCAAGCGTGAAACCAAGACCTGATAGTTCGGTGGTTTCATTCTGAGTCAAACCTGCAGTATATAGCTCTGTTTTCAGCCTGTTCATTTTTAGACCAGACCATCCCGAGAATAGATCAAACGTGTCTGAGATGGCTTGTAGAGAAGATCGCTCACCATCGAAGAAGACCATTATATCATCAGCAAAGGCGAGATGAGAGACACAGGGGTTTACCGCATTTGGGTGGTGACCAATCGAACCGTCAGCAAATTTGGAATTCAATAGCTGCGAGAATACCTCAATGCACAATACAAAAAGATAAGGAGATAGCGGATCTCCCTGTCGAAGCCCTTTTTACAAAACCTTACCCATGCAAGAGTTTTATCAACAACACCAATTCGTTCTACCAAACGTATAATACTTTAACAGCTTATTTTCCTCCAAGTCACATATATAACACAACACTATATATGATTGTAACAAAGAGAAAGTTCTGAAACAACCAAATGGTCTCTCAAGTTTTGCTCGAAGAACCCTCGAGGAATTCAACTTGTGAGGCTGAGTTCGGTAACAGCTTTACAGGCCAGAGGTTACCTTACTGAAATCCTGTTTCATTTGGCAACAACTAAAAAAATCCCATTGTGAAGTCTCAGTTGTTCTATTATTGTCTTATGTAATACACAAACAATTGCTTAATCTCTGATAGGCATTGGAGAAAAATGAAATTGATCCGTAACATATATGGACAGGTAAAATTTTCGATAGTGATTTTGGTCGATATGATTCATTTCATGTCTTGTCTAAGCTATCAAGACATAAATGTAGACTTGTTAACGGTGATGAAAGAGAGACAAAGACTGATTATACCAAATGGGACCAAACCTTCCATGTGCTCTCATGGTCCCTATCTCAGTTCAACATGTCTGTATAACACATTGCTTTGATGTCGATCTCCGTGAAACTACGTGTTTCTATGTAAAACCGATAAGTGTTTGAAAATCTTCGGAGATAGATAAAACCAAAAATTAGAGAAACACACACACTTCTTTCTTTGGTCATGACTTTCTTCTCTGTACTAACAAAACATTCATCAGTAGGTGTTGTCTAGAGATTGTCACTGGTTCTTGGTACATGACATTGTGGCAAGTTTCTGGACTTTTCCATAAGAGAAAAAAAAGTTTCCCGATCTTTTCAAACGTAAAAGTCTAATCAACCCATCTACCTAATCATATGAAACTGGCAATAATAAAATTATAAAGTCTTGGAAACAATGTCACAGAGAATTTCTTAAAATTAGGTCCACAAAAAATAATATCAGGTCATTTATCCATTTATTTCATGGGATAGAACTCAAAACGAGTCATAATATCAAATAAAGTTCAAACTTTTTAAGTCCATATATTGCATTGATCAAATCGGATCACAATACTATTATACTAGAATTGTCAATTTTTCTTCAACTAACTTTAGAAAAAACGAAGTATCATATTCATTCACGTGGAATTATATGTCAATAATTTTTTTAGAAAAAATAGAATGATATGTTTCAAAATAAATGGAAAATGAAAGTAGGCCAACTCTTGTCGGAAATTTTAGCTTTGGTAGTTGAAGAAAATAAATTGTGATAACGAATGGTTTACTGGGAAACACCTCAAACACATGACTCTACAAACTTTACGTCCTTTTTGCTATATTTACACACTCTATCTAACATGTACCCGACCCCCACACTCCAATCCACCTCCCTAATGTGGTCCAATTTATTTTAATTTTAATCGAAATGATAGAATCAGGTAAATCTCACGTTATCAACGAGAATCCCATTCATGATCTGGCTAAACTAGTATTTATGCCTTGTATTGTCTATGAATTTCAAATCCTGTAAAACTGATGTATATTACATGCATGATAGATAATAAACAAGATGGCCTTCATAAAATTTTATCATCAAGTATAACATGTTAGATTTCTAGCTAACCCTCTTGATGTCAGATTACCAATATCTCTCTTCGTCCATGCGTTGACTAAACATATGTGTTTGTATGTATAAACAATATTGGATGTAAATTTCATTTGTTTTGAATGTTCTGATAAATCGTGTTCCTTTAAAGGACCACAATTTTTCAATATCTCCATTTGATCAAAGGACCACTCGGTCCTAGCTAGCATCTCCTCGAATTTTATCTCACTGTTATAATTTAGCACTAAAATATGGTTAAGACTTTTTTTCTTTTTGACCAAGAATATGGTTATAGACTTTGGATGGTTTATATCAACTTATTACACGTACCTATCTAGTATAAGTATAACTAAACTGTTGATTTCCCTCTTACTCATTATAACCTCTTGCTATAATTTCTCTTAGTCTTGTAAATGAAAACAACATTAGAGAGAATTTAAAGAGAAAGAAAAAAGTTTAACAATCAACCGTAAAGTCACTTCAATAATTTGATAATTTAAATAATTTGATAGTTCAAACGTGTTAAAGCAAAAAAAAAAAAAGTTTAACAATCAACCGTGCGCGTGAAGTCATTTTAAATATATAATTATGTTTTTTTTTTT
>QGKV02000571.1:39817740-39848441 GCA_003260655.2 Brassica cretica | reverse complement strand
AGATCTAGGACAATGATTTAAATCTCATCCCAATGTTTTGCCCCACTTAAAATTTTGCCCTTTCAATTCTTTTGTGTTTTTTATTATTAACGTGTGTATGGTGCTTGCATCATACATGAGTCAGTGCTTGCTAAGCAAGCACCCATAAAAGAAAATAAAAAAATGAAATTATATAATAGATATGGAAAGACAATGTTGCTGGGCTCGGCGACACAAGACAACTACTAGAACCAACCAAAGATCTATAGAGAGAGTACTATAACTTGGATTTTGATTAAAAAAAAAAGAGTACTATAACTTGGAGCAAAAGGCTCTCGATTGCCAAATTCATATAAATAATTAATAAAACACCAATCCTACTACCCTAAACCGGTCATGTTTAGGCCACACGTAAATAAAATGTAGAGGTCATACCTGAAAGATTATGTAATTCAACAGAGCATGCTTATATTATTTAAATTTTGCATTTTTTTATTCTGGCCTTTTTCTTGTCTTTTAAAGCTTAGTACTGACTCAAAAAAAAAAAGAATTCTCTCACTATTTTTTCTCAAAAGTTCCCTATAACTTCCTCATCTCTTATTCTAAAAGTTCAAAGACAATTAGTAATTCTCGATATTTTTCTCATAAATTAGATAATACCAAAGTCAAGTGCAATCTGATCCCAACATATATTATACCTCTAAATCTTAGGGCTCTATAACTTATTAGAGACATTGTTTTCCAAGCTACCTGCCTCTTCCATCTAAAAAAGAGAGAAATATAATTCTTATTTGTTGGTTTGTTTGTTAAGTTTAATTAGAAATCATATAAACTTTCAAGAAAGAAAGAACAGTATATGGTCTCGATAACTTTTTAAACACACTATTAGCGTTTCCCTATGATTATTCAACAACATGGGGTGGGGGCTTATTTTTTTTAAAGTCCCATTTGCATGCATCCAGTTGTAACATAATCATTATTTTTGATTTCTTATATAAAAACGTTCAAGTGTGTTGGATCTTGTTAGTGACAACTCTAATCCATTTCGACCAATAAAATATATTTTAGTTAATATTGTCCAGAGAATGAGAAGTAGGCTGCAGTTTTATCCCAGACTAGTAGATGTGGTTTTCCTCCTAATCCTAGAGCATCTTTATCGCTCTCTTTTGAGCGTCTCTTAGGGGGAGAGCCCACGGTTCAGAAAAAACCGGTGCGTTATGTGTGTAAAATAAGAAACGTGTGTTGTGTATTTTTTGCACTGTTCGCGGACCTCACCGACACGTGGTGGTCCGCGATTGGTGCGTTTTTTAATTTTTTTTTTTTCTAATCAAAAAAAAAAAAAAACTCTTAATGGAGTTTAGGGATAAAGATGCTCTTAGGTATATTAGGCAAAAAGAATAGGTATATTTAATTTACAAGTTTATTGGGAAACCTGCATTAACCAATAATTTTAGGNTTTTCTAATCAAAAAAAAAAAAAAAACTCTTAATGGAGTTTAGGGATAAAGATGCTCTTAGGTATATTAGGCAAAAAGAATAGGTATATTTAATTTACAAGTTTATTGGGAAACCTGCATTAACCAATAATTTTAGGGTAATGATTGAATTGAGTATAAACCTTATCTTTATTATACTGTTTCATTGGTTTAAAATTGCTGATGTTGCATGGATGACTATTTATTCATATCAGTGCATATACACAAAATTTTGGGCTCACAGCTTAAATTAGATTTCAGTTTGTATAATTTTAAAATATTTTAAACACAATAATTCAGTATTAAAAGATATATTTGAATGTAAAAAATACAACATGACTAGAGCTTCTTCTTTTTTGCTTCTGTTTGCTTGCAAATTGGAGATGGTTATCGTACAACATATAACTTGTAAGAATGATGTCATTCTCCTTTTGCTTCTACGGTACAGAGATTATAGAAATAATTTCCCACTAAACCTTTTCTTTTTGGGTGCTTTTATCTTTATTACGGTAAGCTTACTTCGTCGAGATCATCTAAAGACAAGAACACTTCATCCAAACATGAGAGTTCTGCCCCATCATCATCTTCTTCATCGCTGCAGTTTTGTTCATACACTCTGCATATCACCCACTTGCTATAATCCTGCACACAAAACAATCCAAACCACGTACATACGTGGAGGTCAAATTGTAATTTTGGTTTTAGAAAACGTAAACTTTATTTTTCTTATTTTTTTGAATAACAATTGAAACGTAAACTTTAAGTTAAAGAGTTAATAACTTTAGTCTTGAAACAAAAATGGGTACTTACGGGTTTATGTGTAGAACCACGGTTTGATCTCTTAGAAGATCGACTAGAAGAATCTGGAAGGGAATATTCTTGCATGACCCAGTTAGTCTGAGAATCTCCGAGATAGAACGTTAGATATTTTTTTATGCCCACTTTCTTGTGTGTGGAGCTTGTGAAGATTGGCTCGTCTATTCCCATTGATCCCCAATATCCATTGCTTGTCACTCTTTCTTGTGTCTTTCTACTATAGAAGTACCATTGCCTCCCTTCTTGCAGTGCTTTTCCTATAATTATACATATGCAAAGTTTAATTCATTAACAAATACTAATCTCGAACTTGGAAAAACTTTAGAGCAATTATATGAAACTTCTTTTTACTATCCAGAGGTTTATCATTGTGTTATGGTGAGAAAATATGGGTTTATCTATCCTACCGTATGCCTGCGTAACTATATAGTCTAACAAAGTTAGTGTAAGATAAAATGTCAATAGCATGTGTGTTTGATTGTATGTCTACGTACATGTGTTTGGTGTGTGCGTGTGTCTAATATTTGTATATGATTGATTGTGTTTGTGTATCATGAGATCGAATGATTGATATTGGTGCACATGTATGACTATGGAGAAAGCAATACTAATTATGGTTCACCAATAAACATATTCCTTCCAAGAGAATAAAAAAAGGAAATGTATTAGTGTTTGTGTGTATTTTAAAATTTTGGAAACAAAACAATCCTTAAGAAGAGCAACCGAACAAAAGTGTACTGCTAAAAAAAGAGAGTTTGGTTACTTAAGTTGGTGACAATATCAATCTCTGTCCTTTAACTTTGATTATCACACACACACACACACATATATTTACATATATTGTCAACTATACGTATACATACATGATCTAAAAGCATGCATATATAGACAAGTAAGAATCAGATATATATGTTGCATGATACATATATGGAGAGAGATATGTGGGTGTATATACCGGGAAGGTCCCAAGGATCGTAAGGGTAAAGATCAAGGTCTGGGATGACGTCAGGATGACAAGGCAAGAGTGAAGCTTTGCGGTGGAGGAAGTGGACGACGAGCTCTTCATCCGTTGGAAAAAACCTGAATCCCGGTGGTAGATTCATTGATAACGATATTGATCTTGGTACTAGTTCACATGTACATACACATAGATGTGGTTGCGTGTGTGTGTGTGTGTGTAGAAGAAGGTTAAATATGGGGAGAGTAGATATTATAGAGAAGATGATGTGGAACCAGGTGAGGTGTGTGAACGAAATTGAGGTATATATAGGAGATACAAAAAGAAGATCAAGGAGAAGGCAGAATAAGGAAGTCATATACTTTTTTATATATTATATAACACCATTAATTATACTATTTTAAAATACGTAATTAAAATGATAAATGAAAAAACAAAAGAGAATGATGGTACGTCGTAAGTAAGTGCAATGGAACTAAAAAAGATATGAGTAATCAATGTCAAATGGGGCATTTGAAAGCTAATTTTCAGAGAAGTCGTCGGCTTAAGTGGATCTTACAATTTCGGCTGCTGTATATTTCTTTTTACTTTTTCTTTTTAATTTATTCCTAAAACAAAACTTATGTGTTTCCACGTTCCATAGTTGATATGTTTTTTAGTAATTAAGCATATAAAAACTTACAAAGACCTTGTAAATTTGTAACGGATTATCTATCTGACTTTTTCAATATGGAAAAATGAGACTGCTACAAAAGCAGAAAGAGGCGAATGGAGACGAGAAGTGTGCAGGGTTGGATACTTTCATACTTCCACGCAAAAGAGTATCTTCTTGGCCACTAAGAAGAAGATTCTTATCCACTTCTTATTTCTTCTTTCTATATCTATATTTTTATAATGATTTTAATGTTGAATTATATTCATTCCGAGAGAAGCACATGACCAAATTAAATTAAAGTTAAATAAAACAAAGCAATACTTTATATCTATTCTCTCCGTTTCATTTTATTTGTCGTTCTAAACTTGGACACACAGATTAATAGAACATTTAAGTTTATCTATTTATTAGATAAAAATATCATTACCAATACACCTAACCAGATTTCAACCAATATAAAAATAGACTAGAATAAAAAGTCAATAAATTTTGCATTGATATCATAAAACAACACTAATTTTGAAACGAAAATTTTGCTCTAAAACGATATCTAATTCGAAACGGTGGGAGTACTAAATAAAATAAATCAATACTTTGTAGTATATATGTTTCCCCTCCAAATTGTGGCCGAGTATAAGGTCTTCGTGAGGCGCAGCCGAAAATTTTCTTTTCTTTGTCGGCTTTTACCACTTAAGATCGTAATAATTTGTTACATTTTCTTCCTCTCGTGGCAACAGTAATCAAGTCAGAGCACATATGTTATTTGGGCTCTTCCCTAGATAGCTTGCCAGTTATTGTGGTGATTAATGTTCAAAAAAAATTATTGTGGTGATTTAAGTTAAATTATTTCATGAAAGTATAAGGAGTATTGTTTTGGAAGTTTCACCCCAAAAATATATGATTACTTTATCTATGTAATAAACTGAACTAATAAAGAAAATCATGATCTAGTTTAAGCATTAAAAATACAAAAAGAAACTTTAAAATTTTGCAAAGACGGATATGCAATTTATGTATGATCAACTATAGTATATATTTTTCAGTTCAATAAACTATAGTATTTTTCCTTGTATATTCTCTTACATTCCCATTAACATCTATAAAACAAACTATCATGTTTGCGTTACATTAAACTTTTGGTAAAAGAAAAGGAAATACAAATGTAAACACAGTTTGACATGTAAACATAACATTAGACATTAAAGATTGCGCTATATACTTTAATAATCCACAGTTCACCTATATGCTAATTTCTTACAGAATTAAGAACACAATATACACACTTCATTTGTTCAATTTGTAAATCACCAACCAGCAAATGTCAATCATAGTGTTCATTGTTTATGGCCTTGTATCTACGTTTTAACGATCAGTTTCTATTTTATTAATGAAGTCCACAGTTTACGTCAACGACAAAACTTAGCTACAAACCAAAATAATGGCTATTGCATTCAAAGTCGAGGAGGAGGATCTCGAGGTCGAGTGATGATGACACTTCATGCTGAGATCATGCACCGGCAATAATCTGCGTGGCGCACATGGAAATGGTTTGGTCGTCAACCATAGGATTATGGTGCCCACTATTGCTCTCTTCCTTTGCCTTCATCTTGAGATTTTGTACCTTTGTTTGTACCCAATACCCTCCTCTCTCTCAGTATATTACTGCACTCAATCCTATTTTTATATGAACTTTTATTATTTTCCATTTTTATAATAATACAAGTATTGAATTTGTATACAAATACAATTCTCTTGACGACATACTAACTTTTAGTTTGCACCAACAACACAAATTTATAAGAGGATATAGATTAATAATACATAAAGTTCTTCTAATAAACAATGACTAAAATTAACAAAATAATGATTTAAGTATGTATGAAGAAAACTTTAAAAGTTATCAATCTTTCTCATATGCAGTCCCCCCTCAAGTAACAATCAGTGCCTTTTGTTATAAAATTTAGATCCACACAAACTCAAAGACTTCCCATAAAAATTGAGAGTTCAAACTGATTTATCTCCTTATTTGGACCACTTCTCTCTTAAAATACTAGAAACTATATGTTATTTATTTGCTTTAAATAGTCGGCTTATTATCCTAATTATAGATATACTTGCATTTCATACTGTTACTAACTTCTGAAACTTATTAAGCAATTCATTAGACGAATTAGAAAAAGGAGAGCATAGCAGTAGGCAACCCTAATGAATAGGAGGAGTGTTTGGGTGCTCTCCTCAACCTTGCTTCAGATTTCACCAAGGTTTTCAAAATTAAATTTATTTTTTATACTAATAAAACTGGGACTTAATATTTTTATTTTTATTATAGCTTTTTGGACTTTGTGATGATCTATTGCTTACGCTTACGCACGCACATGCCCACGCCACACGCGTGATCAATAGATCTTTGTCTTCTTTAGTTTTCCTCATTAACTATCAATCAAATACATTTTCATAATTTCATTAGAATAGATCATTTATTTTATATCTATTTATTGGTTGCGTTTATACAAATGCACTAAAACATATGAAAATTTGAAAACCAAGGGTAGTATTTAGTGATCCAAAACGGAAAGACGCAAAAAATTAGGAAAATTAATCTTATTCTTATGGTAATAGACTATAAGATCTAATGATCAAATTGGATCATATAGATTAGTGGTACCAGTGTCGACTATGGGACTAAGATCACATCTCGGATACGAATCGGAGTTTTTCTATGAAAGTATAAAAGTAATAAAAAAAATTACAATGAAAAATACCCCTCATTAGGATTCAAGAATACTTGGAAAGCAAAACTATCACTCTTGCAAAAAAAAGGCATTTTATATTTTTACAACTTCATAAAGAATTATTGAGCTCAAATTAATAATATGTATAATATTAGCCAATAATTAGAGATGCTCTTAATCTTATAAAATAAGATTGTATTGATATGACTCAATTAACATAAGCAAAGAAACTTAAAAAGGATTTAAACAAATATGACAAATGAAAAGGTGCGTTAATGTCTTCGATTAATATTCTTTACCAAAAAAAGATTAACATAATGGAGAAATACTGAACTATGGTAAGCAATGAATCAACTCAATCTTAATTAGCGATGCTATTGCTAACTATAAATTATTGGATTAAACTTTTAATTAATATATAGTAGATGAGATTAGGGGAGAGGAGATTGAATATAGTTTCGGCTAATTGTTGTGTGCAGTAGACGTAACCATCACACAAATAGAAGTTAGGCAAAGGTCAAAGTCAAACTTGTCCATGTCTTTATACTCACATGCCCACATCTTCTTGTTCTATCTTTTTTACATCATTACTGTTTGTAAAATGCCTTCGTTCTTATCTTTAATTTCTTCTTAAAACTTTATCTGTAGCATGAGTGCATGACCATCGTTTCTTTACTTCTCGTAATACATGCGATGACTACACAATGGATTAATGAATCAAATTGCGATAGAGATGTGTTGAAAGTAGGGAAAGTTAAAGAAAAAATCATTTTTTTTACATCAGAAAAAATCATTTAATTGTGAGATTGCCACAAGACCTTCTTCATTTTTTTTTTTTGCAAATTGAGAGGTCCTTTGAAAAGATAAAGAAAACGCCGTTTTGGTCTTCAAACATTTAGTCTTCTTTAAATATTAGCGCCGGATTCGAATATTTTTTTTAAATGAATTTACAATTCATGTTATGGTTTTATTAAACAAAATATGTCAAATTTCAGGGAAGTTCCACAAACATGTAGAAAATATTTCGATAGAGAATACTCTCCACCAAAAAACTACAAATTTCGCTTTAACAACCAGATAAAAACCAAAAAAAAAACGAGAAAGGAAAAACAAATAAACAGATAAAAAAACATCGACAACAAAAAACACAAAAAAAATCTTCACAAATAGTATCAATGGTTTCACGGTCAACACAAACCCGACTATGAATATTTGTTAATTGTGTAGTAGAATGTCTGATATTTGTAAGAATTTTTTTATAAAAAAATTTGTAAGAAAAATATAATTTTTGATTTTGTGAGTTTACGGGTGGACGTTTGGTAAGTTAAAAATTGTATAGATTGAATATTCAGAGGTTTTTATATTACAATGATAAGAAATATTTTTGACTAAATAAATTATAAAATGTCTTAATTATTCCGTTGGAAAAAATGTTATAGCCACCCATGTCTGATGTTGTAGCTATTTGTCAGAGTTGTGGAGCCGTTACTATGGAAGACTCAACGATGTTGAGGATCAGCTTTGCATTTATCAATTGGACGTTTATTTTGTTTATGAAGGATTTGCTATTTTATGTACTTCCGTGAGGTGAGTAAAATATTTCAAAGCAGCCAAATAATGTTTATATTGTTTGAATACACAAATTGAATGTCTAATAGTGAAAGCATAAAATATAAAATTTTGTAGAGTGGATTTTATATGGAATATATAATTTTTTCTATTTGCTTGTAATAGTAAGATTGGTCGCATCTTTTTATGTTGTTGAGGAGATATGTCACTGTGGCATTTGTTGTTGTGAGTGTTGTTAAGTTAAACTTGAGTTTTTTACATGTGCTTAGTACATTGACTTTGTTGATGTATTTCCAACATTAATATCATGTCATTTTCCTTTATGTCCTTCCTAATTTGTCCAAGTATATTTTTCCGAGTGTCATTTCACTCACGCATAACTTGCTAATGCAAAAAAAAGCTTGTTAATGCGGTATAGGTGAACTACATTGATATATAAACCTTTTGCGGCTGTTTGGAGATAATAGATTCCCAAGCAGTGTTGTTTTAATAGAAAAGTTCTTATTTGTCTTTGATATAGTGAATCTTAGCGTTTCTGGCGGAAAAGTATTAGGTAGTTAAGTCGTGATAGTTTGCAAGTGATGCAAATAGATGGTCTTACAAGAGGTTGATGTTGATTTTCTTTAAAGAAGCGGTTGTCATGAACGGAGTTGGCTAATACCGGTAAAGATTCCATACATGCTGGATCCTTTCTTAAGGCAGTTAAAGCTTTGGGCTTAGGCTACATCTAATTATGTACAGTTCCAATGTGGTTTTAGTGTAATTGTATTATGAAATCCTTGAATGTCTCTCTTTTAAAAACAATTTAAAATCAACCATTTATCTTTATTTTATACTACTATGAATCTTTATCTTCTTAAATTATTCTAATTGTTTATTACATAATATTGATTGTGACTTTTTACTATCTTATTGATTTGGTTAACCAAAAAAAAAAAGCATGACAAAAATAAAATTTTAGCATATATATATATATATTTTAACGTCTGATTAATTATGCTATTACAACGATGAGAAATATTACTTAGACGATTCTACAGTCGACAATTCTACCATCATATGAGAATGCACGTCTGACTGCATCACTCTGAGCCGTCCTATGAGATCCATATTCGATGATACATTGCACCATGCTAAAGACCTCTTGTAACCTTTTTTCTCCATAATCTGCATAATTTGCGTTTTCTGGGGTTGGAACCCCAGACCTCCCGGTGTAGAAGCAATAATGAACCCTTAGTCAAACCACTCGACTAAGTGGGCTTCCACAATATTTTAAAATTTTATTTTTAAGTTCTTTTAAAACAAAATTATAACAATAATAATAGTATAATTTTAGTAGAACTATAATAACGTAGAANTCATAGATCAAGCACTAATCATTCTAGTCTACTAAACCCAAGAACTACTAAAATTATTTTCACGCGCAATATCTTTGTGTACACAAACAAGACTACACAAAATAAAACATAAATGCAATACAACTATTATTTTGCAAAGTTTTAGCTATAAATTTGCATTTATGTTTTACTTTGTGTACATCATGTTTGTGTACATCAAAAATATTGCGTGTGTACATACTTTTAGTGTACATGTGTACAATCGTTCCTTTAGTAATATACAATGTACACATGTTAAAATGTACTCATGTACACATATTAGTTTTGTGCCTGTATAATCATGTGGTGAAATTATATGGTGTTAATCTATTATTGTACAAGTAATTTATGTACATATGAATCATTGTATATGTGGATACTGGATAATAAAAAAATTGTGTACGTTGTATAGTTTACACATCAAATAAATTTAAAATAAACATTTTCATATGCATTTGCATACTAATCTTCAAAAAGTTGGGTTTATATTGCACATTTAGAAGTGTGGAACCAAATTGAAAAGCAACAGTGCAAATATGTAATTTTTATGGCTAAATTGTAAATAGTTGAAAGCTAAAAGACCAGTCTTGCAAATACAAGAACCTTGGTTTAGGAATAGGTTCCGTCGAGGTTTGAGAGACCCCCGGTTTGGTTCGCCGACGGTTGGCAAGGAGGAGAGGGCACGGAGGAAAGCATAACGGAGCTTGACGAGCCACCGAATTGAAGACGTTGAGGAAGACAAGACGTTGAGGAAGATGAGACGCAACGGCGCGAGAGTGACCACCTGGTGACAATGGATTGTAGACTCGCCGCAAAGAAGAAGATCGAAAACAGAGTCGGAGACTGAGCCGGCGGCGGTGCTTGTCGTAGGATGAAGGTCAAGGTGGAGAAGAAGAAGATCGAAGTGGAGAAGAAGAAAGTTGTGCTCCAAAATAAGATTATTATCAAGTTTAATCTCATTTCAGGTCTACCAATAATAAGAAATTCTTTGTGTTCCAAAGAAAAAAAAGAAAATAATTAACATGGTATGACAACTTTAGTTAGATAACTGACTTTAGTTATAATGGTTTGATTTCTAGTTACAAAAAACTACCCCACTAACAGAGCAAATAAAACTTGGAAACTGCCCTAGAGTGTAAACGACTCTTAGAAGAAACTGCAACAACAAAGCTTTGGTGTCTTCCCCGATATATCAAAGTACTGATTCAGTCGTATCCAACACATAAAAGCTTTTTAGTGGAAGTAGTATGAATATTATTCTGTTTTAAAAAAATAAAATAAACAAGTTAAATTATTTTACCAAATCAACATATTTTATCTAGTTTTATCTCATCAAGTATCCAAAAGATTTGACTACTCGCACTCCTGGTAAGACCTACCAATTATTACACTACTGTAAACAATAAGCATTCATATGAAGATAAAAGGAAATATAACATGAGACAAGACTCTCTCTTATCTGCTAAATCCCAACATATAGTTTTACCCCAAAAATTAAAAGGAGAAAAATTAAATATCTGGAAAAAGAAAAGTAACCACCAAAACCTGATGACTGTATAATATGACAAAGTCCACAAGAAAAATGCTGCTACAATATGATTTTGGCGTCGAAAAAATGTAACACGTACGACTTCTAGTGCTAAGGCCTGAGTAGTGATGTCCCATTAAGAATCACTTTCAAGAATTTCTAAGAATGAGGTAATTAAATAACACGTGCAGTTGCAACTTCAAGTCTTTGATGTCTAATCATGAGAACAGATTTTTTGACAATTTTAGAAAGATTAAAGATATTACAATCCAATTCGAATCTAAAACGTGTGTGTAAGTGTGACTTTCTCTCTTTTTATATCTAAGATAAGGTTTACCCAAACATTGTAAGAATACTCTAATCAAGTAAAAGAAAGGAGCAAATTTTACCTTTCAAGGCTTAACTTTTTCTGTCATTTACTTTTCTTGATGTAAATAAATTAACTACGCATTAACTTTACATCTGGCGACTTTGCTGCACGCTGCTTAGCTGATAGCTGCCTTACAACAGTTATGGTTTATTTCTACAGAGTTCAGAGTTAGAAGCGTAAGTGTCAGTCGTAGATCCTAAAATCTAAGTTAAGTATTTTGTAGTGTTTTAATGAAAACAATTAGGGAAGAAATAACATGGACAACGATATCCTCAGAACACAACGATGTAATCAGGTATGAGTCGACCAAAATGGACTCTATTCGTATGCCAAATAGCATAGAGACATCGGGAGAGAGAAGGAGTGTGACTGAACTCGATTCCGAGCTGCCTACGTACCCTCGACGAGGGATCAAGTCTTAACGTAGTTCGATTTCATCATCTCGAATGAGACGTCGGTTTCATCGGTCTCGAGCGAGACACCGGGTTCGTCTAGTTTCATTGGTCTTGTGTGAGACATTGGCTTTGTGTAAATGGCATCGTATTTACGAGCTCGTGCCATAAGCATGATCTAGGTTCTTCGTTGTGGTCCATAAGATTGAAACATAATGATTCACTAATCATGGTATTATTTATGTATTTCTTTTCTTATGAGAGCTCTCTGAAAATGGCCTCCCCCATCGAGAGCCAAGTCTTTGTCTTTTATAAGAGGAGCTCGCCACCGTCGAACTCGGTACGTTGTTGCACGTGTTCCTTTATTTTAGCTTTGACTTCCTTCGGAATGTGTATATCTTTTAGTTAAATAAATAATCTTGACTCATTCAATAATCTCTGAACAAGTCTTTTAACCACTTCGATCTTAAGTCGGTAATGTCAAACCGTTTCTACTAAACCCAGATTTGCCGAACCATTAATCAACTTGTTCTGTTGGCGGGAAGGATTGTGTGACAAATCCGGTATCAACATCAGTGAACGTATGAGACAATGACAATACCAGACTACATGAGATGATGAAACAGGAATCAAAATATGACTGTTCTTAGAGTAAAATGATCTTTACTAGACTTAACAGTTTCCTTACATCGTCTACTATAAATCGGTCTATGCTACTAAGTTGCGGATGTAATTACCATCCAAGTGAATTTGCCGACACATTTTGTTGTCTCCTTTGCAAAGACTGGTGATCACTTGCTGAGATCATGAAAATGACTGAACAAAGACGCATAAAGAAAGTAAGCGATCTAACTGAAAGTCCGTGAAAACTATATCTAACAGAGGGGAGAAATGAGGACGTTTAGTGAATAAACAAATCATAGATACAAAATTAATAGAGTGAATGAAAACAATAATGGCTTCGCCCGGGTTCGAACCGGAGACCTTCAGTGTGTTAGACTGACGTGATAACCAACTACACCACGAAACCCTTTGCTATATGTTGTACCGTATGATATAATATCTAGTTACGAGTTCATTAGTATATTTCATTATTTCTACTTGTTTGGATCAATAAAAAAACTGAGATGTTACCCGCTAAACAAGTAAATTACTAGTAGAAATAATGAATCTATTTAAATATTCTTACACTTTGGATCGGATTTGAATTCAAAATTTTCGGTTTGGATCTCAGTTTCCGGATTTTCGGCCAAGCTAATTCCCAACCATAAATCAAGAAACAGCTCACTTGGAAAAATAACAATTGTTGAAATGTAGTTTATAATGTAATTTACAAAATTTATAATTATAGCCCTAATACATTTTAGGACGAGATGTTTGAAACATATATTTTATTCAAATCATCTCTCACATTCTGCAAATTTTTCTTGTTTGAATAATAATAATAAAAAAGAAAAAAATGAAAAATCTCAATCGTCTTGCTTGAAGAATTACACTAAGCTTTAGTCTTTGCTGATTGTCCTGTGGGGACATTTCCACCGTTTCCAGCTGCTGCTGCTTTAGTAGGAGAAGCATTAGAGCTGGCATAGTTTTCAAATGATATATCCATAGTTACTCCTTTCTTAGCAGAAGCTGCCTTCACGAATTCACCTACTGCTCGACCCCATTTCACCATGGCCGATGTCAGTTCCTTACTTTGTTCAAACGTTATCGCACCCGGACCACTCTTCTTTATCTCAACCAAAGCATCTCCCATTGTCACCAACCCATCAACCAGCTTCCACGGATCCTATTATCATTAAAAACAAAAGAATGCAAAGAACATGCTCATATATTTTTAAAAAAATCTATAACTAACGAACGTGGAGTTGGTCTAGTGGTTAAAACTTTTGAATCATCAAGGGAAGTGTCTAAGGGAATGAACACTTACTGATTTTCCAACTTGGGTACCATCCAATGGAGACAAAGCTAAGAATAGGTGCATAGCTTGAGTCGAAATATTATCGCTCTCTATTGAATACGTATCAGGTGATACCGTCTTGAAGCTGGCCATGTAGTCATTCAGCTTAACAAAGAACTCCTTGAACTCTTTGTTTGCAAGACACCTAGTTTCTAGGTCAAGTAAAAAGGTTTGCATGCCTTGGTAAGCGAATGGCTCAACATCTTTGCCCGTTTTGGGAATGTTTCTTAAATAGAAAGGTAACGAGAACGGTGATGTTGATTGACGAACGCCAGATTGTTTAGAAAGAGATGCATATGTAGGGTCGGTATAATCAATATCAAATTGTTTTAGCTCGATTGGTTTGCCATTTATCTCGGAGACCGCCTTCACAAAAAGACCAATCCTTCCGACCCATTCGAACATAGACCCGGACAACCTATCCCATTGTGGATCAGGCATTACATTTGAAGTGCTTGTCTTCATCTCAGTAGAAACTTTCTCCATTGAAACCAAGGCCTCTATCAACCTCCATGAATCAAACTATCACACACACACACACACACAATCTTTTTTTTTTTTGAACTTAGCTTTCATATTTAAATTGCAGAAAAAAGGAAAAGATACAAGCCCATAAGCCATGGTTTAAGATACAGAGCCCATAGGGCCAGTGAGAGTTGAAGACACATAGCTAGGATCAAAAGCTTTTCAGCCCAAAAAATAGAAAAAGGAAACCAAAGAGTCAACAAGCTTGAATATCATATGATTGTTAGCATCATATCAAAAATCGCTAGTCATTAGTTAGACATTTTATAGAAGATTAGTGCCTAAGCAAACGTCTAGATATTGCTTAGAACGATTTTATTTTATTTTTTTAAAAGAGTATCTAGAAAATTCATTTCGCTTATTATCGATTTTCCATCTAGACGGGTGCTTAGCCCACCAAAACCGAATTTTAGAACATTTTTAACTAATGAAAACTTACTGATGTTCCGGTTTGGGAACCCTTCAATGCAGAAATAGCCGTGAAGAGCTGGTCAGATTTGACTGATCCGGGTGGTGCCGGTTGAAAGCAACTCGTTATGTAACCTTTCAGATTTGTGAAGAAGTTCTTGAACTCTACGGTCGTGGGAGACTTTCCCTCCAAGGCACCTACGAAATCTAGTAAACCTTTGGAAGCGTAAGGCGCAAACTCTTTGCCCGTTTTGGGAAAGAGAGCCAAATAATCGAGTACGGAGAACGTCTTCCCTTGAGCTTGAGCTTGTGTTTCATATACATTTCTTAATGCAACAAGTAACACTAAACATACTGCTAACGAGATTCTTCCCATTTTTTCCTTGGAGATACTTAATATAAACAAGAAAATATTTATTCTTATTGTTAATATTATTTTTTGTTTTTTTGGGTTTTTTTTTCTGTATATGCTTTCTAGGAGACCTTGGTTTATATAGATGTTAAGAAAGTCAAAATTGAACTGAACTTGAGGCGACGAATGGTTTTNTCTCAGGTAGTGCCTGAAATATTAGGGCTGTGGCTAGGTCATTCTTTTCACTATCATCTGATTATTTCTCCACCAGATCCCATACTTTGTTTATCTTCAACACTAATCTGATCCTTATCGTCCACACCGCATAGTTTGTTTCCGTAAGAACAGGACAACTTATCTTAGAAGATCCTCCTCCTTCCTTTGTCTTTGACACAACAATATCTCCCATGCTTGTTGTATCGTCTGTTCGTCCCTAGAAGCTCTGATACCAAATATAGTTTCACAAACTGATTGTAGAATAGGTTTAATAAGAACTTGCTCTCTTATTAATCTCTTGAGAAAATCACTCAAAACTCAAGAACCCAATACAATCACAAAATTTTCTTAAAGGTTGCAACAAGTCTGCAACTTCTTATATAGGGTTATAATTTCTTTTTCCTGATAGACTTAACATTATTAAGATATTTCCTAATCTTTATAAATAACCAAATCAATGTAAGATTAGGATTGCTTACTCTTCAAGTTATTTCAAGCTTACTTCCAACAGCATGCTTCCTTCTTCAAACCTTGCCCCCATATAAATTGATTTACACTACCCTTATAATGAGTTATTCTGTCATTTTGCATGTTCAAACCTTGTCCCCATATAGCCACTGCGTCCTGTTTCCGTAACCAGATAGCAGGATGAGCATCTGCTCTGAACTCGCTTAGATGGGGTCAGATCGAGTAGCTTGATCTCTGTGTTTTGCAACTCATTCTTGCTTCGTTGTTCACTCCATTGTTCCTGGGATCAAACCACAAGTCAAGCTGTCTAGGTCTTAGCATCAATGGCTGATCTAAGAGGTTCACAATCAACATTGGCCAGAAACAGAGCATTCCCAAATACTCAAAGACAGCTTTTTTTATGGCGTTCAAGTTCCAAAGCATATACCTTTTTGATAAACTCTACTTAAGCGAAAAGAACAGCTCTGTGATGAAGCAACCGCACCCATCTCCATGAATTGATGATACCCCCATGTTCTCTCGCTTGTTCCGTAAGCAATTCCAAGCGTTTCTGTGGAAACGGGCATGACTCGTCGTAGAAAGGCTGATGGAGCTTCGATGGCATCGTCGTGTAGATTGTCTTGATTCGAACTTCCGACGATTTTACGCGAAATCATCAAGTGCGAAGAAGAGTGAGTGTTCACTACAGTCTCGCGGTTCAACCGGTAATTTATACCGATTCACATTATTTCCCGGTTAAAATTCTACTTCGGTTTCCAGTTTATATTAATTTTTGATTAGAAGCTTTTTTTTTTTGTTTATTTAGAAAATTAATAAGTCTAGGAAACCCTTTAAATCCAGTTTTTTTATCAAGAAATTCAATTACTTTTTCGAGTTATATAAAATATCATTTATCATCCATTATTCAAATTAACATTAAAAAAGTCATCAAAATATAACCGAAATATGTAATTTTTTATAAAATAATTTAGTGTGACACAAATATAGTTTAACTAGGTGTTTTGTCCGTACATGTGGACATACTTTTTTATGCATATTTATTAGTTTATGTTTCTATTAAGTAGTTATAAATTTTTTATATCTTAATTTTAAATTTTTATAATAGAAAAATATTATTTAGAGATAACAACACAATATAGAAGAATTATCTTATTTTTAAAATTTAATATTATAAATAAAACTTCATTTTTAATTATATATATAAATTCATTAAGAGCATAAACGATATTAACTAGTCTAACTTTTTTAACGTGAGAGTTCGAATGCGGCAAATTATATGCTGACATATACATTTTATGATTACTTATTAGTACATGCAATGCTGATGATATTTATTATTATGTTTTCATTTGAAAATTCTTACGAATTATAAATATTTGAAAATTTCTTTGTATACTATATTCCTTATTACTAAAAAATTCTTGGAAATCACTCAAGATATAATTTTCATAAATAAATATATTTGTTTGTTGAATAATCGTCTCATAATTTTTTTTGTCATTAAAGTCTAATAATTGTAATTCGTAGTAGAATAAAATCATGTTAAGAGAAATCAAGTTGATGGTAAAAAAAAAGAAAAATCTAGTTAAAACAAATTGAAAGAGGAATGAAATTAAATGGATAACCGAAGTATAGTGTAACCGACATTTGGAGATGTAACCAAACTATAGTGTAATGTTTTCATGTCTAAATGCGCAGTGTGTTTGGGATCAGACGTTTCAGTGACTGATTGTCCGGGGAAGACCCCAAAGGGGGATTGATCTTCCACGTGATGCTGTTGCAGAAAACAACACTAAAGGTGAATGATTGGTTCTGTTACATTGTTGTATTCATCTTGTATGCCACTCTTCATATTAGTCTTAAAGATACTACTATGTGACAAACTTGGTTTATCTTTGCTTAACTGAGATTTATAATAATAAATCATAGTCAATGTACGAAGTAAATACAAACAACACCCCAATTATTGCTTTTAATTTTGGGGCCTTTAATTTTATAAATATATTAGGTTAACCTGAAAATAAACACATGAATCAAATTGTAACCACAGATAAACTAAACATCCAGTTCAGAGAATTTCTTTGCCTTCTCAGTCTCCTAGTGGATTCGCTTTGTGCTGAGAACATCGTGAAAAACAGCAGGTTTCTTGGTAATTGGAGCCAGCTCCTGAGATACACCACAATATATACAAGACACCGTTTCAGTGACCATTACATAGAGAAAGAGAAAGAGAGTGTCCTTAGAAGCTCTTATACTAATCGATGGTCAAGTATTATGCTCTTGATTACTGATGGGATATGGGACAAGAGAAAGCTTTTCTGCATTAGATATGCATTGCAAGCTGTGGTGTATGCGGTCTGGAGGGAGAGGAACAAGGTGAAGCATGGAGATCAGTTTATGTCCTTATCAGTGTTGAAGAAACTGGTTGATAAAGACATTCGCAGCAAACTTAGTCTTTTGCAAACTAAAAGGATTGGAGGTATGGAGGGAGCTTTGCAGTTCTGGTTTGCTACTAGAGTTTGAGCAGAAGTTTTTGAGGGTGAAATTTTGAGTTTGAAATTTTGATTAAAAAGTTATAATTTCTTTATCACAAAGGATGCACTTGATGTAATAAGGCTTTTTTGATGAATAAAATTTAACATTCATTCAAAAAAAAAAAAAAAAAAAAAAAAAAAAGAAAGAGAAAGAGAGTGTTTGTGTACCGTACCTCAACAGCAGCAGCTAAAGTAAGAACGGTAGCTTCAGCCCAAGGTCTTCCCATTATTTGTAATCCTATTGGCATCCCTCCCTTATCATACCCAACCTGCATTTTTGTTGATGAAACAAAGATATAACAAGAATGAAACAAGTGTACGGACATGACAGAACCAAACTCTGTTGACATATGCACTAGTTAGAGACTAAGGCCATGATTATGGCTAAACTGTTTTTTTGGGTTTTCTTAAAAAAAAAAAAAAATTTGTCTGATTACAAAAAAAAAAAAAATTAAAAAATGAACCAATCGCGGGCCGCCATGTGCCAGTGGGGCCTGCAAACAGTACAAGAAACAGCAGATAGTCGATCCTTCTTTGGCGACTTTTGTGACCGATTTTAGCTGTTTTGTGGGGCTTTCAGCATGACTTTTTTTTAACAAATCCACTTAGGTATCTGCAATATTTATGCTCTAATAAAATAAATAAACATTGCTTACAGGGACAGATATGGCAGGGAAGCCCAGGAGATTTGCAGCTACAACAAACCGCATTAGATAAGCTGAAAAAAAAAGCAATCTTAATATCATAAGTTATAAACTTTCAGTTACACCTGAATAAGATAGAGAAAATAACACCAAAAATGAAAAAAGAGTGTTTTGTTTGACAAACCTGCCACTTGAAAATTGGTTTCTCCATTTTTCACAGCCTCAGGTGGTATCAAAGGAGCTGTCATACTGTTTGTGCAAGACAACATGTCACCAACATTCATATAGAAGTAACGTATCTGATGACAATGGAAGCAAATGTTCTGTTACATGGAATATTTTTACGTACCCACATGTAGGTGTCACAATAACATCAACGTTTTTGAAAATATCCATGTGATACTCCATCAATCTTCTCCTGTAACAAATAAATTTTACACAAGCAAGCAGCCACTATAGAGAGAATGGTTGTATAAAACTTTATTTACCTAAGACACTGAGCAGCAATATAGTCTGAAGCAGAGAATGACTTGAAGATCGCAAAGCTAGTACGAGTATCATAAGATAACTTTGGAGTTTTCCTGAAACATAAGACAATGAAGAGAATGATTTAGACCAAAGCTACTGAAATCAGAACAAAAGCTTAAAGACATACCCATCCTCACAGTAAGGAGTAAGAGAACACAGTGTTGCAGACCCAATCGACACAACATGAGCTGCACGCATCTCTTCCAGTTCAGGAACCACTATTTCCACTACCTGCAACAGTACACCATATAGAGATTTTATATGAAGCTATACTTTGATAGAGAAACTTATTCAAATGATCAGCTTACTTGGCAACCATGATTGTTTGATAGGAGCTTAAGGATATCTTCACATTTGTCAGATATGTCAGTTGAATGAACATCATTAAACCACTGCATTAAATAAAAAACAATGCCACTATATACAACTGAAGTAGCAAAATCAAACCCAGTTAAACTAGCATGGATATAAAACTTATGTAGCTGAAGCTACGATAATGCAAAGATCTCGTTTAGCCTTGGAATGCGCGAGAAAAATAATAGACTAAATAATTAAGATATTTGGGATATTTTCTAAATATTCACTCTGAATCAAAAACTCACCGTTGTATATTTCCCTAGCCTTAGAGATCCAATAGCATTGCCTCCATTGTGAGATAATAACTTCGGAAGACAGGGTGGTGTCTGCAGAATCATTTCAAAGACCAAGTTTTTACAAGAATATTTGCTATGGTCAAATGAATACATTGGAAGACAATGTACCGGGTTCAAGTTAAGTTTATCTGCAGATGAAGAGCCCAATATCACTGCATACCTGCGTAACACACAAAGGCAGATTAGCCGGAAAAAAATCCAGGTTTAATCCGAAAATCGAACATTTGAAATGGTAGATGTGTGTATTGCTTTGAATAGTTTTACTTTTGTGTTGCAACTCCACTCACTATTGTTGACTGCTTTACAAAGATTTAAAGATTGAAATAATATGGTCATTCACTAGACTAATCCTAGGGTCAAGAAAGAAAAAAAAACTTACACCAATAGAGTATCTTCCAGGGATGAAGCAAGTGGACTAACAACTTCCACTGTTCCACCTGCACATAATGACCTGTAGAGATGAAAAAAACATACACATTAAGTTCAAATGGTTTAGATAGCAACTTGATGAAAACAAGTAGAAAGATATTCTCTTAACTCTTACCCTGTCATATCTGTCCGACCATATGTTGTTTTCAGTCCAGTTACACCACAAAGTGATGCAGGGATGCGAACAGAACCTGCTTTCCAGACACAAGTAAGCATACAACGCAGATAAAAAAAAAGCAAGATAACTTTGATGATACCTCCACCATCTGTTCCTAGAGCAGCTGGACATAGTCCAGAGGCTACAATAGCTGCTGAACCTGAAGAAGATCCGCCTGTGTACCTTTCAGGTGAATGTGGGTTTCTTGTGGTTCTGCAAGAAACACATTGAAGTAACAAAACAGTTTACAAGTAAGATTTGTGTTCTGTGCTGTGTTGCTTACCCATAATTTGAATTGTTCCCTGAAGTCCCCATTCCTAACTCATGCATATTAGCCTTCCCAAGTAAGATTGCACCACAACTTCGAAGTCTTGAAACAACCACTGAGTCCTTCTCTACAGAACGCTCTTCATGTAGCCATGTTGTTCCACCTATAGATGCAAAACTCCTATAAAAGGTCTCTTATATCTTTAAGTGTTTTAAATGAAACATAAGAATGACACTACTTACCCGTTGTGGTATGTGGTAAACAGTCAATATCATCCTTGATTGTTATAAAAACTCCATCTAAAATGGATATTGGATGTCCTACCCAACTCATATTCAACATGATCAATACACATACCAGAGTAAATAGATCTATGAGTCTGCAACATTACCTTGTTCAAACCTATGTGTAGAAGCTTCAGCTTGTTTTCTGACTTCATTAGCATCAAAGCTAATCAAAAACGGTGTTGGAGACTTATCATACTTAAATTCCTCTATGATTGAGATTGTTTTTTCTGCTACCTAACAGCCAGCAAGAAGGATTTTTCTTATATACCAAAATAAAAATAGTAAAAAAAAATTGGAAGTTAAGATGACTAACCACAGATGGAGTTGTTAGCTTAGATCTATACGCATATGCGTAATCACGTATCTTCCAGTAACGGAAGGATGAGACTGAATCTAATTGGAAGCTAAGAGAAGGATCATATTGAGGAAGACACTTCAAGGCTGTTTCTAATCTGTCTACAGGGCTTTCATCTTCTCCAACAAGGACAACATCAACCTCCGGTTCTAGTTCAAACAATGATTAGTTTATGTAATGATTACAGAGTTTTCCATGTAAGTACAGAGCCGGTCTTGAACATAAGCTAGTGAAGCATTAGCATATAGCCTCCAAAGTTTTTTTTTTTTTTTAATTACATATATATAAACCTCCAAATTTGTATAATTTTTTTTTTTAATATAAGCCATTGCTAAATTGTATTCAGCCCCCAAAATCTCAGAACAAGTCATGTGTAAGTATACAACATATGAATGATAAAACGACTTGTAAGATAAGAATATACTTTGAGATGGGAACACAGGTCTAAACATGGGCTCTTCTGGTATAACCGTGTTCCGAAAAATCTGTAAGTCAGAACAAGGAAAAAGAACATAAGTAACTATTAAATGATTATAAAGTGAGTCTGATAAAAACAGACCTGGGTCATGCCATTATTCTTCTTCAATGACTCTACAATCAATGAGCCTATAAGTGGTGCTTCAAGCATCTTAACAAACAACTTGAACAAGAAGCCAGTCAAATGAGGGGCTGCAACGTTACAAGAAACCATGTTAAGACATGTGTCTGAAACTCATGTAACGTATAGAACCAGATCAGCATTATAATATTAACAAACCTTTGATGCCTTCTTCTTTATATTTCACACAAGAGACATCAACCTCGTTAACCGGCTTCATGACCTTAAACTTACCCATCTTATCAAACAAGAAATAAATTAAGACGTTAAATTTGGATTGATGTAGTAGATCACTCGTCAGAAGATTCAGAGACCAGAATCAGAACAATGGCTATGGAAGATATATATATAGATTGCAAAAGTCAAAGAAGAACCTGAGAACGTTGATCTGATTTGGCGGTGATTAGTTAATGAACCTGACGCAGATTTGATGAGGCCGTGCGGATGACCGGTGAAGTTTGTTGGAAACTTGAATGGTTGCTTGTACTAGATTTGCATATTGATTTTGTCTCGAAATGCTGAACAAGTCTAACGATATTCTCAAATTGACATAACGGTCCCCTTTATTGTATAAAATTCTATTTTCTCCCCCTAATTATTGTTTTCACACTTGCTCCCCCAGTCCATGTATATCCATTTCTACTACATAACCAACTGTGATTTTTACTTATTCAGAGATCATAAGTCATAAGCATGTTCAGCTATCTAGAAGAATCAAATAGTGCGACTATGTTGTATATCAATAGTGAAATGCAAAGTTCTTGGATGAAAAATTAATTGGTTGTTACGCTATACGAAAATTTGCCATAATATTGTTGGTTGACATAATCAACCAAAGATCGCGAGACACGACTTGATCGAGCAACATCATTTACGACTAGTCAGCCTATATACCATATGGATATTCTAATTTAAAGAAGTCATTGGTGATAGGATTCAAAAAAATATATTAAAACAATAATTTTGACTTTAAAATATCAACATTGTATTTCACATGAATAATATACATAATCCTTGAAGAAGGGCTAATTATTACTCTCTCAAAACATGTTTTGTATTTAATCGTGACCATACTGTTTATAAGGAAAAGCTAAGCTAATTCAAAGATATACCATCATGATAACACCTCAAGCATGCTGGTGAGATACGTCTGATATAAGTTAGAATAATTACAACAGTTTAATCACTTTTATAACAAGGTGCAAGTTGGCAATATATGGTATAATAAGAACAAACAAGTGAGAAGGTGAATACACAGTGACAATGTTAATATCTTCTTTTGTTAGGTAGGTATAAAGTTTATCCCCCATTGATATGCATAGATCAGTAAATAAAAGATGAGTGTTAGGCCCTTTTACAAATTATATTTTTGATGTTGGCAAGAAATAAAAAGATCAGTTTAAGGATACAAGATTTGGTTTAGTATTTTCAATCTTTCTTGTTAATTATTTTTAATTAAATCTGTTTCTTTTATCTGATGAAATCAAGGGAATAAAAACCTGATAACTATAAACCATATCAAAACAGAACTAATTCAACTAAACTTTAACCCACCCAAAAAAAAAAGAATCCAATAAATTAGTAATTGGTAATAAAATAAAAACTAAGACTGATAGGGCTAAATCCATGATTAACCCCCGTCTCGGGTTCTTAGTTTCGGATAAGAGACGGTTCTTAATTTTTCTTAAATTTTAACTAATAAAATCTAAGAACTATCTCTTAAATAAAAGATATAAGAGCCGTCTTTTAGCCGAAAAATGTAAACAAACAAAAAAAACCAAAAAAATATCAAATCATGAACTCTGTCTAATGGTCAAGGACAATGACCTAATTATTTAGATTTTTCATATCTTCTTCTACAAATCTTACTTTATGACTTAGAATATTAAACCTTAAAATAGTACGTACTTAGTACTTGCTTATAAAATACAACTTAGTGATTAACTTCTTTATTGAAAAGAAAAGCTGGTCTTCTTCAGCGTAGAGATATCAAACACACCAGTTAGCTGGACCCCAGCATAGAGTTCCAAAAAGTCATATTAATCCATGAGTAACGTCACAAGACAGTCACACATCAGCTCCTTAAACTCATAAACTCTGACAAACCACGTGTAGTAGAGCAATAAGTTCACGTACCACAACGTCCTATCATGTTATCATTTTCCAACACCACCACCACCGTTTCACCCATCATATAACAAAAATCATTTAAGAAAGAACACACTTTAACTTTAACTAATAGATGGAGAAACTCTCTTACAACTCCTATCCAGACTCAACCGACTCATCTCCTCGATCTCGCGAGATCGATTTCGATAACCCTCCGCCATGGGATGATCACAACCACCAGAGCTACAAAGTGAGGTTCATGTGCAGCTACGGCGGCAAGATTCAGCCACGTCCTCACGATAACCAGCTTACTTACGTTAACGGAGAGACCAAGATTCTCTCCGTAGATCGCGGGATCAGATTCCCCGTCTTGGCCTCCAAGCTCTCCGCCGTGTGCGGCGGCGATGGAGATGTTTTGTTTAAGTATCAGCTTCCGGGAGAGGATCTAGACGCGTTGATCTCCGTTACTAACGATGATGATCTTGAGCACATGATGCATGAGTACGATCGCTTGCTTCGTGTGACGTCTAAGCCGGCGAGGATGCGTTTGTTTCTCTTCCCGGTTTCTTCCGGTGGGTTTGGATCGGAGGGTTCTAGTCACTCGGATCGTGATCGGTTCGTTGAGGCGTTGAATACGGTTCGTAACCGGTCTGAACCGGAGAAAACCGTAACCGGTCCGTTGAATAGTGCGGATTTTCTGTTTGGGACGGAGAAAGTTGTAGCTCCGCCGCCGCCACCGGCGGCACCGGTGGTGCTAGAGCCTCATCCGCCGGTGATTCAACCGGATCACGCGGCGGAGATGCAAAATCAAATGCTTGAGTTCCAGAGGATGCAAGTTAGGGATCAAGAACAGCAACAAGAAGCTGTTTATAGAAGGAAGAGTGAAGACGGTTTAATCTTCTCTCCGCCGTACGCACCTCCGCCTCCGCCGCACGCACCTCCGCCTCCGCCGCAGACGGCGGTTCCACAAAACAGTACACAAGCGCCTCCAATGAACTTCTGGCAAGGAAACCACTGTAATCCAGGAGGCGTGTATCCAACAACCGCTCCGGTAATGGGATTACCGGAGCAGCCGGTATACATGGTTCCAGCTCCAGCTCCAACTCCAACACCACATCCGGGAACTGTATACCACGCGCAGCCGCCACAACAACTTCAAAGCGTCATGAGACCAATAGCTCCAGGACAAGGCAACCAAGGTGGCTACTACCCTCAGGCTTACAGGGAACAGCACCAACCGGCTTACAACGTAGCTCAACCACAAGTAGGAGCAAGGGCACCACCACAACAGCAACAGCAACCTCCTCCGCCTTTTACCTCCGGTCCTCCTCCTCCTCAGCCGCAATACTCTGCGGTTCCACCGCCACGGCAAGTCTTGGGATTACCAGATACAACGGCGTATACTCAGGTGAATTACGCAGGAGGAATGGGGAAANCTGAACCGGAGAAAACCGTAACCGGTCCGTTGAATAGTGCGGATTTTCTGTTTGGGACGGAGAAAGTTGTAGCTCCGCCGCCGCCACCGGCGGCACCGGTGGTGCTAGAGCCTCATCCGCCGGTGATTCAACCGGATCACGCGGCGGAGATGCAAAATCAAATGCTTGAGTTCCAGAGGATGCAAGTTAGGGATCAAGAACAGCAACAAGAAGCTGTTTATAGAAGGAAGAGTGAAGACGGTTTAATCTTCTCTCCGCCGTACGCACCTCCGCCTCCGCCGCACGCACCTCCGCCTCCGCCGCAGACGGCGGTTCCACAAAACAGTACACAAGCGCCTCCAATGAACTTCTGGCAAGGAAACCACTGTAATCCAGGAGGCGTGTATCCAACAACCGCTCCGGTAATGGGATTACCGGAGCAGCCGGTATACATGGTTCCAGCTCCAGCTCCAACTCCAACACCACATCCGGGAACTGTATACCACGCGCAGCCGCCACAACAACTTCAAAGCGTCATGAGACCAATAGCTCCAGGACAAGGCAACCAAGGTGGCTACTACCCTCAGGCTTACAGGGAACAGCACCAACCGGCTTACAACGTAGCTCAACCACAAGTAGGAGCAAGGGCACCACCACAACAGCAACAGCAACCTCCTCCGCCTTTTACCTCCGGTCCTCCTCCTCCTCAGCCGCAATACTCTGCGGTTCCACCGCCACGGCAAGTCTTGGGATTACCAGATACAACGGCGTATACTCAGGTGAATTACGCAGGAGGAATGGGGAAACAAGTTTACTACACGGAGGCACCACCTCCACAGTACCATGGAGGAGTTGGTTTACCTGTGAATGGTATGAGCGAAGTGAGAACCGGACCAGACGGTAAGCCTGTTGTTATGAACATGTCACCCAAAGTTTCATCACAGAGTTCAGATTCTGCAGTGTGATGAGGTAATCAGATTATTGTTTAAAACCATTTCAAGTTTCATCATCATATATAGTGTAATTGAGAGTACTTTGGTATTTGAATGTCTCATAAATAATATTTACCTTTTGTTTTAATCTACTTTATAATGTTCTTGATTCTGCAATTTCTATAACTTCTTGTCTTATTTTCATGAACCTTGTCTCTTGTGCATGCACTTTTTCTTTTCTTTTTGCCTATATGTCAACAAGATTATTACGTATTGTTCGAATGGACTTGTAAATTCAATATAAAACATATCGGTTGTACATGAGAACTGATGTAAAAATGAATCATATTTTGTGGAAGATCAACATCTAAAACTCAATAATTGAACTAGAGAAACAACGATTTTTAAAAGTTATCTCGTTTGATTGGTTTTTTAGTAGATAAATATCATGGATGGTCCACACCACACGGAAATAAAACTATCAAACCTTACTTAGGGACAGGTGTTGTGTGAAAGGATGTTATATAGGTTTGAACTTTTGAGAATCTTTGGAGAGAAAGAGACAGCTTCACCAACTCATCGCCATTGTTGTCAACCCATTAGCTCCAAAAATTCTTTAACAAAAGGACAACCATTATTGTATCATAATCATATCATTGAGTGCATACATGTGTCATACATGTCTTTGGTTTCCTGTCATAATCATAGAGAGTAAGACCATCACACCAGTACACACCCAACAACTACATTTGCCGTATCCCAAGATTCGTTTGCTAGTTAGGCAATAAATGGAAAAAAAAAGACTTCATGATCGCTCTTGGAGCATGGTATGACTGTATGAGAAGCAACACTGCAATCCGTAATATTTACTCCTTCCTTTTCATTTTTGATTGTCTTTTTTTCGGACACACAGGTTAAAAAACATTTAATTTTACGTATTTTCAAACTAAAAACATCATTACCAATACACTTAACCACCTTTTAAACAATAGAAAAATAGATTAAAATATAAAGTCAATAAATTTTACATTGAAATTATAAAATGACAATTATTTTGAAACGAAAAATTTTACTCTAGCAACAATAATTAAATTGAAACGGAGGGAGCATGATATATAATACTCTCTCCTTTGTATGAAAAGAGTGTTATCTCACATTTTTCACGCGAATTAAAAATAATTTACAATAATTAAATACATTAATGTTTTTAATAATAAGATTTGTTTAATCCAATATTTTTTGAGATACATAAAATTATTTATAAGATCAAAAAATTGTACAATTATTATTAACATAAAAAAAGATACAAATTGCATTGAAGTTCTAAATCAATATTTTTTGTGTAACAAAAAAAGTCAAAATGACATTATTCATGAAACGAAGAATTACCAATGGGAAAATGGTCATAAAAATCCTCAACTTACCGATTTAAGCCATTTAAAGCATAAACTTTCACTTAAACTGCTTAAAACATCAAGTTTTTATTGACTTCTGTTTAAATCCTAAATTTTGTTTGACTGAGCCAAAAGAGACACGTCTTTAAACTGCTAAACAAAACTTTAAACAACGTTAGTTAACTCCTAACGAAGTCCAGTTAAATAAAACGATTTCGTGTTTGTTTCTCCTAAACATCCCTAATTCACAAACTGAGTTCAACTATCAACCCTAATTTTATAAAATCCCAATTATTTTTCAGCTTTCTCAAATTCTTCTTTTTCTCTGTCAGTTTCTGTATGAGTTTCTTTGTAGTCTAACAAAAACTCGCAATATTACAACGTGTCAGAGCAAGCATCAACGGCAACATGATGGTCATGGGACTAAAGATGCACCGGTTGTTGGAGTCAGAGATAGGGTTGTCATGACACCTAAAGTTGCAGATGTTGGAGCCGGAGATGGAGAAGTCATACATGCTCCTCTGTCTCGAAGCCCAGTGATGGAAGGAGATAAAAGAAGGATATGATGACCGTGCATGTGAGGAAGACAGTGAAGATGACTGAGGGATTGCTAGTGATGATGATGCGGCAATCAAATCAGTACCTGAACCAAGAGCCAACCAGTTGCACCAATCAGCTAAACAAGAGACTAATCAGGATATGTGTTCAGTAAACACGGCGTATCTTACCAACCATGAAGAATTTTGCCATGAAACCAATTTTCATGCATTATACACTCCACAAGGAGTTAAGAAAAATTGGAAGCATCTTCAAAGCTACTCGGACCAGGAAGATATGAATTTTACAAACCGGAGGTTCTCCAGCTCGTCCATCTGCGAGCATCCGAGTTTAAAAGTTGTTTCAAGCCCAACCAAGAAGCGTTACGACCCAAACCAAAGCATGGACTTCAAGATGGATCTATTAGATTTCCAACAAGCCAAGAATGAGGAGAAAATTCCACGGAAATATGGAGTTATGGCCCAATTCCCTAAACCGGTCAAACCAGTTCTGCAATTGCCTAATTTGGAGTCTCACCGGTTCAATTTTAGTCAAACCAAACAATGGCGACCAGGATAGGTTTCTAAGCATCTGAGAAGTATATCCAGTGATTCAGGAGTAGTTGAAGAGTTCTTACCATGCACCAGAGTCCACATGATCAGGAGGATCTTATTGTTTGGGAACTTTCCTAAATTGGATGCATCCCCACTTTGGAGAATAAGTGACCAACGACCAAGCCATCAAAGCTGCAGCGTTTTGGAAGCATTCCTTACTTGTCTAAGAGTCTTAAGATGCACCAGCACTCACCAGAACACACGGATTCAAGCNAAAAAAAACCACTGAATTATCTTAATTAAATATCTAATAAGGACAAAAGAGACCAATGTAACAATCTTTTGGTAAGATGGTATTGACCATATGATGAACCTCTCGGTGATTCTAGTTATGACCTGTTTAACCCTCGTGTACTTGTAAGATTCAAAAACAAATCACTAGTGCAGTTTCACAATCTCTTTGACCATCTTGTCCCAAACCCTTGCGGAAAGACTTGGTGAGTTTCAACGAATAGACCATTCTGAAGACCCTGCCACAGACCTTACACACCTTAGCTCGCCTCGCTTGCTTCTCAGGCACATTCCCAACAAGCTCTTTAACCAAACAACTCAGTTTCCCCATATGTCTCTTCATTTTTCTCCTCGACTCTTTGCTTACAGTAACCAACGATCTCAAACCTTCAGAGATCAACTGAAGAGCTTCTACTCTACAAAACTCAACCTTAGGATTCAAACTCTTCTCCACAAGAAACCCAAACAGCTTGTGTGCTATCCACGCCCTCCTTCTAAACACTTCCTCAAGAAAATCCACCTTTATCTGAGACTTCGTGGAATCAAAGTATCCTACAAGCTCTAACTGGTACTTATCTAGATATCCATTTAATTCACCCAAGTACCTAGCAGTAAGCAGAGATATGTTCATAACCACAAATGGACACCGACAACGGAGTGAGTTTTACAAACTTTACCTTGGCTATTTTCACTAGCTGATCTTGATTGTCATGGCTGTAGAAGAAGAAAGGTTCCTTATACAATGAATAGTGGAAGCAGATCAGATCAGCAAAACACAATTCAGAAACATTATGGAAAAGAACATAATGCAGTCAGCATCCCAGCAAACATACAACCAAGGCTCCACATGTCCAATGAGTAGTCATAGTCTTGCAAATCAACAAGTTCGAGAGTGAAGCTTAGCTACATCGAAAAGGGAAATAATAGAGGATTTGAAGTAAAAGCACACAACACGAACATTATACTCTTTCCCAATCTATAGGGTGAAGCTTACGCAGCTCATGGAAGAGAAGACAAAATCACCTTCTTTTTCTTAACAGGGTTGAGGATCTTGATGATGCATGCACTTCTCCTTGCTGTTCACGTTTACTCCCTCGAATACTTCACTATACTTTCCACGCCCGACCTTCCTGAGTGATCAAAGCTTTAACAAGATATTACATTAAGTGCATCAATCTTCATTGGATAAGCTTTATCTGGAAGTAAATGAATCCAGAGCAAACTGAAATCAAAATCAC
>QGKV02000571.1:39776563-39795711 GCA_003260655.2 Brassica cretica | reverse complement strand
ACATCACTTGTAAAAGGAGAAATTATAAATAAATATTAAAAAGTAATAAACTCAATCTCCCTCGAAGAGAACTGAGAATTAACAGTACAACGATGGGGAGTTTCGCTCTCCGTACTCTCTCGACCACCGCTTCTTCACCACTCTCTTATCTCTCTCTCCGCCGTTCATCTTCCAGATCTTATCACCCTTCGATCTCCCTTTATACCTCATCCTCAACCGTCCGATCACTCTCCACCTCCTCTCCTCGGCTCACTCTACGCGCCACCGCTTCTTCCACCTCGTCCTCGCCGGAGATACAGAACAATCCTCAATCTTCTTCTTCATCTTCTTCACCGCCGCAAGGAGCTAAGCTGGTTCCTCTCGCAATCTCCATCTCAATAGGTCTCGTCGTCCGCTTCTTAATCCCTAGACCCGAACAAGTGACGTCACAAGGATGGCAACTACTCTCAGTCTTCCTCTTCACGATCTCGGGCCTCGTCCTCGGCCCACTACCCGTCGGGGCATGGGCCTTCATCGGCCTAACCGCTTCGATCGTCACCAGAACGCTTCCTTTCTCAACCGCTTTCGCCGCTTTCACAAACGAGCTCATCTGGCTAATCGCGATCTCATTCTTCTTCGCTCGCGGCTTCGTCAAGACGGGTCTCGGCGACAGGATCGCTACCTACTTCGTGAAGTGGCTAGGGAGAAGCACTCTTGGTCTGTCGTACGGTCTCGTGTTGTGTGAAACGTTTATGGGTTTGATCATGCCCTCTACTATGGCTAGAGCCGGTGGGGTTTTCTTGCCCGTGATCAAATCTCTGTCACTCTCCGCCGGGAGTAGACCAGGTGACTCGTCTTCGAGAAAGCTTGGTGCTTTTCTGATTCAGACACAACTGCAGGTAAAATCTAGTGCTGGGTACTCAGATTATTGGTTCGGGTCAATTCGGGTTATTCCGGTTCACAGTGGGTTGGGTGTGTTTAGGAACAAGACATTTTTTGGATCAGGTCAGTTCCGGTCGATTTGACATATTCGGTTTTTGACTTATTTGGGTTGGGTGTGTTTAGGATCCTTTAGGAACCAGACATTTTTCGGTTCGGGTTTCTATTTTTTTTATTAAGATCTGGAGTGGAATTAAATTAGAAATAATTTGGATTTGGTTCGGGTTTAAAGCCATAAACATAAACCTCGAAAACCCGAGTTAAACTCGAAAAAATCAATATTTTGGTAATTCGAGTAGTTCGGGTATTTTGGATATTTTCTAACTTATTAATTATATTTTTCATACTAAAATTTAAAATAATACATTTTATTATATTTAGAATATTTTGTTACTCGTTTGGTTCTCGGTGCGGTTTTTCAGATCTAAAAAATAAGAACTGTTCGGTTTTTGTCCGGTTTCGGTCTTGGTTTTTTTGGTTCGTGAGTTTAGGATAATATGCTAGGACTAGTAAAATCTATGGTCTTGATGACTTTAGTTGATGAGGTTTGTGTACTCTGTGACAGTGTGCAGGGACTTCTGGTGCGCTTCTCCTCACGTCAGCTGCACAAAACTTGCTATGTCTGAAACTAGCTAGAGAAGTTGGTGTGGTTCTCTCAAATCCGTGGGTCTCTTGGTTTAAAGCCGCGAGCGTTCCCGCCTTTGCGTCTCTTCTTTGTACACCTCTCATCATCTACAAACTTTACCCTCCTGAGCTCAAACACACACCGGAAGCTCCCACTGCGGCAGCAAAGAAGCTGGAACGGTTAGGTCCCATCACGAAAAACGAATGGATCATGCTCAGTGCAATGGCCTTCACCGTCTCTCTATGGGTTTTCGGAGAAGCAATAGGAGTATCTAGCGTTGTCTCCGCGATGATCGGTCTATCAATGCTTCTGCTATTAGGAGTTATAAACTGGAACGACTGTCTAAGCGACAAATCGGCTTGGGACTCGCTCACTTGGTTTGCGGTTTTGATCGGTATGGCTGGACAGCTAACGAACCTTGGGGTGGTTTCTTGGATGTCTGATTGTGTGGCTAAACTGCTGCAGACACTCTCCTTGACTTGGCCTGCTTCGTTTGTTATTCTCCAGGCTTCTTATCTCCTGCTCCATTACGTATTCGCAAGCCAAACGGCTCACGCGGGTGCTCTCTATCCAGCTTTCTTGGCCATGCAGATAGCTGCGGGTGTTCCCGGGGTTTTAGCGGCTCTTTGTTTGGCGTTTAATAACAATCTTTCTGGTGCGTTGGCTCATTATAGTAGTGGACCAGCTGCTTTATACTATGGAGGTTTGTTCTCTTTCTCTTGTCTCATTTTTTTTCTTAGTCAATGAACATTTATATAATATTCCCTTATTATTTTGTTTTTTTTTTGGATTCGCAGCTGGCTACGTAGATCTGAAAGACATGTTTAGGCTAGGGTTCGTGGTGGCTCTATTACAAGCAGTCATTTGGGGATCTGTCGGATCTTTATGGTGGAAGTTCTTGGGTCTCTACTAGAAGCCAGACTACACTGTACGGACATATCTTGTTGTTAATCCAAACTTAACTGAAGTTTAGCAATTACATAAGTGTTGTCCAAAAAAACAAAAAGAAAGCAATTACATAAGTACATAACCAAACTGTAATTTTATATATTCATCACAACTTCTTCATTCACATTTCTACTAAACCAATTAAACCAACACTCTGAACAATGAAGCTAGGCCAAAGATTCTGTCTATCTCGAGTGTTGCAGCTTCTGCGTTTCATCTCCTGAACCTACATTTAACGAAATAAATCCAAAATAAAGAATACAAAGAACCAAAACAAATGCAAATGAAGTTTTAGTAAACACAAGTCTCAGTAATACGATTGACTTAAAGCTCTGCCTATGTTGACCATTTTGAAGCTTTAGCGTTATATCCTGAACCTGCAGCTGTAATGGCATAACAATGAAATGAATCTAAAAGTCAATAAAGACACCAAAACGTGAACTTAATGGAAGCGTTTCGGTGTTTAGAGTTTTATACAAAGCAAACCTTTGCAACAATACCGTTTACCAAAACGTAATAGTAGACTAATGTGTAAGAAAGAATACGTCTGATCGTCCTTTCAAACGAACATTGTTAAAGATTGTTTATGTGTCGTACCCCTATAACAAAGAGTCCTTAATTGAACATTATCCTTACTAGCTTGCTTTTTCTTTAAGCCGAAAGTCCGGATCCAATACAACTTTTAATCGAGTTTAGTTTGTATCTGATAGCATTGATACATAAATGACATATAATGAAATATCTGGCATAAACGATAAACGATACATATGACAATAATGTTTTAATGCATAGTTGCATCATGCACTAACATATGACGAAATTCAAAGAGGTTCTGAATTTTTGTTGTCCCCGTTTCTCTAGAGAATGGCGATGTTATAGTGGTTAGTCCACCAATTTAGATAGTATTATGAAGTTTTAACTACATTAATTGATAAAAAATTAAAACAATGCTCATATACCATGAAATATAGTTTAATATACATTAATATAAATATAGAATGTGTTTAGAAATTTTAAAACAACACTAAAGATAATATGCTTTAGAATATAGACCATTTACCGAAAAACTCAATATTATCGTAGGGGTTAATATATAGATTTTGAGAAAAATTCAAAAATATAACAATATTGTTTTAATGCATAATTGCATCATGCACTAAAATATGATTAAATTCAAAGAGGTTTGGAACCTTTGTTGTCTCCGATTCTCTAGAGAATAGCGATTTTATAGTGGTTAGTCCACCAATTTAGGGAGTATTATGAAGTTTTACTAAATTAATTGATAAAAGATTCACGTACCATGAAAGAGAGTTTAATATACATTAATAAAAATATAAAATGTGTTTAGAAATTTTAAAACAACACTAAAGATCATAGGCTTCAGTATATAGACCATTTACCGAAAAACTCAATATTTTCGTAAGGACATATAGATTTTGAGAAAAATTCAAAAAATATGACAATATTGTTTTAATGCATAGTTGCATCCTGCAAAAATGTATGATGAAAATCAAATAGGTTTGGAACCTTTGTTGTCTCCGTTTCTCTAGAGAATAACGATTTTATAGTGGTTAGTCCACCAATTTAGGGAGTATTATGAAGTTTTACTAAATTAGGTGATAAAAAATTAAAACGATGCCCATGTACCATGAAAGAGAGTTTAATATACATTAATACAAATATAAAATGTGTTTAGAAATTTTAAAACAAGAAAAAAGATCATAGACTTCAGTATATACAATATTTACCGAAAAACTCAATATTTTCGTAGGGGTTAACACATAGATTTTGAGAAAAATTCAAAAATATGACAATACTGTTTTAATGCATAGTTGCATCCTGCACTAACATATGATGAAAGTCAAAGAGGTTTGGAACCTTTGTTGTCTCCGTTTCTCTAGAAAATATCGATTTATTAGTGGTTATTCCACCAATTTAATGAGTATTATGAAGTTTTACTAAATTAATTGATAAAAAATTAAGGCGATGCCCATGAGTTTAATATATATTAATACAACTATAAAAGGTTTTTAGAAATTTTAAAACAACACTAAAGATATTTTCGTAGTGGGGTTAAACACATCGATTTTGAGAAAAATATGACAATATTGTTTTAAAGCATAATTGCATCCTGCACTAACATATGATGAAAGTGAAAGAGGTTTGGAACCTTTGTTGTCTCCGTTTCTCTAGAGAATATCGATTTTATAGTGGTTAATCCACAAATTTAGGTAGTATTATGAAGTTTTACTAAATTAATTGATAAACAATTAAAATGATGCACATGTACCATGAAAGAAAGTTTAATATAAATTAATACAAATATAAAATGTGTTTAGAAATTTTAAAACAACACCAAAGATATACCATTTACCGAAAAACTCAATATTTTCGTAGGGGTTAACACATAGATTTTTGGAAAAATTAAAAAAATATGACAATATTGTTTTAATGCATAGTTGCATCATGCACAAACATATGATGAATGTCAAAGAGGTTTGGAACCTTTGTTGTTTCCGTTTCTCTAGAGAATAGCGATTTTATAGTGGTTAGTCCATAAATTTAGGGAGTATTATGAAGTTTTACTAAATTAATTGATAAAAAAATTAAGGCGATGCCCATGTACAATGAAAGAGAGTTTAATATACATTAATACAAATATAAAATGTGTTTAGAAATTTTAAAACAACACTAAAGATCATAGGCTTCAATATATAGAGCATTTACCGGAAAACTCAATATTTTCGCAGGGGTTAACACATAGTTTTTGAGAAAAATTCAAAAAATGTGACAATATTGTTTTAATGCATAGTTGCACCTTAAAAAATATATGATGAATGTCAAAGAGGTTTGGAACCTTTGTTGTCTCTGTTTCTCTAAAGAATAACGATTTTATAGAGGTTACTCCACCAATTTAGGGAGTATTATGAGGTTTTACTAAATTAATTGATAAAAAATTAAAACGATGCCCATGCACCATGAAATAGAGTTTAATATACATTAATACAAATATAAAATGTGTTTAGAAATTTTAAAACAACACTAAAGATCATAGGNTATATAGAGCATTTACCGAAAAACTCAATATTTTCGTAGGGGTTAACACATAGATTTTGAGAAAAATTAAAAAGATATGAAAATATTTTTTTAATGCATAGTTGCATCCTGCACAAACATATGATGAAAGTCAAAGAGGTTTGGAACCTTTGTTGTCTCCGTTGCTCTAGAGAATAACGATTTTATAGTGGTTAGTCCACCAATTTAGGGAGTATTATAAAGTTTTAATAAATTATTTGATAAAAAATTAAAACGATGTCCATGAATCAAGAAAGAGAGTTTAATATACATTAATATAAATATAAAATGCGTTTAGAAATTTTAAAGCAACACTAAAGATCATAGGCTTTAGCATATAGACCATTTACCGAAAAACTCAATATTTTCGTAGGAGCTAACACATAGATTTTGAGAAAAATTTAAAAAAATATGACAAAATTGTTGTAATGCATAGTTGCATCCTGGAAAAAAAAATATGATTAATGTCAAAGAAGTTTGTAACCTTTGTTGTCTCCGTTTCTCCAGAGTATAGCGATTTTATAGTGGTTATTCCACCAATTTAGGGAGTATTATGAAGTTTTACTAAATTAATTGATAAAAAATTGAAACGATACCCATGTACCATGAAATAGAGTTTAATATACATTAATACAAATATAGAATGTGTTTAGAAATTTTAAAACAACACTAAAGATCATAGGCTTCAGTATATAAAACATTTATCGAAAAACTCAATATTTTCGTAGGGGTTAACACATAGATTTTAAGAAAAATATGACAATACTATTTTAATGCATTGTTGCATCCTGCACTAACATATGATGAAGGTCAAAGATGTTTGAAACCTATTTTGTCTCCGTTTCTCGAGATAATATCGATTTTATAGTGGTTAGTCCACCAATTTAGGGAGTATTATGAAGTTTTACTAAATTAATTGATAAAAAAAATTATAAAGATGCCCATCTACCATAAAAAGAAAGTTTAATATACATTAATACAAATATAGAATGTGATTAGAAATTTTAAAACAACACTAAATATATAGTCCATTTATTGAAAAACTCAATATTTTCGTAAGGGTTAACACATAGATTTTGAGAAAAATTCAAACATATGACAATATTGTTTTAATACTTAATTGCATCCTGCACTAACATATGATGTAAGTTAAAGAGGTTTGGAACCTTTGTTGTCTCTGTTTCTCTAGTGAATAACGATATCATAGTGGTTAATCCACAAATTTAGGTAGTATTATGAAGTTTTATTAAATTAATTGATAAACAATAAAAACGATCCCCAGGTACCATGAAATAGAGTTTAATATACATTAATACAAATATAAAATGTGTTTAGAAATTTTAAAACAACACTAAAGATCATAGGCTTCAGTATAGAGACCATTTATCGAAAAACTCAATACCTTCGTAGGGGTTAATAGTTTTTGAGAAAAATTCAAAAAATGTGACAATATTGTTTTAATGCATAGTTGCATCTGAAAAAATATATGATGAATGTCAAAGAGGTTTGGAACCTTTTTTGTCTCTGTTTCTCTAAAGAATAACGATTTTATAGAGGTTACTCCACTAATTTAGGGAGTATTATGAGGTTTTACTAAATTAATTGATAAAAAATTAAAAAGATGCCCATGCACAATGAAATAAAGTTTAATATACATTAATACAAATATAGAATGTGTTTAGAAATTTTAAAACAACACTAAAGATCATAGGTTTTAGTATATAGACCATTTACCGAAAAACTCAATATTTTCGTAAGGGTTAACAAATAGATTTTGAGAAAAATATGACAATATTGTTTTAAGACATAATTTCATCCTGCACTAACATATGATGAAAGTTAAAGAGGTTTGAATTCTTTGTTGTCTCCGTTTCTCTAGAGAATATCGATTTTATAGTGGTTAATCCACCAATTTAGGTAGTATTAGGTAGTATTATGAAGTTTTACTAAATTAATTGATAAACAATTAAAACGATGCCCATGTACCATGAACGAGAGTTTAATATACATTAATACAAATATAAAATGTGTTTAAAAATTTTAAAACAACACTAAAAATCATAGGCTTCAGTATATAGACCATTTACCGAAAAACTCATTATTTTCGTAGGGGTTAACAACTAGATTTTGAGAAAATTATAAAAAAATATGAAAATATTGTTTTAATGCATAGTTTCATCCTGCATTAACATATGATGAAGGTCAAATAGGTTTGGAACCTTTGTTGTCTTTGTTTCTCTAGAGAATATCGATTTTATAGTGGTTAATCTACCAATTTAGGTATTATTATGAAGTTTTACTAAATTAATTGATAAAAAAATTAAAACATTGCCCATGTACCATGAAAGAGAGTTTAATATACATTAATACAAATATAAAATGTGTTTAGAAATTTTAAAACAACACTAAATATCATAGGCTTCAGTATATAGAGCATTTACCGAAAAACTCAATATTTTCGTAGGGGTTAACACATAGATTTTGAGAAAAATTAAAAAGATATGAAAATATTTTTTTAATGCATAGTTGCATCCTGCACAAACATATGATGAAAGTCAAAGAGGTTTGGAACCTTTGTTGTCTCCGTTGCTCTAGAGAATAACGATTTTATAGTGGTTAATCCACCAATTTAGGGAGTATTATGAAGTTCTAATAAATTATTTGATAAAAAATTAAAACGATGTCCATGAGTCAAGAAAGAGAGTTTAATCATTAATATAAATATAAAATGGGTTTAGAAATTTTAAAACAACACTAAAGATCATAGGCTTTAGCATATAGACCATTTACCGAAAAACTCAATATTTTCGTAGGAGTTAACACATAGATTTTGAGAAAAATTTAAAAAAATATGACAAAATTGTTGTAATGCATAGTTGCATCCTGCACAAAAATATGATTAATGTCAAAGAGGTTTGTAACCTTTGTTGTCTCCGTTTCGCCAGAGAATAGCGATTTTATAGTGGTTAGTCCACCAATTTAGGGAGTATTATGAAGTTTTACTAAATTAATTGATAAAAAATTGAAACGATGCCCATGTACCATGAAATAGAGTTTAATATACATTAATACAAATATAGAATGTGATTAGAAATTTTAAAACAACACTAAAGATCATAGGCTTCAGTATATAAAACATTTACCGAAAAATTCAATATTTTCGTAGGGGTAACACATAGATTTTAAGAAAAATATGACAATACTGTTTAATGCATTGTTGCATCCTGCACTAACATATGATGAAGGTCAAAGATGTTTGGAACCTATTTTGTCTCCGTTTCTCTAGATAATATCGATTTTATAGTGGTTAGTCCACCAATTTAGGGAGTATTATGAAGTTTTACTAAATTAGTTGATAAAAAAATTATAAAGATGCTTATCTACCATGAAAAGAAAGTTTAATATACATTAATACAAATATAGAATGTGATTATAAATTTTAAAACAACACTAAATATATAGTCCATTTACCGAAAAACTCAATATTTTCGTAGGGATTAACACATAGATTTTGAGAGAAATTCAAACATATGACAATATTGTTTTAATACTTAATTGCATCATGCACTTACCCTTGTTTGGAACATTTGTTGTCTCTGTTTCTCTAGTGAATAATGATATCATAGTGGTTAATCCACCAATTTAGGTAATATTATGAAGTTTTATTAAATGAATTGATAAACCATAAAAACGATCCCCATGTACCATGAAATAGAGTTTAATATACATTAATACAAATATAAAATGTGTTTATAAATTTTAAAACAACACTAAAGATCATAGGCTTCAGTATATAGACCATTAATCGAAAAACTCAATACTTTCGTAGGGGTTAATAATTTTTGAGAAAAATTCAAAAAATGTGAAAATATTTTTTTAATGCATAGTTGCACCTGAAAAAATATATGATGAATGTCAAAGAGGTTTGGAACCTTTTTTGTCTCTGTTTCTCTAAAGAATAACGATTTTATAGAGGTTACTCCACAAATTTAGGGAGTATTATGAGGTTTTACTAAATTAATTGATAAAAAAATTAAAAAGATGCCCATGCACCATGAAATAATGTTTAATATACATTAATACAAATATTGAATGTGTTTAGAAATTTTAAAACAACACTAAAGATCATAGGTTTTAGTATATAGACCATTTACCGAAAAAATCAATATTTTCGCAAGGGTTAACACATAGATTTTGACAAAAATATGACAATATTGTTTTAAGACATAATTTCATCCTGCACTAACATATGATGAAAATTAAAGAGGTTTAAACCTTTGTTGTCTCCGTTTCTCTAGAAAATATCGATTTTATAGTGGTTGATCCACCAATTTAGGTAGTATTATGTAGTATTATGAAGTTTTACTAAATTAATTGATAAACAATTAAAACGATGCCCATGTACCATGAACGAGAGTTTAATATACATTAATACAAATATAAAATGTGTTTAAAAATTTTAAAACAACACTAAAGATCATAGGCTTCAGTATATAGACCATTTACCGAAAAACTCATTATTTTCGTAGGGGTTAACAACTAGATTTTGAGAAAATTATAAAAAAATATGAAAATATTGTTTTTATGCATAGTTTCATCCTGCATTAACATACGATGAAGGTCAAATAGGTTTGGAACCTTTGTTATNTGATGTCTCCGTTTCTCTAAAGAATAATGATTTGATAGTGGTTAGTCCACCTATTTAGGGAGTATTATGAAGTTTTACTAAATTAATTGATAAAAAATTAAAACGATGCTCATGTACCATGAAAGAGAATTTAATATACATTAATAAAAATACAGAATGTCTTAAATATTTTTAAAACAACACTAAAGATCATAGGTTTCAGTATATAGAGCATTTACCGAAAAACTCAATATTTTAATAGGGGTTAACACATAGATTTTGAGAAAAATTCAAAAATATGACAATATTGTTTTAATGCATAGTTGCATTCTACACTATCAAATGATGAAATTCAAAGAGTTTTGAAACCTTTGTTGTCTTATTTTCTCTAATGGATAACGATTTTATAGTGGTTAGTCCACTAATTTAGAGAGTATTATGAAGTTTTACTAAATTAATTGATAAAAAAATTAAAACGATGCACATGTACCATGAAAGAGAGTTTAATATACAATTTATAAAAATATTGAATGTGTTTAAAAATTTTAAAACAACACTCAAGATCATTAGCTTCAGTATATAGAGCATTTACCGAAAAACTCAATATTTTCGTATGGGTTAATACATAGATTTTAAGAAAAATTAAAAAAATATGACAATATTGTTTTAATGCATAGTTGCATCATGCACAAACATATGATGAATGTCAAAGAGGTTTGGAACCTTTGTTGTTTCCGTTTCTCTAGAGAATAGCGAATTTATAGTGGTTAGTCTACAAATTTAGGGAGTATTATAAAGTTTTACTAAATTAATTGATAAAAAAATTAAGACGATGCCCATGTACAATGAAAGAGAGTTTAATATACATTAATACAAATATAAAATGTGTTTAGAAATTTTAAAACAACACTAAAGATCATAGGCTTCAGTATATAGAGCATTTACCGAAAAACTCAATATTTTCGTAGGGGGTTAACACATAGATTTTGAGAAAAATTAAAAAGATATGAAAATATTGTTTAATGCATAGTTGCATCCTGCACAAACATATGATGAAAGTCAAAGAGGTTTGGAACCTTTATTGCCTCCGTTGCTCTAGAGAATAACGATTTTATAGTGGTTAGTCGATCAATTTAGGGAGTATTATGAAGTTTTAATAAACTATTTGATAAAAAATTAAAACGATCCCCATGTACCTTGAAAGAGAGTTTAATATACATTAATAGAAATATAAAATGTGTTTAGAAATTTTAAAACAGCACGAAAGATCATAGGCTTTAGCATATAGACCATTTATCGAAAAACTCAATACTTTCGTAGGAGTTAACACATAGATTTTGAGAAAAATTTAAAAAAATATGACAAATTTTTTGTAATGCATAGTTGCATCCTGCACAAAAATATTATTAATGTCAAAGAGGTTTGTAACCTTTGCTGTCTCCGTTTCTCCAGAGAATAGCGATTTTATAGTGGTTAGTCCACCAATTTAGGGANAAAAATATGACAATACTGTTTTAATGCATTGTTGCATCCTGCACTAACATATGATGAAGGTCAAAGATGTTTGGAACCTATTTTGTCTCCGTTTCTCTAGATAACATCGATTTTATAGTGGTTAGTCCACCAATTTAGGGAGTATTATGAAGTTTAACTAAACTAATTGATAAAAAAATTATAAAGATGCCCATCTACCATGAAAGAGAGTTTAATATATATTAATACAAATATAGAATGTGTTTAGAAATTTTAAAACAACACTAAATATATAGTGCATTTACCGAAAAACTCAATATTTTCGTAGGGGTTAACACATAGATTTTGAGAAAAATTCAAAAATATGACAGTATTTTTTTAATATGACAGTATTTTTTTAATGCATAGTTGCATCATGCACAAACATATGATGAATGTCAAAGAGGTTTGGAACCTTTGCTGTTTCCGTTTTTCTAGAGAATAGCGATTTTATAGTGGTTAGTCCACAAATTTAGAGAGTATTATAAAGTTTTACTAAATTAATTGATAAAAAAATTAAGACGATGCCCATGTACAATTAAAGAGAGTTTAATATATATTAATACAAATATAAAATGTGTTTAGAAATTTTAAAACAACACTAAAGATCATAGGCTTTATTATATAGAGCATTTACCGAAAAACTCAATATTTTCGTAGGGGTTAACACATAGATTTTGAGAAAAATTAAAAAGATATGAAAATATTGTTTTAATGCATAGTTGCATCCTGCACAAACATATGATGAAAGTCAAAGAGGTTTGGAAACTTTGTTGTCTCCGTTGCTCTAGAGAATAACGATTTTATACTGGTTAGTCCACCAATTTAGGGAGTATTATGAAGTTTTAATAAATTATTTGATAAAAAATTAAAACGATGCCCATGAATCAAGAAAGATAGTTTAATATACATTAATATAAATATAAAATGTGTTTAGAAATTTTAAAACAACACTAAAGATCATAGGCTTTAGCATATAGACCATTTACCGAAAAACTCAATATTTTCGTAGGAGTTAACACATAGATTTTGAGAAAAATTTAAAAAAATAAGACAAAATTGTTGTAATGCATAGTTGCATCCTGCAAAAAAATATGATTAATTTCAAAGAGGTTTGTAACCTTTTTTGTCTCCGTTTCTCCAGAGAATAGCGATTTTATAGTGGTTAGTCCACCAATTTATGGCGTATTATGAAGTTTTACTAAATTAATTGATAAAAAATTGAAACGATGCTCATGTACCATGAAATAGAGTTTAATATACATTAATACAAATATAGAATGTGTTTAGAAATTTTAAAACAACACTAAAGATCATAGTTTTAGTATATAGACCGTTTACCGAAAATCTCAATATTTTCGTAGGGGTTAACACATAGATTTTGAAAAAAATATGACAATACTGTTTTAATGCATTGTTGCATCCTGCACTAACATATGATGAAGGTCAAAGATGTTTGGAACCTTTTTTGTCTCCGTTTCTCTAGATAATATCGATTTTATAGTGGTTAGTCCACCAATTTAGGGAGTATTATGAAGTTTTACTAAACTAATTGATAAAAAAATTATAAAGATGCCCATCTACCATGAAAGAGAGTTTAATATACATTAATACAAATATAGAATGTGTTTAGTAATTTTAAAACAACACTAAATATATAGTGCATTTACCGAAAAACTTAATATTTTCGTAGGGGTTAGTTAACACATAGATTTTGAGAGAAATTCAAAAATATGACAATATTTTTTTAATGCTTAATTGCATCATGCACTAACATATGATGTAAGTTAAAGAGGTTTGGAACCTTTGTTGTCTTTTTTTCTCTAGAGAATAACAATTTCATAGTGTTTAATCCACCAATTTAGTTAGTATTATGAAGTTTTATTAAATTAATTTATAAACAATTAAAATGATCCCCCTGTACCATGAAAGAGAGTTTAATATACATTAATACAAATATAAAATATGTTTAGAAATTTTAAAACAACACTAAAGATCATAGGCTTCAGTATATAGACCATTTATCGAAAAACACAATATTTTCGTAGGAGCTAAGACATAATTTTTGAGAAAAATTCAAAAAATGTGACAATATTGTTTTAGTGCATAGTTGCACCTGCAAAAATATATGATGAATGTCAAAGAGGTTTGGAACCTTTGTTGTCTCTGTTTCTCAAAAGAATAACGATTTTATAGTGGTTACTCCACCAATTTAGGGAGTATTATGAGGTTTTACTAAATTAATTGATAAAAAATTAAAACGATGCCCATGCACCATGAAATAGAGTTTAGTATACATTAATACAAATATAGAATGTGTTTAGAAATTTTAATAAAATACTAAAGATCATAGGCTTTAGTATATAGACCATTTACCGAAAAACTCAGTATTTTCGTAGGGGTTAACACATAGATTTTGAAAAAAATATGACAATATTGTTTTAATGCTTAATTTCATCATGCACTAACATATGATGAAAGTTAAAGAGGTTTGAAACCTTTGTTGTCTCCGTTTCTCTAGTGAATATCGATTTTATAGTGGTTGATCCACCAATTTACGTAGTATTATGAAGTTTTACTATATTAATTGATAAACAATTAAAATGATGCTCATATACCATGAACGAGAGTTTAATATACATTAATGCAAATATAAAATGTGCTTAGAAATTTTAAAGCAACACTAAAGTTCATAGGCTTCAGTATATAGACCATTTATCGGAAAACTCAATATTTTCGTAGGGGTTAACACATAGTTTTTGAGAAAAATTCAAAAAATGTGACAATATTGTTTTAATGCATAGTTGCATCATGCACAAACATATGATGAATGTCAAAGAGGTTTGGAATCTTTGTTGTTTCTGTTTCTCTAGAGAATAGCGATTTTATAGTGGTTAGTCCACAAATTTAGGGAGTATTATAAAGTCTTACTAAATTAATTGATAAAAAAATTAAGACGATGCCCATGTACAATGAAAGAGAGTTTAATATACATTAATACAAATATAAAATGTGTTTAGAAATTTTAAAACAACACTAAATATCATAGGCTTCAGTATATAGAGCATTTACCGAAAAACTCAATATTTTCGTAGGGGTTAACACATAGATTTTGAGAAAAATTAAAAAGATATGAAAATATTTTTTTAATGCATAGTTGCATCCTGCACAAACATATGATGAAAGTCAAAGAGGTTTGGAACCTTTGTTGTCTCCGTTGCTCTAGAGAATAACGATTTTATAGTGGTTANTGAAAATATTTTTTTAATGCATAGTTGCACCTGAAAAAATATATGATGAATGTCAAAGAGGTTTGGAACCTTTTTTGTCTCTGTTTCTCTAAAGAATAACGATTTTATAGAGGTTACTCCACAAATTTAGGGAGTATTATGAGGTTTTACTAAATTAATTGATAAAAAAATTAAAAAGATGCCCATGCACCATGAAATAATGTTTAATATACATTAATACAAATATTGAATGTGTTTAGAAATTTTAAAACAACACTAAAGATCATAGGTTTTAGTATATAGACCATTTACCGAAAAAATCAATATTTTCGCAAGGGTTAACACATAGATTTTGACAAAAATATGACAATATTGTTTTAAGACATAATTTCATCCTGCACTAACATATGATGAAAATTAAAGAGGTTTAAACCTTTGTTGTCTCCGTTTCTCTAGAAAATATCGATTTTATAGTGGTTGATCCACCAATTTAGGTAGTATTATGTAGTATTATGAAGTTTTACTAAATTAATTGATAAACAATTAAAACGATGCCCATGTACCATGAACGAGAGTTTAATATACATTAATACAAATATAAAATGTGTTTAAAAATTTTAAAACAACACTAAAGATCATAGGCTTCAGTATATAGACCATTTACCGAAAAACTCATTATTTTCGTAGGGGTTAACAACTAGATTTTGAGAAAATTATAAAAAAATATGAAAATATTGTTTTTATGCATAGTTTCATCCTGCATTAACATACGATGAAGGTCAAATAGGTTTGGAACCTTTGTTATGAAGTATTATGAAGTTTTACTAAATTAGTTGATAAAAAAATTATAAAGATGCTTCTACCATGAAAAGAAAGTTTAATATACAATAATACAAATATAGAATGTGATTATAAATTTTAAAACAACACTAAATATATAGTCCATTTACCGAAAAACTCAATATTTTCGTAGGGGTTAACACATAGATTTTGAGAAAAATTCAAAAATATGACAATCTTTTTTAATGCTTAATTGCATCATGCACTAACATAGGATGTAAGTTAGAGAGGTTTGGAACCTTTGTTTTCTTTGTTTTTCTAGAGAATAACAATTTCATAGTGTTTAATCCACCAATTTAGTTAGTATTATGAAGTTTTATTAAATTAATTGATAAACAATTAAAATGATCCCCCTGTACCATGAAAGAGAGTTTAATATACATTAATACAAATATAAAATGTGTTTAGAAATTTTAAAACAACACTAAAGATCATAGGCTTCAGTATATAGACCATTTATCGAAAAACACAATATTTTCGTAGGGGCTAACACATAATTTTTGAGAAAAATTCAAAAAATATGATAATATTGTTTTAATGCATAGTTGCACCTGCAAAATTATATGATGAATGTCAAAGAGGTTTGGAACCTTTGTTGTCTCTGTTTCTCAAAAGAATAACGATTTTATATTGGTTACTCCACCAATTTAGGAAGTATTATGAGGTTTTACTAAATTAATTGATAAAAAATTAAAACGATGCCCATGCACCATGAAATAGAGTTTAGTATACATTAATACAAATATAGAAAGTGTTTAGAAATTTTAATAAAATACTAAAGATCATAGGCTTTAGTATATAGACCATTTACCGAAAAACTCAATATTTTCGTAGGGGTTAACACATAGATTTTGAAAAAAATATGACAATATTGTTTTAATGCATAATTTCATCATGCACTAACATATGATGAAAGTTAAAGAGGTTTGGAACCTTTGTTGTCTCCATTTCTCTAGTGAATATCGATTTTATAGTGGTTGATCCACCAATTTAGGTAGTATTATGAAGTTTTACTATATTAATTGATAAACAATTAAAATGATGCTCATATCCCATGAACGAGAGTTTAATATACATTAATACAAATATAAAATGTGTTTAAAATTTTTAAAACAACACTAAAGATCATAGGCTTCAGTATATAGACCATTTACCGAAAAACTCATTATTTTCGTAGGGGTTAACACATAGTTTTTGAGAAAAATTCAAAAAATGTGACAATATTGTTTTAATGCATAGTTGCATAATGCACAAACATATGATGAATGTCAAAGAGGTTTGGAACCTTTGTTGTTTCCGTTTCTCTAGAGAATAGCGATTTTATAGTGGTTAGTCCACAAATTTAGGGAGTATTATAAAGTCTTAATAAATTAATTGATAAAAAAATTAAGACGATGCCCATGTACAATGAAAGAGAGTTTAATATACATTAATACAAATATAGAAAGTGTTTAGAAATTTTAAAATCACACAAATGATCATAGGCTGTATATAGATCATTAACCAAAAAACTCAATATTTTCGTTGGGGTTAACACATATATTTTGAGAAAATTTCAAAAATATGACAATATTGTTTTAATGCATAGTTGCATTCTGCAATAGCATATGATGAAATTCAAAGAGGTTTGAAACCTTTGATGTCTATGTTTCTCTAACGAATAATGATTTGATAGTGGTTAGTCCACCTATTTAGGGAGTATTATGAAGTTTTACTAAATTAATTGATAAAAAAATTAAAACGATGCTCATGTACACTGAAAGAGAGTTTAATATATATTAATAAAAATACAGAATATCTTTAAAAATTTTAAAACAACACTAAAGATCATAGGTTTCAGTATATAGAGCATTTACCGAAAAACTCAATATTTTCGTAGTGGTTAACACATAAATTTTGAGAAAAATCAAAAATATGACAATATTGTTTTAATGCATAGTTGCATCCTGCACTAACATATGATGAAAGTCAAAGAGGTTTGGAACTTTTGTTGTCTCCGTTTCTCTAGAGAATAACGATTTTATAGTGGTTAGTCCACCAATTTAGGGAGTATTATGAAGTTTTACTAAATTAAATGATAAAAAAAAATTAAAACGACGCCATGTACCATGAAATAGAGTTTAATATACATTAATGCAAATATAAAATGTGTTCAGAAATTTTTAAACAATACTAAAGACCATAGGTTTTAGTATATGNAAATTTCGGGTCTAAACTTTTATCTTTTGTTTAAGGGTCTATAAAGTTATTGGTCGTCCTCAGACTTATCATCATGAACTTTTTGGGAAATAAAAGTGGATTTAGGAAAGTGAAAAAAGAAAAGAACCTGTGAGCATGAGAATAGATTCAACAGGGAAACCCATATGCTGAACCAAGAAACATCTCATGGACTTTGCATCACTAATGCAACCTTTCAAGCTATAGCTTTTCCCTCTATAGTTCACGCCGCATAGAACCGCTCTCTTCTTCCCAAACGGCGAGGGAAGTGCCTCTAGCAGCCTAGGCGGTGGTGGTGGTGACAGTTGGGCCATCATCATCTGTGGTGGTGGCAGTTGAACCATCATCTGTGGTGGTGACCGTTGAGCCACCATCATCTGTGGTGGTGACCTTTGAGCCATCATCATCTGTGGCAGTTGTTGTTGTTGTTGTTGATATTGTCTACGTAGCTGTTGAAGCCCATAAATCATGCGGTGCGCACCGCGCAGTGCATCAACGAGCGAATGGAGCTGCGTTACGGTATGGCAAGTTGAGCATTGGATAGCACCGGCGCCCGGTGGAGCCCACATCCATCTACCGCAACGGCATCGTACTTCTCTTTGGCTAGACATGAGTTGAGGTTTTGTTTTTGTGTTTAATTTATTACATCAAATGCACTCAAATGATGAGGTTTTATAGGAAGATTACAACGTTGTTGTATATATTCGCATTGAAAATAAGAAATGTAGAACGTGTATTTGTCCACGTAATAATATATTCAATTACGCTACCACATGTTACGTGAATAAATTCGGAAACAGTGTTTGGAAAAAATCAAACGGAATATGATTCTCTCAAAGAAAAAAATTATCGGACTGATCTCTATCACATATATACAATCAATATCGCTTCCTTGTGAATTTGCTTGCAAGTTGATTCTATTTTCACTTTTTCATTTTGAAAATTGATTAATCTACACGCATAATATACCAAAGTCATAAATTGTACGACATGTCCCCATATATATATTCTTTTCGAAAATAGAAAAGGGAGTGCAACAAAGTCAAGTCGAGAACACTAGCTGAATCATTTGAATAGAATGGTTGGTGTTGCATAGCTTGACCATAATAAACGATATTTTATATACTAAATCACAAATCACTTGAGCAATCAAAAT
>QGKV02000571.1:39736225-39750043 GCA_003260655.2 Brassica cretica | reverse complement strand
AAAAAAGTTATTGTATGTATTCTTATTATAACGTATGTATTACACTATATTTTCCTGAAATGCTGATCTTGAATTTGAAATTTTAATTTTTGTACATCATGTTTTTTCTTTATAGGAAATCCAGAAAAAAAGTTGTTGCAGCCTATAGCAATATACCTAATGGCGACCAAGAAAATTTCATCTCTTTTATTATTTTCCCTGGTGGTCTTTATCCTCATATCTCTACCCATAATTTCAGGTAACATATTATTGTTTTATAGAGTTATATTGTTCTAAAACGAAAAAGAACTATTTTAAATTCGAAATTTTCTACAAAATCAAACAACTTTTAACAGATTGACTTAAAGCCATTAGACGCAAAAGTTCTGTTTGTATTTGCAATTAGGTATTCATATGTTGGATTATTTATTTTTGTAGCTAAATATTGCTAACTTTTATGAACTAAATAGGCGAGTACTGCATACCGAATGGGCCATGTGAGGACGCAAAGAAATGCAATATCCATTGTTTACTGCTGGGTTTCAAAGATGGGGGACAGTGTGTATCGTTAAGAGCTACGTTTTGTTGTTGCATTACATCTAAAACTTCTCATATATCCAGTCTTCCTGAACATTATTTTTAATCATTATGTATCCACAGGACCACAGCCTGGTTATATGAATAAAAATAAATAAATATATATATATATATAAAAATGATAGATTTATATTACCTCGCTTAAAAATTACGATTATCAATTTCTTTTGTTTAAAATTTTAAAAGATAAAACATTCGAAAATGTACAATACTACACCATTCATCATTTCTCAAAATATCTCCGTAATCTCTACAATTTTGTTTTCTGTTTTTTTTCCTTATTTTCGTTTAATTTGGTCCTTGCACTACAAGAAATTGTTTAATTTTTGACCACTAAATAGGAAAGAAATTGGTCAGAAACAAGCATTTTTGTCCAAATTCTAACATCTTAAAATCGTCAAAAATTTAGTTAGAAAGTGGTCAAAATTTATTGACCATATAAGTGGTCAGTAATATCGTCGGACATTTCGTCATAAACTGGTCAAGAACATTTTTGACCATTTCCTAACGTGTTACTAACAATTTTTTTTGACGAATTGCTAACTAGTTAGTGTCTAATTTATTTTGATGGTTTTTTGACGAACTTGTGACAATTGTTTTTTGACAATTTTCTGACCAATGTTTTATGTCGACATTATAACCATTTATTACTATTTTTTATTAATCAACAAAATTGCAATTAATATAAATAAATAACTAAATCAAATAATTATTATAAATAAATAACTAAATCAAATAATTTTTATAATGAAAACCTGAATAATTAACATCAAAATAGTTTTAGCATATATAATACTTAAATAAAGTTTGAACACATAACGTTAACAAAAAAAGTTACACTTGGTCACTGCTAAAGTTTTAATCACAAAATAGAAGCATAATAACTAATCAGTACATAATTATTCTTGAGTGGCATCTTCATCTTCATCTAGAAATTCTGGAAATTTGCTTACAACCTTATGTGCCAAGATATGCAAATACTTCATAACCTTACCTTGGTCAGCCTTGTCATTCTCCAACCTCACAATCTTTTCGTTTGCTATAGCAATCTTCTCATCCGCCAAAACAATCTTCTCGTTTGCAATCCTCAATTGTTCATCTTGGTCTACACTAGCTGAAGAAGATGGTTGTCCTGGATGTGGTAGTGTTCCAAACCCAAAACAGTGACCCTTAATTATAGGGAGTTTCCTGTAAAAAGAGACACATATAATGATAAAACGGAAAAAATGATAACAATGAAATCAGTGAAAACAGTGAATGACTAACCCTTAAAACGAGAGTGTTGATCTCTGCTTGGGTAAGATGGTTTGTCTCAGTTGCTCCACCTTGAGTTAGCTTCTCATGTATCTTCTCTTTGACAGTCTCCACAATCTTCTTCACTTTCTTGCCATTAATGTCACCAGACTTGCGATTTCGATGTGCGTCCTCAAGGAATGCTAACATATCAGGCTTTTCCCATCCATTTTCAATGATCTTACCCAAAAAAAAAACAAAAACTAATTTAGAGTGAAAAATGCATTACTTCAAACGCCCTGAACCATCGCGTTTTCACATCACGAGGTAGATGATTATAAGTAGGATAAGCTCCTGGTAAGTCAGATTTCTTTATAATGTTTAAACCTAAAAATAATCAATGAAAGTTGATTTAAGAAAAGGCTCTACTACATTTAAACTAAGTCACTGAAATTCAACAAATTATATTAAAAAAGACATTACCAAGTAGCCCTTCCACGCCGCAGGGGATCGAGTACAGTGAGGCTTTCTCGTCCAGGAGCCACCAAAAGATCATCCACTGTCATGTGAGGGATGGTCGCCGCAGCAGGGGTAGTCGAAGTTGATGATATGTGTGTGACGTTTATACTGGCCGGGTTTAGTTGAGAGAAGTGGTTTGGTTGAGAGAAGTAAGTCTCAAATCCTTGAAAGGAATCAACATAACTTGGTGTTCCATCACCAATCGGATTTTGTTGAAGATAAGGCAGAAAGTCCTCTCTAGTAGGCATTGTTGAGAATCGGCGCCGTTGAGATGAGAACACGATTGAAACGCACCGTTTCGATTGGTGATTTTGGCGACAAAAAAGACGATAGAAGATTCTCGATCTCCGCTGCTTCGATGGCTGTAGAGATGGATCCGGAAGAGATTTCAACGGATAATCCACCACCGATCAATCAACCGAAAGGTCCATGGGTTACAATAGCGAAGGGTAAACAAGTTATGAAGAAATATGAGTTTGAGATCTCAGAATCGGAGGGGAAGAAATCAGTGGAGGTTCCATCTGAAGTCATTGAGAAGGCAAATCCATTGTGGGATGACTTTGTTATTGCGAGGTTTCTGGAAACGGCTCCTCACGTAGCAAAGGTGCACATAATCGTGAACAAGATTTGGGTGTATGGAGAAAGAAATCAGAAATTAGATGTGTATGTCATGGATGATCACACTATGAGAATCATAATACCTAATGAGAAGATCAGGAAGAAAGTTGTGGGGCGTGGGATGTGGAATGTAGCTGGAGTTCCGATGATCGTATCTCACTGGTGTCCGGAGGAAGATAAATCAAAGGCAGAGCTCATTCCTCTCTGGGTCCATGTGACTAACGTCCCCATGAGAATGTATTCTTGGGAGGGTCTGAGTTTTATCACAAGTGCCGCTGGAGTTCCGGATCATTTGCATCCAGAAACCTTAGCTTGCACGAACCTGGATGTAGCAAAGGTGTTTGTTCAGGCTGATTTGACGAAAGAGTTTCCAGATAAGATCAACTATGTTATTCAAGGGAAAGATACTACAGTGCAGTTCACGTATCATTGGTTGCCGCCGAAATGTATAAAGTGTGGAAGATGGGGTCACTTTGATACCTTTTGTAAACTAAACAAGGTAGAAGCTGTCACTGAAAAGAAAAATACAGAAGCACAGGCGATGGGTTTGAGCAAAAACGCTCTAAAAGTACAGGAGGGGGGGGGAAGAGTTGAGGAAGTAGAAAAGGGAAACACAAGTGTTGGTAAAGAAGGAAATAAGGTAGAAGAAAGTAGTGGGGGTAAGAACAGGGTTGAAGAGATTTCAGGAAATGGTTGGAAAGAAGTATCTATGGAGAAAGTAAGAAGGAGTCCTAAATCTCAAATCAACCAGGTGATAATTACTACCCCTTCAAGGTATGAAGCTCTGAGCAATGCAGATGAGTTTGGTATTGAGATAGATAAGGATGAGTTAGAAGAAATAGAGGAAGATGGGATTGAGATAGCAGAGGATCTTTGTCAAAGCCAGATGGAGGAAAGTGCTGGAGGGAAATTAAAAGAGAATAGGAGGGGGAAGCTGAGGCAGACTCTTCCTAGACAATCAAAAACAAATCATAGAGTTGGTATAGGAAGGGGTTCCTCCAAAAATCTCTGATGACAGGGTTCTTTTGGAATATTAGGGGCTTCAACAAAACGACTAAACAAGATGTGGTTTGAAGCTGGGTGAGGAAAAATAATTTTCTTTTTGGATGTTTGATTGAAACAAGAGTAAGGGAGAATAAAGCTATGAAGATAGTATTAAGTGTTTTTCAGGATTGGGAGTTTATGGCGAACTATGAGTATAAAAATCTAGGGAGGCTATGGGTAGTTTGGCAGCAATCAGTCAGATTGACACCGGTCTACAAGAGTGATCAGTTAATCACCTGTTCTGTTTTGTTGCCGGGAGAGTCTGAAGAGTTTCTGTGTTTGTTTGTATATGCTTTAAATACAATGGAAGAGAGAAGAAGGTTATGGGAAGAGATTAAGAATCACTATGAAGCGCCGATGTTCAAAAAGAAAAGGTGGGTCATTATGGGAGACTATAATGAGATCTTAGAAGACAGTGAGCACTCGGAGTTTGGAAATTTAACGAGACAACCTGTTGGGATAACGAGACAACCTGTTGGGATCAGGAGGTTGCAAATCACTGTAGACTAACGGATATGGGATTTCAAGGTCCGTTACTAACGTGGTGTAATAAGAGAGAGGAGGGATTGATATGCAAGAAATTGGATAGGGTTTTGATTAATGAGGAATGGATTAATGGGAGGAAAGCATATTGTGTTTTTGAAGCGGGAGGTTGTTCTGATCATTTACGGTGTAGGATTCAATTTGAGAATGAGGATGAGAGGAAGAGGAAGCCGTTTAAGTTTGTTAATGCTATTGCTAAGATGCCGGAATTCCTCCCTCTGATTGAAGACTACTGGAAAGATCAGGAGGTGTTATTCCATTCAACATCAGCGATGTTCCGTCTCACCAAAAAGCTGAAGTCACTAAAGCAACCGCTGAGATCTCTTAGTAAAATTAAACTTGGGGACTTGTCACGAAAAGCAAAGGAGGCTTATGATTATCTATGTCTGCGGCAGAAGGAAACCTTGGATAATCCTAATGCAGAGAACATAAAAGAGGAGGAAAAGCTTACAAGAAATGGCAGAGGTTAGCTGATTTGGAGGAAGAATATTTGAAGCAAAAGGCGAAACTGTTCTGGATGGATGTAGGAGATGGCAATAATAGAGTGTTCCACAATGCTGCAAAAATAAGAGAGACTCGCAACGCAATTCACGAAATTCAATGCTCAGATGGAAGATTAGTGAAAACCAAGGAGGAGATCAAAGAGGAAGCTGTCTCTTTTTTTGAAAGTTTTATGTCTGAGCAACCTCAGGAGTTTGAGGGATCGACAGTAGAGAGGCTCAGGGAATTATTGGGATTTAAATGTAGCGAAGCAGATTGTGAGAAAATGGTGAAGGAAGTTTCTAAAGAAGAGATTAAAGGGGTGTTATTCAAGATGTCAGGTAGCAAAGCACCAGGACCAGATGGGTATACTACGGAGTTCTTTAAAGAATCATGGGCGGTAGTTGGTGATGACATAACGGTGGCTGTGCAGTCTTTCTTTGTGAAGGGTTTCTTACCAAAAGGACTTAACTCTACCATCTTGGCTTTGATACCAAAGAAGCAGGAAGCAAAGGTAATGAAAGATTACAGGCCTATTTCCTGTTGTAATGTCTTGTACAAACTGATATCAAAGATCTTGGCTAGGAGGTTGAAGCTTATATTGCCAAAATGCATTTCTTGGAATCAATCAGCATTTATAAAAGAGCGGTTACTCATGGAGAATGTCTTGCTAGCTACAGAATTAGTAAAGGATTACCATAAGGAAACAGTCTCGCCCCGTTGCGCAATGAAGATAGATACATCAAAGGCGTTTGATTCGGTGCAATGGCCGTTCCTCATCAACACTTTGAAGGAAATGGGGTTGCCGGAGAAGTTCACTCACTGGATATCTCTTTGCATCACAACATCATCCTTCTCTGTGCAAGTAAACGGCGAGCTAGCAGGCTATTTTCAAAGTAAAAGGGGTTTACGTCAGGGTTGTTCGCTCTCTCCGTAACTCTTTGTGATCTGTATGAATGTTTTGTCAAGATTGATCGATGAAGCTGCAAGAAAAGGGAGGATTGGTTTCCATCCAAAGTGTAAAAATATTGATTTAACACATCTATGTTTCGCAGATGATCTGATGATCTTTGCTGATGGTACTAAAAATTCTATAGTGGAGATTCTGAGAGTTTTTGATGCGTTTGACAGGATGTCAGGGCTTCGAATTAGTATGGAGAAATCTATACTGTTCCTGGCAGGAATATCAATCCAAAAAAGAGAAGAAATTATCAGCCACTTCCCTTTTGAATCAGGTAGTCTCCCGGTAAGGTATCTAGGCCTTCCTCTCCTAACTAAGAACATGACGGTCTTAGATTACTTGCCTTTGATTGAGAAGATCAGAAAGAGAATAGGTTCTTGGACTGGGCGGTTCCTTTCCTACGCGGAGAGACTCCAATTGATTAAGTCAGTGATCACGAGCTTGGCTAACTTTTGGATGGCAGCATTTAGGCTTCCTAGTGGATGTATAAAGGAGATTGAAAGACTGTGCTCTGCATTTCTGTGGTCAGGTCCGGAGTTAAACAACAGGAAAGCAAAAGTTTCGTGGGCTGATATTTGTAGTACAAAGCAAGAGGGAGGATTGGGCATAAGAAGTTTGAAAGAAGCAAATATGGTCAGTTGTGTGAAGTTAATATGGAGAATTCTTGCTTCTGATTCGATGTGGGTAAATTGGGTTAAGATCTACTTGATTAGGAAGAGCTCATTCTGGATGGTGAAAGAAAATACACAAGCAGGCTCCTGGATGTGGAAAAAAATATTAAAATGCAGGAAGATTGCTAAGCGAATGTACAGGGTTGAAGTAAGGAATGGAAAAAAGACTTCATTCTGGTTTGAAAATTGGTCTCCAATGGGGTGCTTGAAGGATTTACTAGAAGAAGGAAGTTGTATTGATANTTATTTTATAATAAACTAATTAAAGAAATATAATATGTATAAATAAACATTATCATATGCAATTTTCTGGTAGTTTTTTTTAAGAACCTTATCAACATTATAACAGAAATTTTTTTCTAGAACTTTTTTTTTTTGCTATTTAACATTTTTAATAGCATTTTTAAAATATTAAATTTATTTATAATTTTTGTATTGGGGCTCGGAAATATCAGGACCGGCCCTGATGAAAGATGCGTTGTAAATATATCTTTTGGCGAAAGGAAATCATCAAAAAAAAATAATTAAAGGATAACAAGATCACTATCTACTTCCCAAGTTCAAACTTTGTAAGTTCTTTAGGGCAAATTTATCAAATGATATTGCATATCTATTTAAACTAAAAAGAAAAATACATCACCACATCCGCCCAACCTAGTTGTTATAAAACTTTTACGGCTCTTTCAAATCAACCTCGTTCCATTAACTTCACTTCTCTCTTCGAAGTCTAGAGAATATTACGAGCATATTCAAATCCCCTATATATTAATTGAGAATCATTTGAAAAATTAGAACCTTAATTTTATATTAATTAAAAAAACCTCCCAAATCCTAGGTGACACTCTAAATGCCTTCTAAATTCCATTTCAAATAACTCTAAAGCATCTAATATAAAATATAGTTTAATCTAATGGTGTCACATTATTCCATAATTATATAACACTAGAGAATATTATATTAACCAAAAATATATGAAGTGTGTGTTCTTTCCTTAAATAAAAGCTACGAAATTACCTAATATGATTTACATATATATAGCAATTAATGATTATGAATAATAAAGATTTGATAACAATTTTTGCATCCTTCTTCATTTTTGTTTAAATTTATATTATTAAAAAAATTAAACAATCACATTAACTATATAATAAAAAAATTAGATTTTTTCTTATATGTTATATTTTGAATTTTTTAAAATGACTTTAAATTACAAAAATGAGGAAACCTTATATGTTATATATTTTTTTAAACGACTTTAAAATAAAAAAAATGAGGACACCTTATATGTTATATTTTTTATATATGTTAGAATTATCTTATATGTTATATTTTGAATTTTTTTAAAACGACTTTAAATTACAAAAAATGTAAGTTTTCCTTAATCATACGACTAAAAACATTAAAATGACAAGTATCAATTCGATGGTTGATTTGAAAGCTTTCAAAACCATATGGAAGATAAAAGTCAAAATAATTTAACTGTGGAAACAATAATGTTTACTTTTTTCAAGAATGTGTTCGATGGAAAAAATAAGGTTTTTATGTCATAATCTGTTTAATGTCTACTAGAAAACATTATATTAACCTAAAATATAAGAAGTGTGTATTATTTCCTTAAATAAAAGCTACAAAATTACCTAATATGATTTACATATATATGACAATTAATGATTATGAATAATAAAGATTTGATAACAATTTTTGCATCCTTCTTCATTTTGGTTTAATTTTATATTTAAAAAAAAAAAACAATCACATTAACCATATAATAAAAAATTAGATTTTTTTCTTATATGTTATATTTTGAATTTTTTAAAATGACTTTAAATTACAAAAATGAGGAAAGCTTATATGTTATATTTTTTTTTAAAACGACTTTAAAATAAAAAATGAAGACACCTTATATGTTATATTTTTCTTATATGTTATATTTTTTCTTATATGTTATATTTTGAATTTTTTAAAACGACTTTAAATTACAAAAATGTAAGTTTTCCTTAAGTATACGACTAAAAACATTAAAATGTCATGTATCAGTTCGATGGTTGATTTGAAAGCTTTCAAAANCACTTAGAAAAAATAAATATTTATTTACGAAAATAAAAGCAAACATCCGCAAGGTCGTGGTTTAAATGTACACAAATTTAAACCCATTTATAATTTCTTATCAGTTACATCAAATTTATATTTTCAATTTATTTTCTTACAAATTTAAATCATAATTTGTATATTTTCCAAATTTGATAGAAGTTTAACAATCATTTTATTTTCTTACAAATATTATAGGTAATGATTCATTTATAAATACTAATTCACAATTGTCTATTTTCGTACTTTTTATTTAAGAAATTTGTTCGCAATATATCTAAGACATTGATCTTATTATATAAATGTTAGTTTTTTTATATAATACCTAATATTGTCAATACATTTTACGCTAAAATGCTAAAATATAAAATTAAATACAAATATAACATTTACATTTACAAATATGACTACATTAACAAATATATCATTAAATACAAACACAAATTAAATACTCGCGCGGTCGCGCGGGTCAAGTTCTAATTAACTTATTATTACACCAAACTTTTGATAATCTTTTGTGTTAAATTGATTTTACACAAAAAAGCAAATCCATATTGAAGTATATTAGTGTTTTTCAGATTGGTCAAACATAATATCTTCATTTTAATCACACAATAAAATCTAGGTGATAATGGTGTTTGACTCATCTTTATTGTGATTAATCCTCTATATATTAATTGAGAAGCATTTGAAAAGTTAGAACCTTAATTTTGTATTAATTAAAAAAAAACTTAATCCTAGGTGACACTCTAAATGCCTTCTAAATTTCATTTCAAAGAATTCTAGAGCATCTAATATAAAGTATAGTTTAATCTAATGGTGTCACATTATTCCATATTTATAGAACACTAGAGAACATTATATTAACCTAAAATATAGGAAGTGTGTATTCTTTCTTTAAATAAAAACTACGAAATTACCTAATATGATTTACATATATATGACAATTTATGATTATGAATAATAAAGATTTGATAACAATTTTTTGCATCCTTCTTCATTTTTGTTTAAATTTATATTATGAAAAAAAATTAAACAATCACATTAACCATATAATAAAAAAAATAGATTTTTTCTTATATATTATATTTTGAATTTTTTAAAATGACATTAAATTACAAAAATGAGGAAACCTTATATGTTATATTTTTTTTTTTAAAACGACTTTAAAATACAAATATGAGGATACCTTATATGTTAAATTTTTCTTATATGTTAGAATTTTCTTATATGTTATATTTTGAATTTTTTTAAAACGACTTTAAATTACAAAAATGTAAGTTTTCCTTAAGTATACGACTACAAACACTAAAATGACATGTATCAATTCGATGGTTAATTTGAAAGCTTTCAAAACCATATGGAAGATAAAAGTCAAAATAATTTAATTGTGGAAACAATACTGTTCACTATTTTCAAGAATGTGTTCGATGGAAAAAATAAGGTTTTTATGTCATAATTTGTTTAATGTCCACTATAGAACATTATAATAACCTAAAATATAAGAAGTGTGTATTCTTTCCTTAAATAAAAGATACATAATTACCTAATATGATTTACATATATATGACAATTAATGATTATGAATAATAAAGATTTGATAACAATTTTTGCATCCTTCTTCATTTTTTTTTTAATTTTATATTATTTAAAAATGTAAACAATCACATTAACCATATAATAAAAAAATTAGATTTTTTCTTATAAGTTATATTTTGAATTTTTTAAAATGACTTTAAATTACAAAAATGAGGAAACCTTATATGTTATATTTTTTTTAAAACGACTTTAAAATACAAAAATGAGGACACCTTATATGTTATATTTTGAATTTTTTAAAATGACTTTAAATTACAAAAATGTAAGTTTTCCTTAAGTATACGACTAAAAACATTAAAATGACATGTATCAATTCGATGGTTGATTTGAAAGCTTTCAAAACCATATGGAAGATAAAAGTCAAAATAATTCAACTGTGAAAACAATATTGTTCATTTTTTTCAAGAATGTGTTTGATGGAAAAAATAAAGTTTCTATGTTATAATTTGTTTAATGTCCAATCCGATCAACCCATGATCTATTAATTATAGTTTTGTTCCATTATTTTTAATAAAAATTGATCTGATCCATCGGAAAGAAATTATATAATAACAACAAAAAATATTTTATATATAAAAAACTATCGATAATATATATAAATAAACTCTTGCGCAGGTATTATCCTAGTTTGACTTTATTAAACAAACCACTACATGACATCGTTTACATTTAATAATGGAACAAAGGCTCTTAATTAAGCCCATACATTTTAAAGCTTAAATTATGACCCAATACAACATTGTGACAATTTTCTGACCACATTCAAGGTTGCTGACCACTAACCAAACGGCTAGAAACTGCTATTTTATAAAGCAAATTGTGACTACGTTTTGATCAAATTATGACCACTTTTCTGACCATATTATAGTCGTCAAGATTTGGTCACAAGATTTTGACCATTTTCTAACTAATATTATTCGTTAGTAATTTATGACCACTTCTCGTCCACTTCTTTTAATCGTCACAAAATTGTCGGATTGTGGTCAAAACTTTTTTGATCAATTTAAGTGGTCAAAAAATTCGTCAGAAATTGTTATGTTTTCTTGTAGTATTGTCGTGAGTATTTTGTAGATGATAAGTGTGATTTTGTATTTTGTTTCTTGTCAATCTAGTCACGACCAAGCTAAAGGTCACTTTGATGGAATTTTATTGAATCCCAAAGACAAGAGAAAACGATATGATTTTTGTATGTCCATCAATAGAGACGATTTACACGGTAATACTGTATATTTCAATACTGACTACAAAAAAATTATGCAAGTATAAATCTCACGGATCCTTAGGACATGAACTTTTTGATATTCTAAAAAAATGTAGATCTCTTAGACAATCAACACTAAATGAAAGTAGAAATGTCAAACATGTTGATCTGTCCCGTACCGCAGCGGGCTCGTCTTCGAGCGGATCACGTCGGGTCAGGTCGGTGCGGACTGCGGTCCTCAAAATGGCTGACCAAACCCGTACCGTAAAACATATAAGCCTTTACGGATCGGTCCGCGGGATATAGAATTACAAACGGACATATTGCTCCTGAACGCTTCAAGACATGATTCAGGACGCTTTATCAGTTTCATGACGCATCAGTAAGTGAGTTTACTCGAAGATTGAATTGGATAAGGCAATACCCTTGTTAGTTGAAGATTTTAGTTAGATCAAAACATTGGTTTATTTATTTTTGTTAGACTCCAAACATTTTTAAAATAAACAATACTTTAGTTGTTTAATCCAAGTATTATAACTCATAAGTTCATAACAAATGTTTTAGTTTTCTAGATCCAAAGCTGAATAAAACCAACACCAAATCAAAGATGCTAATCCCAAAAAAAAATAAAAAGAAAACACCAATCACACTTCTTGTTCTTCATCTTTATCACCAACAAGCGACAAAAAGATGTAAATTTATCTTCTTCACCATCAACTTCATCATCTACAAATAAGAATAATAGAAATCACTTAAAGATATATTGAAACACAAAACTCCAAAATGTATGATAATGTGAACAAATACATATAGGCAAAACTATGAAGAACCCGTGGCGGGAACTAGATCTTCTTCTTTGGTGGAAAGTGAGTTTTCAAACTTCTTATGATGACTCGAAGAAGCTCCACCGGTGCAGATTGAAGGCGCTTGGGAGACCGGAAGCATTATCGACCCTGAAAGCACCATCACCAAAGCTACATAACATCGAATCTCTCTCTCTCTCTCTCTCTCTCTCTCTCNAAAAAAAAAACGTATTTTTTATTCATATAGCCAGGCTGTGAATACATATTGATTAAAAATAATTAGTGTTCAGGAAGACTGGATTTATAAATATATATATTATAATTAGTGTTCAGGAAGACTGGATTTATAAATATATATATTATAATTAGTGTTCAGGAAGACTGGATTTATAAATATGGATATATATATATATATATATAAATTTTCAAATATGATAGATTTATATTACCTCGCTTAAAAAGTTACGATTATAAATTTCTTTTGTTTACAATCTTAAAAGATAAAACATTCGAAAATGTACAATAGTACACCATTCAACCTTTCTCATCAAAATATCTCGGTAATCACTACGATTTTGTTTTCTGTTTTTTTTCCTTATTTTCGTTTAATTCGGTCCTTGTTTTGAGTATTTTGTAGAGGTGAAGTGGGATTTTTTATTTTGTTTCTTGTCAATCTAGTCACGACCAAGCTAAAGGTCACTTTGATGGAATTTTCTTGAATTCGAAAGACAAGAGAAAATGATATGATTTTTGTATGTCCATCAATAGAGACGATTTACACGGTTATACTGTATACTAGGTCAAGATCTGCGCCTTGTGCGGGATGGACATTATATATAAATTTTATTTTATATATTATATGTGTTTTACATATTATAATAAATATATATCCAATAATTAAAAAGTCTGTAATTAAATTGGTATGAACATATAAATAAATTTTATTAATCCAAAGAATATTTTTTCTATTTGATAAGAAATATAATTAAATTTAAATAATATTAACATATATAATATATTTTTAATATTAATGTCTATTAAATGAAGGTTTCTACTCATATGTTTTTTTATCATTTGTATTTCTTATAGCAAAAACTTAAAAATACTGATAACATAATTTTCATTGTGGAATTAATAGTTTTAGTAATTTAAAACTTTTTAACAAAAATTAAGTTGTCAATGTTTGCTCAAAACTTTTATCAAAAAAAAATTGTTTAAAGTAAATTTCAAAATTAAAATATTTATGGTTTTTTCTATATTGTATATAGTTTAATTGAAAAGGAGATATAGATATATAAATATTTTTGAATATTAATCGTTATTAAATGAGACTTTCTATTTATATGATTTTGTAATCATTTGTATTTTTTCATAACAAAAAATTAAACCATGGATCACAAAATTTGAATATGAGATTTTTAACAGTTTTAGTAATTTATAGTCGTTTTAAAAGTTCAAAATATAACATATACAGAAAAATTT
>QGKV02000571.1:39721558-39736125 GCA_003260655.2 Brassica cretica | reverse complement strand
TTTTTTTATAATATAGTTAATGTGGTTGTTTAATTTATTTTAATAATTTAAAATTTTTAAAAATGTGATAGAAGATACACTATTTTTATCAAATCTTTATTCTTAAAAATCATTAATTGTCATATATAATTTAGTCACATTAGGCTATTCCGTAACTTTTATTTAAGGAAATTATAAAAAAACATTAATAACGAATTTATGGTTAGTTTTATAAAAAAATTATTATATATTTAGATGGACCAACCTATTTTTCTAAATATTCTAAAAATCATTTGAATGATGACATGTGGCTATAAAAAAATATTGTAATACTTCTCAATTATTAATATATAAAGAATATGTATTAGTTATTATAAGATCAATGATAACCATATTAAGCTCAGCCAACGTTTCGCCCAAGTAATATGTTAATTTATAAAGATTTACACAGTTATAATAAGTCATAAATTCAATGTCATAAATTCAAATATATGCAATCTCGCTGACGAAGGTATTACAAATATACTCGTGATAAATACACTCCTATACGAATATGAATATACTATTGATTTGAAGTAATAATTTCACCTAAGATTTGAGTACACATTAAGCAAGGGTTATTTATTACGGTTAAAAGACGTAAAACAGCTAAGGAAAGTTTTATTAGGTTAGTTATTTAGATTTTCGCATAAGATTCTATATATTATAGTTTTTAGCCGTCCTTTATATATTTCGTCTTTTCTTTCCTAGTAAAGTCGGTCTATTAAAAAACCGGGTTGAGGAGCTCTGTGAGCTTTATGCTCTTCAACATTGTCATTTAACCAATATTTCAGGATTAATATATAGGGAATTTCAATTCTAATAACTACATAAAACTACGCAAGTATAAATGTCAGGGATTCTAAGGACATTAATTTTTTGATATTCGATCTAAAAAAATGTAGACCTCTTAAACAATTTACACTAAATGAAAGGAACTATTTGGGGATCCATTTTTCAAAAAAAAAAACTATTTGGGGATCCACTGCAGCATGAAAAAAGGCCCTCTAGAATGATGCCACTTGAGCAAACTATCGCAATTTCCATGTCATCACCTATTATATATGTAAGACTTCAGCACAATCTTAAATAATGTCTGCCCAATTATGGTTTTCAACGTTATGGACTTAATTATCATTATATATGTAAGACTTCTTTCATTTCTCTTCTCTCGTTCATCATCAGCACCAATCTTCTGTATCACATCATCATCATTAACCGTTTCTAGCACTTGATTTGATTCATTTGATACAAATGAATCAAGTCAGAACAGGAGTTATATATATTTTCAGACAAATGTAAATCCAGCGAGCGAGTTAAATCATTACATTCACACGTCTCTTTTTTATAAGATGAAGAAACGTATGTCTCAAGAAACCAGCAATAATGCTTCGTTAACAAGGCAAAAACATAAGCAACCTGCTTGGCCTTGTACCCCAAACTACGAGCCTTGTCGGGACGAGTAGGTCCTGACGAGATGGACAACCGAAGGTTGCTGTATGTACTCTCGGCCAGCACCTCACCCTTTTCACAAAACCTCGTAACATCGGACTGCTTCTTCCTCCACATACTTGTACTGACTACTGATTAAGAGTTCACCAAATTCTTCGCAATAATAGATCGATAGAACAGACATCATGCTTCTTCCCTCTCGCGACTACGCACGCGTCTCTTTCAACAGCTAAATACAGAATCGTTGTTCACTTGTAAAAATATTTAAAAGGAAGAAAAATCTTAAACTCAAAGAACCAATACTGATATACTTGCCTTCGAATCTTAGAGAGATAAAAGAGTGATAATTACACAAACGAGTTCCTAAATGAATCCAGAAAGCTAGACTACTTTCGTATATACTTTGTTTGTTCAAAACAGAGAGATGAACGCGTCCAATCAACTGATGCCAGCTGTCATCTCTTTCTTTGGTTGCAAGAGCAACTCCAATGGTAAAAACCCATTAGGGGCTCTGATAAATAATTTAATAGTTAATTATGTGATTTGAAAAGTTTAGAACCTTTGCTAGTGTAATTAATTTTTTCATGGTCCAATAGAGAGAACCTTTTAGAGGTTCTTAATTTTTTTTTTTTAAAGAAGTTGAATGATTAGATTTTACAAAATACTTGTTAAGTTGATATAATAGTTCTTTGAAAATAACAAACTTGGTATAATCACCATAACACAAACATTCTACAAGAGTGGATTGGTTAAAAATCATAAAAGATGACCAGAGGAGAGAAATAGACTTTCCTTGAACACACTCTTTAACTTTATCCAACACCACTTGATGAATCTTCTTCTCTACTTCCTCCATAGTTTCTCCTGCATCAATTATCTGCATTACCATTTTCAAGGTTTAGAATCTAATCCTACGGGGTAAATAAAACAAAGAAAGAAAGATTCTTAATGCATTCACATTCTGTGAAGAATCACACAGAGTTTGATAAAACTTAAGAACTTTCCTCTGAAACTCAGAAACTCAGACTCTTAATGCATTCACCTTCCGTGTACGTACACAAACAATGATCATAAAGAGAGGGCCCTTCGCATAATGAATATAGCTAGCTGCACACTGAATTCAGAAATCATGGGCCTATGGAGCCTTTATTCCATACTATTATCTCTCTCAAGAGTGGACGTTTACAGATAAAGAGACCATGATGATACTTTATCAACTTCTTTTTTTTAACCTCTTCTCAGTTATGTGCATTTACTAATACAGAGACAATGATAATACTTGGATCACAAGTCAACCTTACTTGCTAAACCCCAACAACCAAAGCAAAGACGGACATAAACATGAACTTTNTTCAAATAGTGAATCTTCTAAAAAAGGAAACTATCATTGACTCTTTGAAAAGTTTACAGTCAAAGTTTTTATTATGGAAACATAATTATAAAATATTTAATAACAAAACTGGAAGATTTCTGTATATATAAGTAAGACCATAGATTTTGATCATAAGAAGCTTAGAGAGTTAGAGGTATATTTTTAAAAAGGTAACCAGGTTCCGTAACCCTGTATATATATATATATATATATATTACATATATATATATATATGTTGATGTTAGAAGTTTTCTGTTGAAGTAGACTAAAATTATTTTACAAAAGAGTGAAAACCGATTGTTTTGAGATTCCCCCTATTTCTTGCAATACAAAAAAGGTTATTGTGTGAATTCTTATTATAACGTCTGTATTAGACTATATTTTCGTCAAATGCTGATCTTGAATTTGAAATTTGAAATTTTGTACATCTTGTTTTTTCTTTGTAGGAAATCCAGACAAAAAGTTGTTGCAGCCTATAGCAATATACCTAATGGCGACCAAGGAAATTTCATCTCTTTTATTATTTTCCCTGGTGGTCTTCCTCATATCTCTACCCATAATTTCAGGTAACATATAGGTTTAAGAGTTATACTGTTCTAAAACGAAAAAGAACTATTTCTATTAGTAATTTTCTACAAAAATCAAACAACTTTTAACAGATTGACTTCAAACCATTAGACGCAAAATTTCTGTTTGTATTTGCAATTTACATATTCATATGTTGGATTGTTTATGTTTGTACCTAAATGTTGCTAACTTTTATGAACTAAATAGGCGTCTACTGTACACCGAAGGGGCCATGTGAGGACACCAAGAAATGCAATATCCATTGTTTATTGCTGGGTTACAAAGATGGGGGAGTTTGTGATACATTTGGAACTACGTTTTGTTGTTGCATTACATCTGAAGGTCCTCCTATATCCAATCTTCCTGAATACTAATTATTTTTAATCAATATGTATTCACAGCCTGGTTATATGAATAAAAATATATATCCAAATATTATTGATTTACATTACCTCACTTAAAAATTACGATTATGAATTTCTTTTGTTTACAATCTAATAAACACAGGTAAACTACAAGAGAGAATGAAACTCAAACCTTAAAAAAAAAAATTAGAAAAAGTATAAAATCAGACCATTCAGCGTTTCGAAAAATATCTCAATAATCATTACAATGATGTTTAATGTTTTCCCATTTTTTCGTTTAATCTAGTCGTTCTTTGAGTTTGTAGGATAAGTGTGATTTTGTATTTTGTTTCTTGTCAATCTATTCTTGCCCAAGTAAAAGGTCTCTTTGATGGAGTTTTGTTGAATTTGAAAGACCAGAGAGAATTAAAGTGATTTCTGTGTGTCCATCTATAGAGACAATTTACACACTTAGACTCATGTATATCTTCAATTCTAAGTACAAAAAAAACAACTATGTAAGTATAAAGGTCATGGATCCTAAGGACATTAATGGTCTGATATTCTAAAACATGTTTGACAAAAAGAGGTTGTAAAACATGTAGATCTTGTAAACAATCTACACTAAATGATTGGAACTCTTTGGGGCTCCGCAGCAGCATCAAAAAGCTCTCTAGAATGATGCCACTTCAGCAAAATATTGCAATTTCGATGTCATCATATATATGTCAGACTTCAGAGGACGCACATTCTTATTGTCTGCCCAATTGTGGTTTCCAATGTTACGGACTCACGGATTACGGTCAGCGATGACCTAACCTCCACATCAGTAAAATGCATTTAACCCCCATATCATTTTAAATGTAAAAAATACTCTATATGTTTCACAAAATTATCATTTTAATATTTTAATATAAAGTGTATAATTTTTACAATTTCAATGCCATTTATATTTATTTTAAACCTAATGTTAATTACATAATGAATTAATTTTATAAATATTTTTATTTATCTCAAAAACTAATGGTTAAACAAGTATAATTAATAATAATAAAAATACATTTTAATTGTTTTTTAATCTGTGTGAAAATATCAAAATAATACTTTTTACAAAACGGAAAATATAAACCTCCATCAAATAAAATTGCTGAGATGATTTCTTCAAATAAAAAAAACAGATTATTTTAATCAAGCAAGTTGAGGATTGATGAAATTAAATTATGTTCCAAAAAAATAAAGTAAAACCCTATTGTTTTGAGATTTCCCCCTTTTTCTTGCAATACAAAAAATAGTTATTGAATGTATTCTTATTATAATGGATGGCAGTATTTTTAAAACCGGACCGACTCGTTGGTTAGATCAGGTTTGACCATGACCCCGTCATGTAGCAGGGTTGGATATAATAGATGGTTCGACAATGAACCAGTCAAGTAATCGGATTGGATCACAAAATTATTGAACTTAATAAACACTATTAAAACTATCAAACATCTATAAACTAACTATATGAACAAAAAATAGTATCAAATTTAATTATGTATCATATTTACTTTTAAATTTATATATCTAAAGTATATTAAAGCAGATAATTGAACTATGTTTGACCCGATTGAACCATATTGAACCGTGATCCAAATAAATTTTGGTTCAGCATCCGGTCCGATTTTAAAAACATTAACGTTCGTATTACATTACAGTTTCCTCAAACGCTGATTTTGAATTTGATATTTTAACTTTTGTACATCTTGTTACAGCCTATAAAAATATACCTATGACCAAAAAAATATCATATCCCTCGTATATTAAAAGAGAAGCATTACAACATTTTAGTCATGACACATGTCATTATTCGAATTCTTCTTAAAGTATCTAGAAAAACATGTTGGTGCAATAAATATACATTATAGTTTTCATTAAATAAATCATAAAATTAATTTGTGCAATTAATGTGTTCCATTTTTTTCTTAAATAAAAGATATGAAATTACATAATATGATTAAAGTACATATATGTGATAATTAATGATTTTAATAATAAAGATTTGATAATAATTTGTGTATCATCCATTGTTTATGGTTAATTTTATATTATTAACATAAAATAAACAATCATGTTAACCATATAATAAATATGTTTTTATTTGAATGTTTAATAATGACTATAAATTATTAAAATTGTTAAAAGTATCACATTGAAAATTTGTGATCCATGGTCTAATTTTTTTTATTATAAAAAATATAAATGGGTAAAAGTCTCATTTAATAGATATTAAAAATAATATATATATACACCATATAAGAACACACAAATACTTTAATTTAAAAAACTTCATTGAACAAGAATTGAGAATTGAGAATTTAATTTTTAAATTAATAAAACTATTACAAATCTCAAATTAAAATTTAGTTATCACAAATTTACAATTTGTTTATAAAAAAATACATATAATCATAAAACCATATGATTTAGAAGTCATTTTTAATTGAAATACATATTAAAATATTGGAGATTTACCAAATATGACTCAAAACTTGACTTCGATTGCAAAAGTATACCCAAACTTGAATCAAATTCAAAACTAACCTAAAAGCCTTGAGAAAGTACAGTTAACCTCTTGTGACCAAACAAAAAAACATAAGCCATTTTTACGAATATAGCCCCAGTAAGTCGTCTGAGTCGTCTGAAATGCTGGAAGTCGTCTAGACGACTTGGTGTAGTTGATCTTAAAAATAATTTTTAAATTTTTAAAAAAATATTTTGACAAATGAAAAATTAAAATCATGTAATTGTAAATAATTTTAAGTAATATAAATTAAGATATAATAAAATTGAATAATTTTCAGCATAGATGAGTGAAAGTAGTTAATCATGATATTCTTTGGTTTTATGATCTTTGACAACATATGTTGTAGTATTTTATGTATTCTTAGGGTTAGATTTTAGAAAGCTTGAATGTTTTTTTGAAAAATTAAATTTTTACCTATAAATGTTTATTTTTGTGTATAGTAAACACTTTTGAAGTTTAATTTGATTTTATTAAGTGTTTAGTTAGTTAATTAAGTTTATGGGTTATGTTTATGATCTAGACGACTAACTTGTAAGTCGTTTGGTGAATAATTTAAACCAGACGACTTATATGTAAGTCGTCCAAATATTCCCGCCTAAAATATTTTTTAAAATTATTTTCCCGCTTAGATAATTTAAACCAGACTTACAAGTAAGTCGTCTAGAAAATCTTCTATTTTAGTTTCCCGCTAAAAATATTAAAGTCTTCTGGGTGACTTACAAGTAAGTCGTCTAGGAAGTCGTCTGAATCAAAAATATTTAACCTAATTGGATTTTTTGTCTCCCTATATAATTTTTTTTACANATACATAAAAAGAACGAAAAGATTACAAGAAATACCGACTTCAATTAGCTACAAAATATGTTAATATTTTATTTGCAATTTATGGAAGAGATATGTTTTTCTGAGTTTTCATATCCAATAATTTTAATTTTTGAATGTTGAATATATCTTGATTCCATATCGAACGTCCCGGTGCGAAGCACGGAAGATCACTAGTATATATATATATTGCTAAAATTATTGAATAATATATTTTTTTAAAATCTTAAACAAAAATATTAATTGTGAAAAGTTATTTGAAAGTAATATTAATTTTTTATAAAATAAAAATTATAATTTCGTTTTTAAATATACAAAAGAAAACAAATTATAAAAGAAAAATATTAACTTAAAAAAACGAATTATAAAATTCTACAAGTACAAGAATTTATTTAATAAAAATAATAAATAAAAACTAATTATAAAATAAGTAATATTACTTTTTTAAAAGCCTAAACAAAAGAAAGTTGTAAAAGTACTTCTATTATTTTATTATAAATAACTAACTTTCCTTTTTAATAAATAATTGTATGTTAAAAAATTATAAACCAAAAATAGCTACATATATCTTACAACTATATTAGGTTTAAACTTCCTCATATTATTTCCAAAAAACAAAATAGTATTTACAAGAAAAATATTACCTATGTAATTTCTTTTAATTTCTGTCCCGTTAATTTCTGGGGAATTTACCAAATATGACTCAAAACTTGACTTTGATTGTAAAAGTATACCCAAACTTGAACCAAATAAAAAAATAACCTAAAAGGCTTGTGAAGTTACAGCCAGCTATTTGTGACCAAACAAAAAAACATAAGCTATTTTTACGAATATATCCCCAAGTAAGTCGTCTGGTGTAGTTTATCTTAAAAATAATTTATAAATTTTTTAAAAAATATTTTGACAAATTAAAAATTAAAATCATGTAATTATAAACAGTTTTAAATAATGTAAATTAATATATAATAAAATTGAATAGTTTTCAGCATAGGTGAGTGAAAGTAGCTAATCATGATATTCTTTGGTTTTATGGCTTGACAACATATGTTGTAGTATTGTATGTATTCTTAGGGTTAGATTTTGGAAAGTTTGAATGTTTTTTTGAAAAATTAAATTTTTACCTATAAGTATTTATTTTTGTGTATAGTAAACACTTTTGAAGTTAATTAAGTTTAGGGGTTATGTTTAGGGTCTAGACGACTAACCTGTAAGTCGTCTGGTGAATAATTTAAACCAGACGACTTACATGTAAATCGTCCAAATATTCCCGCTAAAAATATTTTAGTTTCCCGCTAAAAATATTAAAGTCTTCTGGGTGACTTACAAGTAAATCGTCTAGGAAGTCATCTGAATCAAAAATATTTAACCTAATTAGATTTTTTTGTTTCCCTATATAAAAAAAATTCACACATTCTCTCTCCTTCTCTCAAATGGCTGCAACAAAAATGTAATGTTCATCATTCTTAAACTCTTCAACCCTTCTTTAATCTCTTTGAACTTATAAACACTAAGCTTTATATCAATCTTCTTTAATCTCTTTGAACTTATAAACACTAAGCTTTATATCAATTTATTGTTTTTGTCTCATGTCTTTTTCACTAATTTATCTTGTTTTTACAGGTTTTTCATCACATGGTTATAATCTTCCACTCATTTAAAGGTAGATATATCAATTTTAGATATGTATTTTTGTGTGTTCTATAAAAGTAGATTTATCTAATCTTCCACTCATTTTCTCCGTTTTAAGTCATTTGAAGGATATGCATGTTTTTCAGATCTAGATTTGGATATGCAGGTTTTTTAGATCTGGAAAACGTCTGGGATGACTTACCTGTTAGTCTTCTAAAATATAATGCGCTAGACGACCGACGGAGTCTTTTCCCATGCCTCTCTCTTTCATAACAGATCTGAGCGTTTTGGTAAGTTTGTATGTATGATTTTTCTTCATTTGGTAACTTTCTGTTGTATAAAGTTTTTACTTTTTTTTCCAAACTTAAACACTCAGAACCCACTCTAATCTCTTTGACTTGAAAACACCAAACTTAATATGAATTTTTCAGTTTTGTCTCATGTCTTTCTCACTAATCTATTTTTGTTTGCAGGGTTTTAATCAGATGGTTCTCATCTTCTACTCATTTAAAGGTAGATCTATTAATTTTAGATATGTATTCTTGTGTGTTCTATAAAGGTAGATTTTTCTAATCTTCCACTCATTTTTTTTCTGTTTTTAAGCCATTTGAACATTTTTTGATATGCAGGTTTTTCAGATCTGGATTTGATACGCAGGTTTTTCAGATCTGAAAGGCTTTTGGGACGACTTACCTATTACTCGTCTAAAATATAATGCGCTAGACGACTTCCAGGAAGTTGTCTAGACTTCCTGGAAGTCTTCTGGCGAAGTCTTCTTCCATATCAAGTGGAGTCCAAGCTTGTCTTTATAGAGAAATGATCTATAATAGTTTTGTTTGTGGTCTGTTTTTTGATTTCCATGTCTACTCTTTTAGTTGTGAATTTTTTGTAAAATCAGTAATAATGTTTTCCAAGATGTAATATATGTGCTAACAATGTATTTACACATTTACAAATCAATGAAATAATATAATTCAATAGCCTTTTTCTTATCTTTGTATCTCCCATATGCAATAATAAACCCCAATGGCCTTCTTCTCATCTTAATAAACAAGAATGTTGGTAGCCTCATATTGATACAACATTTTAATAAGCATTTTAACCCTTCTTCCAACTCATAACAATAATCATCATTGGTGTCTATAACAATAATACTTAAGAGATGAAAACAAACAATAGCAACTAGTCAAAGCATATCACATTTTTTACAAGTTTTGTGTTGAAAAACGTAGTCAAATTTAGTAAAACTAAGGGAGGAAACATATTTTGAAAATATGAGTTTTACATATCTTGAAGTTACTTATCACTCTTAAATATACAAGTTATTCAAAAACTAGCATATAAGACTCAAAAACTAGCGTAGAAGACTTCTACGGAAGTTTTCTCGGATCAGCTAGAAACTTTAATTAACGTGAATGTTGGTAACCTCATAAATATCACCAATTAAGTTATAAATTTCATTCGGTAGCCCTAATATTGACTAATATACATGAATTAACAAAAAATATATTAAAAAGTCTTTATAGGTTTAGAGAAAATGAAAGTTTATTAGACATTGACGCAGACGACTTCCACGGAGGTCGTCTGGATGACTTCTAGGAAGTCGTTCATTTAGGTTAGTTTTGATATTGATTTTTAACCTAGACGACTTACATGTTAGTCATCCACCTTTGTTTGATAAAAAAAAAATTGAGACGACTTACATGTAAGTCGTCTAGTGAGAACATGTTAGTTTTTCATTTGACCGGAATGTGTCAGAAATTTGAGTTTTCCTGGACGACTTACAAGTTAATCAGTAGAAAATTAAAAAAATTAATATTTTGTTTTTTCTAGACGGCTAACTTGTAAGTCGTTTCAGGCTAGTTTTGCAATTGAATTATTAAACAAAAAATTTGTTTTTTTTTCTAGATGACTAACCTGTAAATCGTCTCAAGTTTTTTTCCTAGATGACTAACCTGTAAGTCGTCCAAGATAAGCAAAGTTTGACCAAAATCTCGGAATAAAATCCTGGACGACGTACGTGTAAGTCATGAAAAAAATCTTTTTTGTTTAATATTTCAATTACAAAACTAACCTGAGACGTCGTCTAGAAAAAAAATATTATTTTTTTGATTTTCTACTCGACGACTAACTTGTAAATCGTCCAGGAAAAGTCAAATTTCTTACGCATTCCAGTCAAATGCAAAACTAACCCGTTTTCCCTAGACGACATACATGTAAGTCGTCTCGATTTTTTTTTTTATCAAACAAAAGTGGACGACTAACCAGTAAGTCGTCTAGAAAAAAATAAATTAAAAGTCAATTGCAAAACTAACCTATGTATTAACCAGAACCCGACGACTTTCAGGTAAGCCATCTACAGCCAGAAGACTTACCTATAAGTCGTCTGGACGAACAGATCTGAAAAAAAATTCAATTTCATAGTTTCAGCCGGTGAGATGGCTTGTTTAGCACACATAAGTCTTTTCCAAGCACCCAAAATCTCAAACAAAAGTGACCCACCAAGAATCACAAGTTTCAATGGCTCTATGAACCACAAAAATTTTAGAATCAAAATCTTGGTATTTTTTTGGATAAATATGGAGAGAAAGTGAAAGAAATGTTGTTTTTAGTTGATAAGAATTGAGAAGGAAGATGTGTAAATCGATTTGAGGTGCATTAAGATCTTCAAATTGGTTGTTCATGGTGGTTGATGTTTTGATGGCAATGACAATCTTGTAAATACATGAAAATGATGAGGTTGAGAGAGTAAAAATATCATTTCAAANGTGTTTAGTTAGTTAATTAAGTTTATGGGTTATGTTTATGATCTAGACGACTAACTTGTAAGTCGTTTGGTGAATAATTTAAACCAGACGACTTATATGTAAGTCGTCCAAATATTCCCGCCTAAAATATTTTTTAAAATTATTTTCCCGCTTAGATAATTTAAACCAGACTTACAAGTAAGTCGTCTAGAAAATCTTCTATTTTAGTTTCCCGCTAAAAATATTAAAGTCTTCTGGGTGACTTACAAGTAAGTCGTCTAGGAAGTCGTCTGAATCAAAAATATTTAACCTAATTGGATTTTTTGTCTCCCTATATAATTTTTTTTACACATTATCTCTCATTCTCTCAAATGACTGCAACAAAAATATAATGTTCATCATTCTAAAACTCTTCAACCTCTCTCTAATCTCTTTGAACTTATAAACACTAAGCTTTATATCAATTTATTATTTTTGTCTCATGTCTTTCTTACTAATTTATCTTGTTTTTGCATGTTTTACGTCACATGGTTCTCATCTTCCACTCATTTAAAGGTAGATCTATCAATTTTATATATGTATTTTTGTGTGTTCGATAAAAATAGATTTATTTATCTTCCACTCATTTTCTCTGTTTTTAAGTCATTTGAACGTTTTTGGATATGCAGGTTTTTTGGATATGGAAGACGTCTGAGACGACTAAGTTTTTATGTCTGATTTTTCTTCATATGGTAACTTTTTGTTGTATAAAGTTCTTACTTTTTTCTCAAACTAAAACTCTTCAAACCCACTCTAATCTCTTTGACTTGAAAACACCAAATTTTATATGAATTTTTCAGTTTTCTCTCATGTTTTTCTCACTAATCTATCTTTTTTTGCAGGTTTTTAATCAGATGTTTCTCATCTTCCACTCATTTAAATGTAGATCTATTAATTTTAGATATGTATTTTTGTGTGTTCTATAAAGGTAGATTTATCTAATCTTCCACTTATTTTCTCTGTTTTAAGCCATTTAAGCGTTTTTATATGCAAGTTTTTTAGATATGGATTTGATATACAAGTTTTTCAGATCTGAAAGACTTTTGGGACGACTTACCTGTTAGTCGCCTAAAATATAATGCGCTAGACGACTTCCAGGAAGTCTTCTGACGAAGTCTTCTTCCATATCAAATGAAGTCCAAACTTGTCTTTGTAAAGGAATGATATATAATAGTTTTGTTTGTGGTCTGTTTTTGATTTGCATGTCTACTCTTTTAGTTGTGAATTTTTTGTAAAATCTGTAATAATGTTTCCGAAGATGTAATATATGTGCTAACAATGTGTTTACACATTTACAAATCAATGAAATAATATACTTCAATAGCTTTTTTCTTATCTTTGGATCTCACATATACAATAATAAACTCCAATGGCCTTCTTCTCATCTTAATAAACAAGAATGTTGGTAACCTCATATTGATACAACATTTTAACCCTTCTTCCAACTCATAACAATAATCATCATTGATGTCTATAACAATAATACTTAAGAGATGGAAACAAACAATAGTACCTAGTCAAAGCATATTACATTTTTTACAAGTTTGTGTTGAAAAACTTAGTCAAATTTAGTAAAACTAAGGGAGAAAACATATTTTGAAAATATGAATTTTACATATCTTGAAGTTACTTATCACTCTTAAATATACAAGTTATTCAAAAACTAGCGTAGAAGACTTCCACAGAAGTCTTCTCTGATCAGTTAGAAACTTTAATTAATGTGAAAGCTGGTAACCTCATAAATATCACCAATTAAGTTATAAATTTCTTTCAGTAGCTCTAATATTGACTAAGATACATGAATTAACAAGAAAATATTAAAAAGTCTTTATAGGTTTAGAGAAAATAAAAGTTTATTAAACATTGACGCAGACGACTTCCACGGAGGTCGTCTGGACGACTTCTAGGAGGTCGTCTGGACGACTTCTAGGAAGTCGTCCATTTAGGTTAGTTTTGCAATTGATTTTTAACCTATACGACTTACATGTTAGTCGTCCACCTTTGTTTGATAAATGGGTTAGTTTTGCATTTGACCGGAATGTGTCAGAAATTTGACTTTTCTTGGACGACTTACAAGTTAGTCGTCCAGTAGAAAATTAAAAAAAAATTAAGATTTTGTTTTTTCTAGACGACTAACTTGTAAGTCGTCTCAGGTTATTTTTGCAATTGAATTATTAAACAAAAAAATTATTTTTTTCTAGACGACTTACACGTTAGTCGTCTCGAGTTTTTTTCCTTGGCGACTAACCTGTAAGTCGTCCAAGATAAGTAAGGTTTGACCAGAATCTCAGAATAAAATCCTGGACGACTTACATGTAAGTCGTCGTACCTCTTAAAAAAAAATTAATATTATTTTTTTAATTTTCTACTCGACGATTAACTTGTAAGTCATCCAGGAAAAGTTAAATTTCTGACACATTCTAGTCAAATGCAAAACTAACCCGTTTTCCCTAGATGACTTACATGTAAGTCGTCTCGATTTTTTTTATCAAACAAAGGTGGACATCTAAACTGTAAGTCGTCTAGAAAAAATAAATTAAAAGTCAATTAAAAATTCCAGGTAAGTCGTCTACAGCCAGAAGACTTACCTATAAGTCGTCTGGACGAACATATCTGGAAAAAATCTCAATTTCATAGTTTCAACCAATGAGATAACTTGTTCTGCATACATAAGTCTTTTCCAAGCACCCAGAATCTCAAACAAAAGTGATCCACCAAGAATCACAAGCTTCAATGGCTCTATGAGCCATAAAAATTTTAGAATCAAAATCTTGAGAATTTTTTTTGGATGAATATGGAGAGAAAATGAAAGAAATGTTGTCTTTAATTGATAAGAATTAAGAAAGAAGAAGTGTAAATCAATTTAAGCTTCAAATTGGTTGTTCAGGGTGGTTGATGTATTGATGGCAATGACAATCTTGTAAATACATGAAGATGATGAGGTTGAGAAAGTAAAAATGTCATTTCGAAAAAAAAGCTAATGGCATTTTCGTAAATAATATTAACTTTTT
>QGKV02000571.1:39684568-39712668 GCA_003260655.2 Brassica cretica | reverse complement strand
GAAAAAAATTAAATTTTTAAAATTAACATCAACAGTATATTTCCCAACATTATCCACCTAATCAACACTAAATAACATAAAATCCGTAAACCTATCTAAATTCCCTATACTAACCACCTAATCTATCCTAAACTAACCAAATTAGAGAGGAATTAGAGAGGTTTACCATTGCTACGAAATGGAGAGGAAGTGGAGAGGAAGTAGAGAGGAAAGAAAGAGTGAGCGCTCGGGGGTATATATAAGATTACATATCGTCACAAATTCCTCGTAAGGTTACGACGAAATAGCGAGGAATCACAAAGGCCCGTGTTTTTCTGTACGAGGAAATTGCAAGGAATCACAAAGGCCCGTGTTTTTATATACGAGGTATTAGCGACGATTTTGCTTACGTAGAATTAACGAGCCTTGCTTTCCTATAAATATACCCACAACTCTCATTCTCAAACCACACACAAACTCCCAAATCACGCCCTATCTCAAATCACGTTCCTCAGCAAAATCCTATTCAAATTATAAATATTTGAAAAAAATAGGACAAGGAAAAGATATTAGAATTCATGTGGGCGAGACTTACGTATTATAATTGCTGGAAGTCTTGCCACATGTTATTTTGGTATTTTACTCCTTTTCCTTTTTTTTCTAGTTTTTACACTGCGAGGTATTTACGACGATTTCTGCTTACGTGGTGTTTACGACGATTTCATCCTACGTGGTCTTTACGACGATTTGCGCTTACGTGGAATTAACGAGTGTTCTGTTTAAACCCTTTTACGTGGTCTTTACGACGATTTGCGCTTACGTGGAATTAACGAGTGTTCTGTTTAAATCCTTTTACGTGGTGTTTACGACGATTTCTGCTTACGTGGAATTAACGAGTGTTATGTTTAAATCCCTAAAATCCGAAACCCCAAACCCCAAACTCCAAAACCCAAACCCCAAACCCCAAATCCGAAACCCCAAACCCCAAACCCCATATTCCTTATTTTCTACTTCATATATTCCAAACCCCATCTTTATTTTTAAATTTCGTCGTTATTTTCTCGTTGTCTTACGAGTCCTTTACGACGATTTCTCATACGTGGCAGTTACGACGATTTCATCCTACGTGGTCTTTACGACGATTTGCGCTTACGTGGAATTAACGAGCCCCGCGTTCTTTATTTTTATATTTCGTCGTTATTTCCTCGTTGGCTTACGAGTCCTTTACGACGATTTTTACTTACGTGGAATTAACGAGTGTTATGTTTAAATCCCTAGAATCCGAAACCCCAAACCCCATATTCCTTATTTTCTACTTCATATATTCCAAACCCCATCTTTATTTCCATTCCAAACCACAATTCCCACATTTGCTTATTCATAAAACAAACTCCCACATTACCTTATTCATAAAACAAACCCCACATTANTGTATGTGGTTGAAAATAAAATAAATAGAGAATACTGTTTTTGCTGACAAAAGAAGTTTAACTTTATGAATTCATTTAGTAAGGTAAATAAATACTAAAGCATAACAAGTCAATGCAGCAACAACAACAAAAAGAGCCAAAGAAGAGAGGTTAAATTTAAATCATATATATGATCAGGCAGTTTAAGCTTATCTTCATCTTTGTCACGGACATTTTTTCCCATGCAGATGTTTTGATAAACTTTGTCAATCCAATATCTTCTCTCTTAAAAGAGAAATATCATTTTTATCTACCACAAGAAGTCATAATAGGTTTATTTCCTTAATTACATATATATTAATTAATTACATTACTCTATTGAATATATAAGGTAGAGAAGTACTATTTTTATCTACCACAAAAAATCATAATAAGTAGGGGTTATTGGTTGTTGTATTTTAATAGATTTGAAAATCCGAACTAAATCTAGTGTTATTGGTTCTATGATTTTCAAATCTGTATTAAAATCATGTGTTATTGGTTTAATGATTCATAAATTCTGTATCAAATCAAGTGTTATTCAATCGTACGGATTTACTAATATATTTGATTTTATAATGAATTTGAATGGATTTGTTTGGATTTTTTAGTTAAAAATACAAAGACTCCAATCCGAGGGAAAACCTCCAGATTTGCATATTTTACTTGGATTTATAAATACTATATGGATTTCTAAATCAATCAAAATATATAAACCAATAACACCTACTAAGTCAATTTCCTTAATTACATATATATTAATTATTTACATTAAGCCATTGAATATATAAGATTTCTAAAAATCTAATAATTATAAAGATATTAAATTACAAATCTATTGAAAAAATCTAACAAAATCTTACTGAAAATTTTAAATATTTTTTAAATTAATAAATTGAATAATTTCGTAATTAGTAATAAAATATTATGATAATTAATTTTAAATAAATTTTTTTATAAAACAAAATAAAATAAAATTATATGCTATTTTATAAATTTTATAATTATTGTCTCTATTATATTAAAATAGACATAATATATGAATTAAAAATGAAAATGATACTAAATTGGTAAATTAATGGTACTTCTCTATTAAAAGAGAAGAACCATTTTTATCTACCACAAAGAGTCATAATAGGTCAATTTTCTTAATTACATATATATATTAATTATTTACATTAATCTATTGAATATATATAAGATAGAGAAGTACCATTTTTATCTACCACAAAAAGTCATAAAAGGTCTATTTCCTTAATTACATATATATTAATTAATTCTATTAATCCATTGAATATGTAAGATTTATAAAAATCTAATAATTATAAAGATATTAAATTACAAATCTGTTGAAAAAATCTAAGAAAATCTTACTACAGATTTTAAATATTTTTTAAATTAATAAATTGAATAAATTCTTGATTAGTAATAAAATATTATGATAATTAATTTTTAAAAAAATTATTATAAAACAAAACAAATAAATTATATGCTATTTTTTTATAAATTTTATAAGTATTTTCTATATTATATTAAAATAGACGTAATATATGAATTAATATGAAAATGATATTAAATTGGCAAAAACAAATTTTGAATACTTTCATTTAAATAAATAAATAAAATAGTATTCACCATTTAAAAAGATTAAAATATTATTCACCGTTTAAAAGGAGTAAAATTTGTAAATTATGAAATATTTTTATATAAAATCAAATTGTTAATATATGTTAAACTTTTATATATCTACAACTATATATATCTATTTATTTATTTTAAAAATTACAACAACATATTATCTAAAAATGATTATATACCAAATATAATATAATCTAGCTAACATTTACTTTAAGTGCTATTTACAAAATATTCTATTTGAAAAATTTAATTTTTTAATTAATTTAAGATACTAAAAAAATCAATTTTAATTATAAATTTAAGATTTATTTTTAATTATGACAAAATATGTTGAAAAAATTATAAATAATCTCATCAAAATTTCAGCTTTTTATATAAAATAATGCATTGGTTTAGTAACAAAAAAATTAAAATCATATAAATTTTAGCCCAAAAGTTATAAAAATGAAAAGTTATCCGCACGGATGTGCGGGTCAAAATCTAGTAGAATAATAACTTAGTATGGTATATGTACGCGTATTAAGTTTGACATATATTATTAAGTGATTGTATTAGCTGTATTGAGATACGACCGAGCAAGCGATTCTTTTCACACTTCTAATCATTTATTACATTTTTGAACTGATGCCTTGTCACTATGTTCAATAAAAACGAGTTGGACAAGAACGGGATTATTTTAGATAATTGGATTTTCAATTCTCGTATGTGTTATACATGTATGTGTGTGTTAACTTTTTCTATATGTAACAGTGATTTTGCATATGACTGTAATTCTATTTTAGTCCTAGCAATTTGTGCAAAAAAGAAACGGTAAGATGGCCTGGTTGGCTGCTTCACGCGTCTTGTGTCAACTCAATATTTTGATTCGAAACTAAAAACTCCAAAACATTTTCCGTGTAAAAGGTCAATTATTTCAACGATTCCATTTATATTCTACAGTTTCCTGTCCAATTATTTTTGATAATACTTTAAAAGAACGACACAATCCAATCGAGTCACGGACTCACAGAGTCTATCGAAATTGCATATCTCCACCATCACCCCTAAATTCTTGAAAAAACAGAAAACCAACGACTTTGGATTAGTAGCACTTGAGAGATAACTCCAATACGGTGAATTCGTAATTCGATCTCCGTTGTCTGTCATATAATTTAACATTGCGCACTCATAGGATGCACATAATAGTTGGTTGATTTCGGTCACCGGACACTGTGGTTAATTAATCGACAGAGCCATATAGTATTCTCTTTACCGATTAAATAGAAATATACCAGAGCAGTTCTAAAGTCATGCTCATGAAGTATATAGTTTACGGCTTTAAACATTATCATTTGATTTCGACCATTTTTGATAAAAGTTCATTTAATCTATAATACATTTACTTGGGAAGCAAAACAAATCAGTTAACTTATTTTCAAAGATAACGACGTTTGTTTAGTAATATGTTTAAAATCTCTATCGACTAAACCAAACAAGACTTCCTTTGACTCCGATGTTTTTAGTAAGATTTCAAGACTAGAAATGACAATGATAATTAAATGGATTATCCAGAAAGATTACTTTTTGGGTAACTTCTTCTAAACAATAATTGTGTCATCAATAATTATGTAAGTGATTGAATAATTGATGTTGACCAGTGACGACAGTCGTGGAAGATGTAGTTTTGAAGTAAGTACCAGAGAAAATGGCAAAAAAATCGTCTTATTCATATGCTCCTGTTTTTTTTTTTAATTTATACATCTTCAAATGCAATTGATCGTTTTAATTACGGTATCGTAAGAGTTTATGAACAAATATTTTACTGACAGAACGTAACACACAGTACGTAGTATTATTCCGTAAACAAACATTAGCTAACAAGACAGATAGAGCGGTAGCACTCCCGTAGCCAAAAAAGTATATAGTACAATTCGTTATGCAAAAATTATTTTGAAATAACGGAGTATACTTGCCGTTAACAAAAAAAATAAAACGAAGCTTAATTTATAACATTTGAGTAATAAAATAGTAAAGGGAGTCGAATATGACTTCCATAAACAAACAAAATAAAAAAAATTGTTAAAGTCAATAAAGGCTCAAAGAATCAGTTTGAATACACTGCTCAAAAATGAATCTAATCATTGGTGGAAATGATTAGTGAAATAATAATAATAATAACATTGTTGTGGACTTTGACAATAAATAAAATAAAAAGCGAGTCAGTGATCTTACAAATAAATGAATAATAATTTAACTATTGTTATCAACCAGATTGTGGATGGCTCATAACCAAGAGATTATGATTTGTAATCTTTCCATTTATCTATAACGTTGTAATCTCTTATATAAGTAACTTATAAGTTATAAAAAAAGATAGACTTTTCATTTACTTTTATAACATGTTATCAGCACGAAACTCTAAAATCTCTAAGCTAATACCCAAATCGAAAAACCCTAAAACCCTAACCCTAGCCGGCGATCCGACGAACCCTAAACCCCGATCGCGTCTCTTGTTCCCGCATCTGTTCCAGCTCACGTCCCCGATCAGCTTCAGCCCAAGGCGTTCCCGAGAGCATCTCTAGCACGCGACCTCTTCCTCGTTCGCGACAGCATCAGACAGCTCGCGTCCCGTTCGTGTCCAGCTCGCGGCTCAACTCCTTTGGTGGTCCGATTCAACAATCATCTAAGGTTAAAAGGTAATTCAAAACCTAAGAACCCATAATCGAACATGGATTGATTGATAAAGAATGAAACCCTAAAACCCTAATCTTTATAAATCAAAACCATAGGGTAATAGATCAAAAATCATAATTGAGTAAATCGAAGCTCTAAAAGTTCAATACCTCAAACCCTAAATCATGTTCCTGCATGATTAAAACCCCAAATCGTTTACAAGTTAAAATCCGATAAACTCTAACCCTATATCTATAAACCCTAAATAATATAAGTATCAGAATTAATTATACTATAATTATTAAATCACATATTAAAACCCTAATCGAATATTTTGAAATCAAAACTGTTNATGATTAAGACGCCATATGATGTTAAAACCAGTGGATATAAATGGGTCTTGTGAGGAATAGAAATCGTGAGATATAAAGCTGATGTTGCACAAGGATTCTCACAAAGACCAGTAATAGATTATGAGGAGACATACTCCCATGTGGTGGATGCAACTACTTTTAGATTTCTCATAAGTCTGGCTATATAAGAGAGAAAATTAGACTTGCAGCAAGTTGATGTAGTGACTGCATATTTATATGGTCCACTGGATAATGAAAGTACTAGAGGGTATTGAGCTGAAAGTACAGCAAGTTCTCGAGAACAATATTGATAATCATCAAAGTATATGATCTGAATATCCTAGGAACCTCTGGATACAATTTCCCAAACAGTTGAATATCTCAAGAAAGAGTTTGAGATGAAAGATCTTGGAAAACAAAGTTTTGTTTGGGATTACAGCTTGAGTACATTAACAATGAAATCCTTGTGCATCAAATAGTATATACAGAAAATGGTACTCAAGAGATTTAATATGGACCAGTCTCACTCATTATCTAGTACATGGGCGTGAGATCACTTGTTTTGTACACTGACCCATTCAGTCCAAAGGTGGACGATAAAGAAGTCCATTTAGTCCTAAGATGGACGATGCAGAAGTCTTGTTTTAGACACTGATCTGTTTGGTCCATAAGAACGATGAAGAAGCCTTTGATTTTGGTTTATTTTATACTAACCAGCCCAAAGAGGGGTTATTTGGTTTTGTTGATTTGTTTTCAGACAGATTATGTTTTACACATGGTGGTACACGCATATCACAGCACCATCATCCAAGATTTCGTGTGTGTGTATTTGAGGTCGATGACTCAATATGTTCGAACAGATTGTGGCATGGCCGATGGTAAAGAAGAATCAACTATCATGTTCGAGGACGAAACGAAGCATATTTTGTCCAAGATTTTCATCACCCACGGATTGCAGAAAATTGGAGAGGTCCAAGAGACCTTTATTAATGTTCAAATCATGGGGAGTAATGTGTGTTGTATTCTTTTTCCTTCACCATGTTTTTGTCCCAATTGGGTTTTGCTGGTAAGGTTTTAATGAGACAACATTAAAGCACATTACAAGCTCTAAATGGTTATGACATTCAAAAGGGAGTGTTATGAACCAGATTGTGGATGTCTCATAACCAAAAGATTATGATTTGTAATCTTTCCATTTATCTATGACGGTGTAATCACCTATATAAGGAACCTCTATGTTTTGAATAAAGATAGACTTTTTCATTATTTTTATAACAAATCTGTTTTTTTTTGTCAACTTAGCTTTATGTTTTCAGGATAATTTTTCATTCACTTTTTATTTTACAACTAAATATTACAAATGTTGTTAAGATTTTTATACTTTTGTCGTAATTTTTCTCTCAATAAAATCTTGAATAATTATAATTTCTTTATTAAGTTAAAAATTAGTATAACAAAATTATCTATTTGGTAAGGATTTTTTTTATTAACCCGAAAATATTTCAGATTCATAAAAGAACCCAATTTTTTTAAAAAAGAGAGGCAGACTAACTCTTTTTCTAAATATTCAAATGAAACCTAAAATATTGTTTCATATCCATGTAGCATGAATTGTTTTGATGTGCATTCAAACTCGGATTTTTAAAAAAAAATTACATAAAATGTAATTCTCCACACTATCTTTCTGTCTGAATTTGGGTGATTTGTATGAAATTACAACCGAGAACACCTAAATCGTTCAGTGGAGCTGTTTTCAGCATGTTAAAATATGACATCATATTTTTTTTCAAATCATCGAATAAAATATTTCTCGTTGTATACATTTTTGTGTGAAAATACTCATTTGTATACATTTTGTAAATGCTATGAGTCTATGACTAGCAATATTGTGTGGTCAGTAATTTCTTTTGTTGAAAGGGACCAAGTCTAGACCCATAAGCATCGTTGTTTTGCTCCTCTCCCGTTTGATTATCCTTTGAAAAAGTATGCACAACAGTATAGTCGATTTTTTCTCAAAAAAAAAATTCAAGACTTATTCATCCTCGAGGTATTACATTTAACATGTAGTTCATAACTTCTTTGTTTACCTGTTAAGTACAGGGAGTTTGGACCTTAGGCCGTAATCTCTTTCAAAACTCGGAACCGGTCTTTACTGATACCATTTATAGCATACATCATTTTTTACCGGATTTTGAATCAGAAACACATCACCAATACATGCGCTTAAACCAACTGACCTACCATATCTAGTGGTATTTTAGTTAATAACTTACGAATATCTTCTTTTTTGACATACAAATATTATCTTTAAATACATCAAAGATCATCATTAAATATATAAAGTTGTTTTATTCTATTTTTATTATCATGAATAATTAATTTATTATAAAGATTTATCAATGATCAGAAAATAATACAAACAATTGGTAAATTTGAATGATAGGTTAAACTATATTTTGAAAATGATATATAATGTTTCAAACTATTTAAAATAATATGTATAAAGTTCAAATCTTAAAATAACGAGAAATCAAACAAAATTGAATCGGAATCGGAAATTTTGTAAATAAGCCCAGTTAGAAAAGGTTTGTAAATATGAATATGTATGCTAATATATATATATATATATATATATATATATAGAGTACAGTTCCGCAGATAGTCCAAATGCGGTTGGTTTGAATGATTTGAATAAAAAAAAGCCTGATATTGCGACCGACATTAACATATTCAAATTCAAGTTAATTTCTTACGTTTTTCAATTGAATAATATATATATTTTAGAAAAATATTCTGTTGATATAAAACGAAATCAAAGACCACAACTTCATATTCAAAAAATACAAATTAAATATGCATACAACTTGTAATATAACGGCCAAACACGTTTTTCATCAGCAGAAAAAAGGAATTTCGTCAGCAAAAAATCTACATATATAAATGCAGCCGGCTGTCAGTATAATTTAATGATAATGTAATGTTATTACTCGTAGTGACTTTATTTAAATGGAAGTGATTAACTAACTAAAGCCAACGTTAACCTTATCCTCGTAATGACTTTATTTAAATGGAAGTGGTTAACCCTATCCTCTTTGTTTTGCACCTTCCTCATGCACAAGCAGCCTCTTGTCCGATAGTTCAAAGATTCCATGGCGGTGAATACTTTTAAATTTTAAATCTTCATCACACTCTTAATAGTATACGTGCTAATCCAAAATTACAAAAAATTACTTAAAAACTAACATACCAGACAAAATTAATCATTTTAAATGGTCAACTATGCCTAGTATATATATAATTTCATTATCCTTTTAACTATAGAAATGTTTTGAACTTCTGACCAAAAAAGATTTGAAACCTATATTATCCTCTAAGTTAAAAAAAAAACATATATCATCCTCACAAAATTGATCGAGCTAATCAATATATTATTTGCATTTGACCCAAATAAAACACTCTACTGTGATACCAACGGGTCTAGGAGATTTGCATTTTAACCCAATTCATTTGTGAAAGCACCGTAGCCTACTAGTTAAGGTTTAAATGCTTCTACACCAGGTCTGGGGTTTGAATCCCAGACTATGCAATTTATTGCAGATTACAGGAAATCCAGGTTTCAAGTCCCAGAGGGAGCGATTTATTAAACAATTATGCAGATTACGGAAGAAAAGCTTACAAGGAATCTTCAAGATGATGCAAGTAAATCTGGTCAGACGTGGATCTTCGTAGGACGGCTCAGGTGATGCAGTTACGCGTAGGTCTTCATAAGACAGATAGTATTGTCGATTGTCGAATCGTCTATATAATATTTCTCATATCATAATTGTAATATAATAATAAATCAGTGTTAAAAAAATTCCAATTCATTTATATTCTTCAATTTTCAATAAATTCATTGTTTTTTAATAACAAATCACATTTTAGGTTAATTGTAAATCCATTAATCAGCTACAAAATTTGCAAATCTCACTAAATGAATCAGAAAATCACTAACCGAGTTCTTTACAGTTTAGCTACATATCATCTGATTATAACGAAGATAGCTAAGCCTTTAGTCAAAAAAAATAACGAAGATAGCTTCGCTCACAAGGATACAAAAGAACAATGAAAATATGATTGTTCAATGGACCGACTCGTCTACATCATAATGCAACCAACTGTTATTTAATGATTAACTATATCAACATTATAATACTAATATAATTCCCATAAATTCCGGCGTCGTGTGCCGAACTTGCTCGTCAGAATTCTTATTCCCAAGACTTTAGGGCCTATATATACAACCTTTAACCCAAAACTCAAAACACAGCACACACAGCAAACAATAACAACTTTAACAAAGCTCAAACACTTTCTTGATTAGTATTATCAGAAACACAAAATGGGTCGTGGTTATAATCTACTATTCATTCTAGTAACGTTTTTAGTATTGGTTGCAGCTGTAGCTGCACAAGGAAACAGTGGCTCAAACCGTGGTGTTGGTCAGAGACCGCGTGTTGGGTTCTATGGGAATAGATGCCGAAACGTAGAGTCTATTGTGACATCGGTGGTTCGAAAACATGTCCAGTCTAACCCGGCTAATGCACCCGGGATTTTGCGTATGCATTTTCACGATTGCTTTGTCCGTGGCTGCGATGGTTCGGTTCTCATCGCTGGTAACAACACGGAGAGAACCGCCGGTCCAAACCGTTCATTGAGAGGGTTTGAAGCTATTGAAGAGGCTAAGACTAGGCTTGAGGCTGAGTGTCCTGGAATTGTTTCTTGTGCTGATATCCTTACCCTTGCTGCTCGTGACGCCGTTGTTTTGGTAACACATTTTTAAATTAGTTATTTTGGTTTAAATAGTTACACGCACGTATAAATATATAAATATCTAACGTATTGAAACTTGGGTGATGCAGACTGGTGGACAAGGCTGGCGAGTGCCATTGGGACGTCTAGACGGCCGAATTTCGCAAGCCTCGGACGTGATCTTACCCGGACCAAACGATGCCGTGGACAAGCAGAAGCGAGACTTTGCTGCTAAAACTCTCAACACGCTAGATCTCGTAACCCTTGTTGGTATGTTGTCAATACATTCAATTTTTAATGCAGTTCTGTTGCCAACAAACATGAATTGACACTGACAAAGCAAAACTAAAAGAAAAAACATGACTGAGACAAATGCATATTTAGAGTGTATATAAATTATGTGAATAAATAATTTTAAATCCTTTAGTGGACATCCATATTTATATATTTTCAAAATTTAATATTACCTTTATGAAATTTTTTCTTATCTAATAAAAAGACGGTTTTCCTTATTGTAAAATATATAATATTATACAGTGGTAAGCTTTTAGACAAAACTTACTTAGGGCATCTGCATAAATGAACCTTGAGTGGGGTTCATAATTTTAATTTTTTATTATTTTTTTTTTACTTTTTCGTTTGATTTAAAAAAAATAAAAAAATTAAGCAGATCAATCGCGGGTCACCACGTAGCGTGGAGCCCGCGATACAGTGATGAACCAGGTTCATCCCATTGAACCTGCAGGAGCTGAGTTCACAAAAAAGAAAATATTTTAATATTTTTTTTTGGAGAAAAGTGTGAACTTCTGCATTGAACCTTCAATGCAGATGCTCTTATCTACTATGCTCGTTCGATCGAACGAATGTGTCTTTTTGTGTACCGAGATTTAATTCACTCCATAATCAACAAGTTCTGAATCGTTATACAACATTTAGTACGTATCAAATCGTAAATAAATTTCATGTTATATTTGGACGCATTCAAATTCCAACTTGCTGATACTAATTTAACGAGTTTTGGTTTCACTAGGCGGGCACACAATAGGGACTGCTGGTTGCGGTTTGGTAAGAGGCAGATTCTTCAACTTCAACGGCACAGGACAACCCGACCCATCAATCGATCCAAACTTTGTACAATTGGTTCAGGCTAGATGCCCTCAAACCGGAGACGCATCAGCCCGAGTCGATTTAGACGAAGGTAGTGCTGGCAGGTTTGACACATCGTTCCTAAGTAAAGTGAGGTCAAGCCGCGTGGTTCTCCAGTCCGATCTCGTCTTGTGGAATGACACCGAGACTCGATCCATCATAGAACGTTTATTAGGCTTACGTAGACCATCCTTGAGGTTTGGAACAGAGTTCGGGAATTCGATGGTGAAGATGAGTCGTATAGAAGTTAAGACAGGATCAGATGGGGAGATTCGTAGGGTTTGCTCTGCGATCAACTAAGAAAGTGAATTAAAGCACAACATGCATGTGTGGTTTGGTTTTAATTAATGATTTGGTTGCTTAATAATAATTTGTTTGATACAATAAGCTTGTGATTGGCATTTTGTGGCTGATGGTTACGCTATAATTATTCAAGTGTAAGATTGTACTATGTAACATGAATGTAATAAATGAAATTGTCATTTGTTTTTTTTTCACTGTAGAACGTAAGGTGTTTGCATGAACGAATTATCAAAGGAATGAAAATTTTGATTACGTTAGATTAATATAAACTAGTCTTAGTAATGATTATCAATTCAGAATTTAATTTCTAAGTTAATTGCTTCCTTATATTGTAGTCTCTTTAGACTTTTGGAACCCGAAAGTCCCAACTCCAACAATCAAGCCTGTGATCGGTCATTATATATGATAAACGTACTCAACCATCATATAACAGTGTAAAGCCACAAGGATTCTACATTACTTATCTCTAATTCAACTACACATAAACGTACGTAAACCAAAAGAATCTCATTACTAACAATTTGTTTATTATGGGGAAATTTGGAAAGATGATGGAAGTTATGGGTGGATTTGTTTTCTGTATTCTTTTCAACGGGCCACGAAGGGAGTTCAAATTTAAGTGATCTTCCGACATACGGCCCAATCACGATAATATGATAAATAATCATTAATTTCATATAATAACTTCATTGCACTTTAAATTGAGAAATTCCATAGGATAGTATTTTTTAAGTTTTTGTAACAAAAATAGTCTTCAGTAAAGAAAATAACCAAAATAAATTTTATTAAAGAGTAAAAATGACCAAAATATGTATTTTTACCCTATGGTTAACTAATATATAGTTAGAGTTTAGAGTTAAGGGATGAAGTTTTGGATATATAGTTTCAAATTAATAAATATTAAAATTTTCAAAATAAAAAATACTATTTTGGTCATTTTCTTTCTCGAAGATTATTTTTGTGACAAAAACTTAAAAATGACTATTTGAGAGAATTATCACTTTAAATTTGATAGATACAAAACATTCTTAAAAACAATGAATCCACCCAAACATGGAAAAAGGTTATACCAAGACGTTATTAATGATAGTATAATGCTATAAAATTCTATAACCAGAAAATTCCATAGCAAAACTTATATATATATATATTTTTTTTTTAATAATCGTAGCGTGATCCCAAAAGTTTTCTAGGTTTAAGGAGTAAACAAAACTTATATAAAAACTCTTTTTTTTTACAAATTTGTTTAGTTTATATATAGATTTTAAAATGAAAATGATCACGTTCGCACACGAAATCTTGAAAACATATGGATTAACTTTTGAGCGATTTACTAATCTAAACATAACAACTGAAGGTAAAATTATAGANAAAATTCGGTTAGTACTACCTTTATAAGTGATATAAATGTACCTATTAATCGATGTCTACTATCTTTTCGATATTATGTAGGTTGTGAAAGAGCTGTAATGGACTTATATTAGCTCAAAACATAATCACATAGGAAGAAACTTCAAAGAGTCACCGAAGATGTAACTAATGTGTACCAAGTTTAGATACTAGTACTCAAAGGTTAACACTTAACACATGTTTAAGAATACTTCATGGAAAAAAAGTGAAGGAACATTTGTTTTTCATTTCAACCGTTGATATTTTTCTTACGGATCCGCATAGTTTCGATACTGTAATCTTTACACGTCGACCAGATCACCAACAAGAATCTCTTACTTTGGGAAATAAGATCTGATGCTTTTAACATACAGTGGAAAATCATCCTCTACAAGTATGTGTAGACATGCATGTGTTGAGGTAAAGAGTAAAGAGTAAAGAGTAAAGAGTAACGCAATACATATGTCACATTTATTATCCTCCACCTTCCAAATTAAATTTTCGAGCAGAAACAAGAAGCTTTTCTATTTACGTGAATCGTGCAAATTAAGTAACGCATACCTCTATTTGTTATTTTTGGAGAGCAGTGATGGCCGGTTCTAAAATTTTAGGGATTGTAAACAATTTGGTGAAAAATTATATAATTTTTTTTATAATAAATTTGGATATTTACATATATATATTTATATACCTTTTCATAAACCAGTGTTTGCAATAGCCTATGCATTAAGACCGGCCATGGGTTTAATTTGTCTTTAGAAGCTGGTTTGTGATTATCTCGATGAGTAAATCAACCTATTTTCCGGCCCTGAATTGAACTATAGGGGTTAAGGGAGGTGGAAAGTCATGAAAATCTCCATTAGTCCAGTGTCCAATACCCATTTGAGAACTAAAGTACATTTATTTCGGCCACTAAAGTAACAATAAATTGGCTAAAATAAATGATTAAGTTTAAATGACACAATAATTCACCACTACATGGAATCACGTAATATCCACCGCAACCACATAAAAATTGAAAAGATCTAATCTCAACTGAATTAAAAGTTTTGAAAATAAAACCTTTCCTTCAATGAAGTTTGACATTTTCAAGAAAGTATGAAGAAACACCAACTAATCAGAAATTTCTTCATAATGGTTAATTATTATTTTTCACTCTAACTTCAATTATAATAGTGTACACAAATAAAAATTTTGGCAAATATTTTGTTTTTTTTTATAACCGTGGGAATCCNTAGTGGTTGAATCTGATCTGCATGATCTTATCAGTGCCGTAATGAGACAAGTAAATTGGCCAAGGTACAGGGCAATACTGTCAAGAGTGAGTACACTATGTTTGTCCTTCCCTTCTGTGGCCTTTGAATCTGAGTCTGCATCATCAAATGGTATTGCACGGGAGATTGCTAAGAGCGTGCTGCCCGACGGGCGTTTTCAATCTTATTTGGCAATGGGTGGACCAGCATGGCTTCACCAACAAATTTTTAGAGAAGCAAACCTTATACACTCGTAGATCTTTTTTAAGATTGAGTGTTTATATTTTGTTGTCTCTATTGTTCTGTTTCACTACTTTACCCTTTGGGTCGTATTATTCATGATTTGAAGTTAAAAAAAAAGCATGTAATTGATTAATCAACTGTTACGATTATTTCCCACGTGAATTTTCAACTCTGATCGCGCGAACTTTCCAGCGCACGTTAGTTCCATTCCTTCACCAAGACAAAAAAATATAATAAATAATTAAAAATAATTAAACAACCAGAAGAAGTTAAGAGTATGTATTCAATTTAACATTTGATGTGATTTGATTTTTAATGGGATTTTAGATGATTTCAATAAGTTGCAGAGATTTAAGTGATTTTTGTTAAACTACTCTAGAATATCACCTAAAACTATGAGATTTGAATTTTAATTTTTTTAACTAAGAAATCATACACAAACACCCTAAAATCACCTGAAAACTTTAAAACTCCACAACTTAAAATATTTTTAATAACAGAGGATTTCAGAGTAATTTAAGAAATGTCAAATTCAATAACAGTGGATTTTAAATGAGTTTTTAAAATTCATGTTTCAATAACAGTGAATTTGTCATTTTAATACAAATCAACTGAAACTGAAACTCTCAGTTGAATACTTTACCTAAAATAATTTTAAAAGTATTGCAAACAATAATTACTTTCCCCTCTCTCTCTCTCTCTCCCACCAACAGACGACGACGACGACGACAATAACCGCTTCCGGCAGAGTCAACGGCGATTGCTTTTCGCCGTTTCAGCTACTACTTTCGAATTGATCTCTCTCCAAGCTGACAATTTCGGAGACGACAAAGACCAGATCATCGTTAGAATCAGCTGATCGTTACGTTCCTTCTCCGTGAGATCAGTTCGATCTCCGGTTAAAACTCCCGATCGCCTCCGGTTTACGCCGATTCGATCGAGTAAGATACGAGTAATCTCTATTTCCATCTGGTTAGGTTAGCCTAAGCGCTTCGATTGAGCTTTTAGTTGGTTACAGAGAAGCGATTAGGTTTTATGAGTGAAGGTTTACTGATAACCCTAGGGTTTAGCTAAACCGGATAGAGATTCGATTCGTTTAGATCCGTCTCTCGGATGATTAAGCTAAGCTGATCAGAATGACGATGGGACGGTTTCTATCACTCGTTCGAGGTGACTCAGCTGAGTCGCCTCGCGAGATCACCTCACCGAGTAACCTCATCTCCGAGTCCGCTGGTTCCAACGGCTGGCTCATTAGGTTCTTCGATTCAGCTTTCTTCTGCGAGTGGATCGCTGTTAGTTACCTCTACAAGCATCCTCACGCTGGAGTTAGGGATTACTTATGCAATAGGATGTATACGCTTCCTTTATCAGGCATCGAGAGTTATCTCTTCCAGATTTGTTATATGATGGTGCACAAGCCGAGCCCCTCGCTTGATAAGTTTGTGATAGATATCTGTGCTAAGTCGTTGAAGATTGCTCTGAAAGTGCATTGGTTTTTGTTGGCTGAGTTGGAGGATTCCGAGGATAGTGAAGGGATTGGTAGGATTCAAGAGAAGTGTCAGATTGCTGCTACTATTATGGGTGAGTGGTCTCCTCTTATGCGTGTGCAGAGTGAGGTTTCGACCCCTGGGAGTAAGAATCAGGTCTTGAGTAGGCTTTTGTCATCGAAACAGAAGCTCTTCTCGTTGAAGCTGTCTCCTCCGATGCAGAAGTCTTTGTCGTTCTCGCCTTCACCGGGGAGCAGCGTTCAGGATGATGGTAGTCAGTTACCTGCTGAGGACAGTAAGATTTTTAAGAAGCTTATCCCGAGTCCTAAAGTCAGAGATGCTTTGATGTTTAGAAAGTCAGGTGAGAGAGATGATGAAGAGAGTGAGAAGGAAGGGTTTTTCAAGAGGCTCAGGAGGGACAGCAAAGGTGAGGGGGATGAAACAACGTCTAACTCGGAGGGTTTCTTTAAGCGCCTCATGAAAGATAATAAACCAGAAGATGAGGAGGTAACAAACAGTTCAGAGGGGTTCTTCAAGAGGCTGTTAAGTAGTAAAGGAGAAAACGAGGAATTGACATCGAGTTCAGATGGGAATGGGATGTTTAAGAGGTTGTTACGAGATAATAAGGGTGATGAAGAGGAGTTGAGTGCAAACTCGGAGAGTTTCTTCAAGAGGTTATTGCGAGAGAATAAAAAGGAGGATGAGGAGCCGAATGCAAACTCAGAAGGTTTTTTCAAGAAACTATTCCGTGACAGCAAAACTGAGGAAGATAAAGTTCCTAAAGCAATGGATGATGAGGACAAAGATGGATTCTTTAAGAAACTTTTCAAGGATAAAGTTGATGACAAAAGACATGCTGATGAAAAGAATGAGACGAATGGGGCAGTGCTTGCTGATGACAAATCTGGTGAAGAGGATGAAAGGGAGGGGTTTTTCAAAAAGTTATTTAAGGAGAAGCCTGACGACAAGAAAGATATTGTCAAAGCCGATGACGGGAGTGAAAGCGAGGGTGACGAATCTCCAGAATTTTCTCTGTTCAAAAGATTATTCCGTACACATTCAGAAGACGCAAAACCTACTTCAGAAATTGAAAATACGAGCAATGGCATAGTTGAAAGCAGTCCTGGGACAGAGAACTTTTTCCGTAAATTGTTCAGAGATCGTGACCAGTCTGTTGAAGATTCTGAACTATTTGGATCAAAGAAGCACAAAGAGGTTTGCTCTCATTTGACTTGTCCTTTGTGTTTCTATCTTATTGCAAATACTGGGTTTAGCTGCACTGCATGATATTCGAGTTTCTTTCGATCCATATCTTTAGATTCATTTGCCAAGATTTTTGTAGGATATAATCATAAATATCTGCTTCTTGTGAAATTTGCTTGACGCAAATGTTGGCTGAGACAAGGTGGTTGTCGACTGCAATTATTTACTTATCTATACTGGACATTCTTTACTGTTATGTGTTCTTGATTCTGCGCATACCAATCTTTCTTATTATAACCATTGCAGAAGCGGCCAGGTTCACCTAAGCAGCAGCAGCAGGATGATACTACAGCTGGTAAGCCCCCACTACCAAAAAATACCGCTTCACAGTTCAGGAAAGGGGCTTACCATGAGTCATTAGAATTTGTACAAGCGTTATGTGAAACATCGTATGGTTTGGTAGATGTCTTTCCCATCGAAGATCGGAAGATTGCTCTTCGGGAGGTAATCATTACACCTGACTTTCCATATTGATGATTATTTTTAGGCTGTTAAATTATACCTTTGTAGCAACTGACCAGATTTCATGTTTCTTCTGTTTGGTTTTAGTCTCTTGCAGAGATCAATTTTCATTTATCTGAAGCTGAAACCACTGGAGGTATTTTCTGAAATTGAATTTTCATTTATTTAGAGGTTTGCTATCTGTGTACCTCATATCTATTGATCCGGCATTGCATTATCTCAGTCACGTATGCATTTCTCTGAGTATGTGAAAAATTTACCCCGTTCTAATGTTACTGAGATTTAAATCATGTATCTTGTCTTAGAAAAAGTAGTATATCCTTTGAATCATGTTTGTGCTGCTTCTATAAGTCCAATGCATGGTAGATGTTGGTCCCTTTTTTGTCTGATTAGATTTTCAGAACATATTGCAATCTTTCCTCTCTTGTTTGGAGATTTTTCCCCCACTCTTTGATTTCTCTTTTATCACTGATCTTATGATTTCAGCTTTTAGAAGCAGTTTTAGATTCCTTCTTTTATTCCATCTTACATTGATTCTGTTGTGTAACTGTTTTTATTACCAGATACTAAAAAATTTCCCCAATAACCTTCCAGGAATTTGTTTTCCAATGGGGAGAGGAGTTTATCGTGTCGTTCATATTCCTGAAGACGAATCCACTCTTTTGAATTCTAGGGAAAAGGCGCCCTACATGATCTCCGTAGAGGTTTTGAAAGCGGCAACACCCAGGTAAATTTAAAATTTCTCAAAGTAATACTTATCCACTGCTTCGTAAGATAATACTTATCTAGTACCTCTACTAGGAAGTTATTCTTTTTATGTCCTGTTAGTCGTACCAAGTGTAAAAAATTATATGAAAGCCTTCTCCCACTGTTCCTTTTGTTTTCTGAAACAGTGCTAAAGATACATCAAACTCCCAGAAGCTTTCTAGAGGGGGGATACCATTGGCCAACGGGGACGCCTTTTTTCAAAAGCAACCTGCATGGGCTTATCCGCTATGGACTACTCAGGAGGCTTATCGCAACAGTGCTGACCGAATGTCGCTTTCCACTGCCCAAGCAATTGATCAGGCAATGACTCCTAAGCCCGACGTGAAGGTGAAACTTGTCAGTGTAAGCCTCTCAGTGGAGAGTTGTACTGTATCTCTTGAATCACTGAGTGATCCATTTGATGATGTCCTGGCTGAGGCCCCAAGAACTGGGCTAAACTCTGATCTTGAATGGGTAAGGGTTGTCGTGACGGCTGACCCAGGACTTCGAATGGAGAGCATTCCTGATCCAGCAGTCCCACGTAAAAAGGAACATCGCCGTGTTCCAAGTACTGTCGCCATGGAGGAAGTAAGGGTGAGTATTTCATGATCGATAACTTCTAGAAGGCAATGTATGCTTTTGCCATTTGAATTCAATATGATACATGATGTACTTTTTCTTGTGGTGGAAATAACTCTGATACTCAATTGAGTCGATATTTAGTACATGTACTTGTTCTTGTCCTGTGCACTTCAGTTACTTATAGTCACCTACAGTTTGAAGTCATTGCATTTGTTCTATTTGTTATTCTTCCTCTACCCGTCATTTATCCACAATTTAATAACTTATGCAGGCTGCTGCAGCAAAGGGTGAGGCACCCCCAGGCCTTCCTCTCAAAGGGGCTGGTCAGGATTCTTCAGATGCACAACCAAGGGTAAATGCATGTTTAACAGATCTTCCTTTTCTTGTTCTGAATTTTGAACCGTCTATCTATTTTTTGTGATGTTCATAAGGCCAATGGTGGAATGCTAAAGGAGGGTGATGCCTTATCTGGTGAACTTTGGGATGGAAAGCGAGAGAGAATTCGTAAAGCTTCAATATATGGAAATTTACCTGGTTGGGACCTGCGTTCTGTAAGTGCTGCAAAAAACCTTACCTTTTATCATTAATATTTCCCGACCGAGTTCATTCCTCTATATTAAGTTTGTTGTTGATAACTAGAATAGGTATTTGTGTCAACTAGCACCCACAGTTTTGTATTATTGGGGTTGAAACTGCTGATCTTCCTTATCTAGGGGACCATAACTCGTGATTCCATATTTTGTTTTTAAGGAATAGTAGGTTCCTGACCATAGCATTTTTTTCTCTTTTAGACCTGCAACAATGTAGACATCAAAATAATGATATTCTTCTGCTTATGCTTCTCTTTAAATTTTCACTTGAAGTTATTTTTATATGTTGACGTTGAAAAGCTGATGTCAAAGGAGTCAGAAATTTACTTCCGTCATCTTTACTGAACTGTGTCCTTGTGTGTTGGCTATTTTGCCATACTATATTTCTCTCTACCTCTACTTTTAAAAGGCTGTAGATATTCTTAGATCATTGTGAAGAGCGGTGATGACTGTCGGCAGGAACATCTTGCTGTGCAACTCATATCTCACTTTTATGGTGGGTGATACTTTCTTATATCTACTTTTTGCTAATATCCTGTTTCTTAGGGTATGGCTTCTCGTTTTGGTTTTCATGTCTTCTTATTCCGTTAAAGACGACTCTGTTTCCAATCTTATAGAGAATTGTCTTGTCCATGTGCTAGATATATTTCAAGAAGCAGGTCTACCCCTCTGGTTACGTCCTTATGAAGTCTTGGTTACATCTTCGTATACTGCCCTTATAGAAACAATTCCAGATACGGTAATTTTGTAAACCAGAACCTGTTTAATACGACGTGGTATCCTGTCATCATTCTTTTTTTACAATGGAAGCGTATTTAGTAAGTACCATCTCCCTTCCTGCAGGCTTCTATTCATTCTATCAAAAGTAGATACCCCAACATCACTAGCCTACGTGAATTCTTTGCCGCAAAGTATAAAGAAAACTCTCCTAGTTTTAAGCTCGCCCAGGTAATATGCTGTTGATGTAGATCGTAATAGTTCAATTCAACCAGCATATTGGTTATTTTGTTTCATATAATATAATGACCCATTCTTGCCTTCTTGTGCCATATGCTATTTTATGTATATAACCTTCCGAGCTGGCTTCTTTTGCAGAGGAATTTTGTTGAGAGTATGGCCGGATACTCTTTGGTCTGTTACCTTCTGCAGGTACATATCTTAAGCGGCCCCTTCTCTGAGTACATTGTTTATTCACCTATACGAGCATATTAGTGCGTTGTAAACAAAGGGATTTATAGGTTTTACATGTCCTGGTGCCGTTTATATGTTTCATGAATAGCATGTTAGGTGGTTTTAAAGGCTCATTTGCCCATGGTTTTCAATTGGTTGTAGGTAAAAGATCGTCATAATGGGAATCTTCTCTTGGATGAAGAGGGTCACATCATACACATTGATTTCGGGTTTATGCTTTCCAATTCGCCTGGTGGTGTAAACTTTGAGAGTGCTCCGTTTAAGTTAACACGTGAACTTCTTGAGGTAAAAAACTCATTCTTTCTCTTATAACAGATTGGTTTTCGTCCCTTCAAAATCCTTTGTGCTTAAATTTCATTGAATCCGGTAGTCCAAATTTATACCCAATAACACTTGTCACAACTAGGTCATGGACTCTGATGCTGATGGGGTTCCAAGTGAGTTCTTTGACTATTTCAAGGTATCCACCACGTGAATCTTCCTCTCACCTCTTAATTCCATCACTCAAGTCTCTTAAACCATTCCTGCGTAGAGCTATTATGTTGAAGAAGAGATCTAAACTGTCAATTGTTGTTAGGTGCTATGCATTCAAGGATTCCTTACATGTAGAAAGCACGCTGAGAGAATTATTCTCTTAGTTGAAATGTTACAGGTATCATCATAATCTCTTGCCTTCTTTTATATTAAACCAGAATCATATATAGTATATGATGATATGGTAGCACGCCTAGTTATATGCCGTGTGAAGTTTCATATTCTGGTATTGTCTTGATTAGGATTCGGGTTACCCTTGCTTCAAAGGTGGTCCACGAACCATTCAAAACCTAAGAAAACGATTCCATCTAAGCTTAACCGAAGAGGTAAAGCCTTTTGTTTTATGTCTGTTGAATCCAACTTCGCGCATGATCAACTGTTGGTAACAGTCTTTCTTTTCTTTGTATTTGGTTGGGGTCACGAAACCAGCAATGTGTCTCGTTGGTGCTATCTCTCATCAGCAGTAGCTTAGATGCATGGCGAACACGGCAGTATGATTACTACCAAAGGGTCTTAAATGGAATCTTGTGATGTTCCATTAGCTATTTTTACAGAGAGGGAAACCAACATAATAAAGGGCTAAACCCTTGGGTTCAAACGGCTAAAAAACCATGCGTTTTGAGGAAACCCTTTTCTCATAGCTATAGTAGCAAAGCAGAATCCTCCCAAAGGCAGAAGAAAGAAAAAGCCTTTAACCTGAAGAGAAGTAGATCAATGTGAGTGGGAGAACAAACCAGTCACACACTACAGTTTGTGTACAGAAAGATTTTACTTTTGCAGAGGTTTGATTGTTTTTATCTTTTACTTTGCTTACTAGAGAGAAAAGAAAAAGATTTCCTTACTCTTCTCAAAACAAAAACCCTTTTATAGAGATGACAACTGATGATGTGATATTATTGTATAAATCATGTATTATCTTTTGTTAAATTAGAATCTGAGCACGAAAAACAAAAACTGTGGAACATATAAAACATTCCAAGTTGTGTATTTCCATGGATTCTTCCCTTAAAATGATACTGTCATTATTATTAGTCTCTAATCAAAGGATACACGAGTAAAGTCAACGATTACAAATGCCACAGTTACTTAACTCTGCGTTAGAATGGGTGTATATATATATATCAAAGACAAAATACATGATATAAAGTCAAGGTAACAAAAGTTAACGAGGTATCTATACTATTATTTTTGAAATCATTTTTGCATTTGAATTCTCGCGTTAGACTGGTTAATATCGTTATACCCTTGATGAATCAAATATATAAATTACCTACAAAATAAAAAATGGATTTAAATTATTTTGCCGAATAGTGATTAAAATTAATAATAATAAGAATTATCCAAAATCTAAAAATATATTTTAAATTAAAAAGATTATTCTTATATATATACTGTGTTGTTTACAGAAAACTATCTTGTAATAAAAATGTTAAAATTTTAAAACAGAAAACACATTGATGAAGCCACAGAGAGCAAGAACATCATAAAGCCAGTTTTTTAATTTGCTTTCTATGCTCTGTACATTTTCTTGTTGTTCAATTCTTTTTATTCTATTAAGACAATCTTACAATGATGGAAGCTCTGTTTTTTAGAAGCACACATTGTTCTTTGTATGAAAGATAGACATGCCAAATGGAGTCAGTGGGCTAATCCTGATCAGGCTCATGATAACATGATAGAACTGAGTTTGAAGCAGAGATTATGGAGCTTAGAGGTGGGGACTAAAGAAAAGCTAACCACATAAACACTCAGAGAATATGAAAGACCTAAAACTTTCTTTGAGTAGTAAGAAAAGATTTTGGACTTTTTGCCACTAGGACAGAAGTGAAATCTCACCTTATCCACCACTCTCCAACCACAATCCTTTATTACATTCACACGTCCACGTCATCATCATCCTCTTTCATCTCTAATACTAAATTCTAATCTCCTTCCTCCTTCAGCCACCAATCAAAAACTCAAACGCTCTTGACTTTCTGAAGAAGCAACAGAGAGAGAGAGATTTAATGGCGGCCATGAACTCGAGTGTTCTCACCTGCAGCTACGCAATCTCTGGTGCTAGCTCAGTAGAGCTAAACCAGAAAGTGGGTTTGGTGAATTCATCGGTTGGGTTTGGTCAGAAGAAACAGACGGTTCCTGTGATCAAAGCAGCTCAACGAGTTGGTGTTGATGATAATGTTAATGGAAGAAGATCAGCAATGGTGTTCTTAGCTGCTACACTCTTCTCCACTGCTGCTGTCTCTGCTTCTGCTAATGCTAGCGTCTTCGATGAATACCTCGAGAAGAGCAAAGCCAACAAAGTAAAGTCTTGAAACGTTCTGAATCTTGAAATCTCTAAAGGATGCAAATTAATGGTTTTGTTTTTGAAAATTTTGGTTTATAGGAACTGAATGATAAGAAGAGATTGGCAACAAGTGGAGCAAACTTTGCGAGAGCATTCACTGTTCAGTTCGGAAGCTGCAAGTTCCCTGAGAATTTCACTGGTTGCCAAGATCTTGCCAAGCAAAAGGTTATTCCTCTAAAACTCAACCTTATCGTTCCTTGGGAGATAGTTGGTTGAATAGATTATGATGTTCTTCTTCATGTTTTTTCGTATATGCAGAAAGTGCCATTTATCTCAGAAGATTTGGCATTGGAATGCGAAGGCAAAGACAAGTTCAAGTGTGGTTCCAATGTTTTCTGGAAATGGTGATCATGTTTTTATCCATTCTTATGTAAACCCAACAATGTATCTATCTGTTCATCAAAGTTCTCATATCCATTTGAATCTATCGTGTTAAAACTCTATTAAGAAGTCATTAGGAATCACATCTCACTGTATTCTAACTTTACCATAGAACCTCAAGAACGTTGCGAAGAAAAAAGTTTCAGTAGTACAAACACATAACTCTAACTCATACTTGACGCTTAAAAAAATAAAAGGAATTTCCTAAAGATTGAAAAAGAGATGATGATGATGGTGATAACAAGGAGTTAAGAACAAGGAGTTAAGAACAAGAGTGTGTGTTTACGTACAAAAAGACCGACTCGAACTAAGTTTTTTTTTTTTTTTATCTCAAGTGGCGATAGCGTAAGTGAGAGTCTCTACCTCTTCAGGTCGCCAAATTGACTTTTGAACAGAAAGCAAACCTTCTTTTTCCTTCGAGTAAGTCATACGCACTTCCCATTTCATCGCTTTCACCATCGCTTCCACTTCTTGTATCGTCTCCGCGTCGTCCCTCACTATCAATTTCCCTTCCGGTCTCAGTACCCTATCCACCTCCGCAACAACCGCCGTCAGATTGCACCTGTAAACAGAGTTTGTATTAGTTATCATGTTTCTGTTGGAAACAGAGACTCTCTTTCTGATACAACAGACATACCTTTGTTTGAGTTTGGAGAAAAGATGGTCGGCGTGAAGAAGATCATATGATCTCGGGTAAGTACTGAAAGATTCACACCAATCGTGNGTGTCTGGTGAATCTATTGGAACCACGTTCATCACCCACACTTTCATTTCTCTTAGAGCCGCTGCAAATCTACAAAGTGAACACAAACACACAAAGATTAAAGAAGGTATCCTTTAGAACCTCTGTGCTGTTCTGTATTACTTACCCTCCATAAACGGCTTTCATGTCCATGACATTTCTAACAGTTCCCCAGTTGATTCCTAAACCTTTAAGGTACGATTTGGTCACTACACGTTTCCAGTGCTCATAATCAGCGCTGAAATCCTCTGGTGCTGCTTTTCCATAAACTCCTGTCTGCGAACTCGATAACCAGTACGGTGGTTTATCTAATCTCGCTGGCCATTGCCCCGGCCACTGAGATCCACGTTGCGTTTTGTCTTCTGGTGCTGTGTGCATGCATGCTTGAAGTGGCACTTTCCTGTTAAAAATCCACACCCAAACATGTATTTGAGCACAATACCAAAACAATTATAAAGAAAAAAGATCATACCAAGATGCATTGGGGTCATCAGAGTCGGCACAAATTGGAGGATTTTGTTCTGATCTGCTTGTGTAGCATTCATTTGAAGTAGGCTTTTTGTAAGTAGCTACACCGACTCCGTTGACTTTGTCCTTGTTAATCGATATGAGTTCCCAACACATTTTCTTAGTGAGTTCACTCATAGCTGCCAAATTCGCCAACATGAGGTGTGAGAAAAAGGATGTTCCAGAGCAAATATATATGGAGGATAACGCTTTGTACTACCTTTCCAGATTTCAACATCTTCTGTCTTCTTCTGATAAACAGGAGTAGCAGACCACACAAAGAAGCCTCCAGGTCTCAATACACGGTTTAGCTCCAGAAGGAGTTTTCCACCTGTCCATGTATAGTAGCAGATGGTAAGATCCAGGAAGAGCTTTCCATTAAAAGACTACATCTATAGTGGTTATGCTATTTACCTTCTATGTGCCAGGGCACTCTACAGCGAGCACAGTGAACAATGTCGAAAACTCTGCCAGGGAAAGGTAGCCTTGTAGTGCCCATAACTGCAGAAATAGCAGGAATGCCTCTCTCAAGAGCAAACTGCACTTGAGCTTCGTGTTCATCTTTAGGCGCAAGGGACATTGTGATCACGTCTCTGTCGAAGAGGAAACCTCCAAAGCTTGCAACACCACACCCAACATCCAAGACCACACGCGAGCGTTTACCCCAAGCGATATCAGAGACAGACTGTAAAGCATATTTTTCATCAGCACAAATATTACTCTTTAAAGTGATCAAAGTACAAACCAGTTCAAACTTTCTAACAAAAGAACTACATCTGAATACCAACCTCCTGTATGAAATCTATGTAATGAAGAGCACCATGCTTGAATTGGGTTCCTCCTCCTGGAAATGTTAGATACTCACCGGTAACTTTAACCCAATTTTGATGCCCCTTATACTCAGCAAGCTTGGTATGAGGGACGTTGGTGTACCAGATCTGCATAAACGAAATTAGTATTAGTTTTTTAACACGCATATATATAACTGATAGAGTGAAGAGACTCAGCAGACCTTCTCTCGACTTTTAGGCCACTCAATTGGCCGCTTATATCCTTCAGGCAAAGGAACGAGGCAGGTGGGTGGGCTGTCCGGGCAATGCCTTTCACGATGCTCGTAATGTTTAGTACTCTTAAGACTCCTAATGGCTTGCACATTGTCAAGACAGGGAATATAATCCGGCCCGGCGGTTGTATTGCAGACCTTCCATCTGAAATCAATCCGATCACCAGAACTCTTCTGAGCTTCTTTCTCGTTTTTGGACTCTGTTGCCTGAGTTGAAAACGAGCCGTTTTGCGCAATAGTTTCATTCACTAGCTCTAACTGTGCCCCACCTGAGGTCTCGTTTTTAGGTTGACTCTCTTGCTCCACATTTGTCTTGGTGTTTTCCTTCTCAGGCTTTGTTTCAGCACCTTCATTGCCTGTCTCATCGTCACTGGACTTTTTCTCACTTTCATCAGCCTCAAATTTCTTTTGGTTCTCACCATCCTCACCGGACTCATTATCCTCCGTCTCCGGCTTAGTTTGCTTTTCATTAGAGTCAGGATTCTCTTCATCCGGGTTGTCTGTCAAACCTTCTGTCTCACTTTTCGTCTCACCAGATGAAGTAGACTCTTCTTTACTTTTCTCTTCCTTGCTTGAGCTCTCATCACCATCTCCTTTCTTCTCCACCTTCGGTGTTTCGCCAGCTGCGTCTTCAGGCTTCTGGCCATTACCTCTCTCCTCCTCCGCAGGTGGAGTCATCTGATTCTTGATCCCATCTTTCTTGTCAAGAGGAGCCACATCAACACTCTGATCTGGTCCAAGAGAGGATGACGTCATCATCCAAATCCCGACTAAGCATAGAGCCACAAACACAACTATGGTCACCGTTGAGCAATAGCTCGACGACGGCCTCCTGGTGTTGTCTATCCTAGTGTACCTTGGCTGCGCCATGACCTCCTAATCCAACAATAGACAGATAACAAAACGTTTTCACACCTACACAGATAGAGAAACAAGAAAAATCATATTTCTTGCAGATTCATCAATCAGCTCGATCATATTGGCTGAGGCCTTGCGATGCAACAGAGATCTA
>QGKV02000571.1:39636495-39684458 GCA_003260655.2 Brassica cretica | reverse complement strand
TTTTTTTAGATTAAATATCCTAAAACTATTTTTGGATTATTCAAATAATTTTAAATATTTTGGATTAAAAATTCTGGTTATTTCAGTTTATAAGAAATATTTCAAAAATATATAGTAATTTTAAAAATAAATATATTTGATATTTTTAGGTATATATTCAGTTCGGTTGCAGTTGGATTTCAGTTTATCTGTACTAGAAATATAAGAATCACTCGGTTATCTGTGAACTTCTGTTTTTAGTCCGGTTCCGATTAGGTTTTGGGTTTTTGGTTTTTATGCCGGGGCCTAGTCACAACTGGGTTGTACAATAAACATTGAGATAATCTTCTTCTTTCTTGAACCGGAACCAGTACGGTTAACAGAGTTGTCGTGTGAGACGGGGTTGATGCAGACCGTCTTTTAATTTACGTAATGGCAGAACGTGAGTTTACTAACGTCGTCGTCATCATCATCTTCTAGTAATATTCGCAAGAAGACAAAAGTGATCATCAATCATTTTCTCAAAGGAATAATAAAGTTGAATCTTAACGTATAGTTTCCTGCAAGCACAAATATATTACATATCTGACGTAGACAATACAACGAACTAGGCAATAATACACACACTGACACAAACCAGTTACCAGTTCAGACAAATACACATACAAATACAGTAGATTCTCAGTTGTGTCTCAGTCTCAGACACGAAGATTCTCTTCTTCCATGGATTCTCTAACAGCTTTCAGAATCAATGGCTTGAGTTTCTTGGTGGTAACTATGATCCCTCTGTTGTGATCAAGACGCTTTCCTTTTGAGAAGTCCAGAGGTGTCCCTTCAGCATCGCAAACGACGCCTCCAGCTTCTGCAATGGGCGTGCATTTAGAGCCAACAGTTCTCAGTGTTTAAAGAGTGTTTATGTACTATATTTATATAATTATAAACCTGTTGTGATGATTGAACCAGCTGCATGGTCCCATATCCACTCACGGTATCCAGCAAGAGTGAAGCGCAAGTACATCTCCGCATCTCCTCTGGACACAGCTGCATACTTTGCTTGGCTATCGATCCTTACAGGTAACGCCGTGATCCCAAGTTTCTGCGTAAAACCGTAAGAATCCCACTTGGTTATGCCAGTTCCGGCTTAAATGGGTACAAGCGGTACGATCGTTCCAGATACTCTAATTTTTAATATTTAATTATCCGAATTTTTTAAAGAAAATAGATAAGTATTTTTATGCAACAAATTAAAAAAGAGTCCAAAAATATTTTATATAAACATATTTTTCAATATACATTTTATAAAAAAATATTTATAATATTTATTACCAATGCTAAATAAATATAAAATTTAAAGGTTCAAATCTTTTTGTCCTAAGGTCCATGAAATTATTGAGCCGGGTTATGGCAACATGAGAGCACACTGTAATACACTAAGCAATATCTTACCTTAGCAATGGAACTATGGAGGGGAATTGGCATATGGTATGATTCTAAGAACTTTGCTTCTTCAAGATTCTCATTGCTACTCACTCTCAGCTGTCAACACAGTTCTTTCACTCTCTTACCCCACATATCAACAGTTTAGCTTTGGATAAGATAAAAGATAGATACCTCCTGTGGTGGAGAATTGCCATTGAGCGGTTGCACATAAGCTCCTGAACCAGTTGTAGCAAAGAAAAGACATCCAACATTATCCTGGCAAGACTTGTCGTCTTTCTCAACAACCGCAGAAGACAAAGGAAGATTAGGACAAGCCATAACGCCGACCACCACTTTGCCTTCCACCAGCAAGGCTAATCCCACAGCGTATTGCTCTCCTCTTACAAATCTAAAACAAGCAGAGGAGTTTAGTACTATGTTGTTATCTAAGTGCTGGGCAGAGCCGGTTCGGACATACCCAAGTGAATTATTGACGTAGAGTACCCAAAATTTTCAAATTTATATATCAACATCAATAAAAATTTATTTACTATAGTCCTTACTAAATTGTTTAAGGCTCCCAAAATCTCATGAGGCTGAGAAAGGTAAAACATAGTGAAAGATAGCGATAACGGAGATTTTTTACCCTCTGGTTCCATCAATAGGATCAAGAACCCAGTGGCAACCACTGCTACCTCCTTGTGATTNTTTTTCAATATACATTTTATAAAAAAATATTTATAATATTTATTACCAATGCTAAATAAATATAAAATTTAAAGGTTCAAATCTTTTTGTCCTAAGGTCCATGAAATTATTGAGCCGGGTTATGGCAACATGAGAGCACACTGTAATACACTAAGCAATATCTTACCTTAGCAATGGAACTATGGAGGGGAATTGGCATATGGTATGATTCTAAGAACTTTGCTTCTTCAAGATTCTCATTGCTACTCACTCTCAGCTGTCAACACAGTTCTTTCACTCTCTTACCCCACATATCAACAGTTTAGCTTTGGATAAGATAAAAGATAGATACCTCCTGTGGTGGAGAATTGCCATTGAGCGGTTGCACATAAGCTCCTGAACCAGTTGTAGCAAAGAAAAGACATCCAACATTATCCTGGCAAGACTTGTCGTCTTTCTCAACAACCGCAGAAGACAAAGGAAGATTAGGACAAGCCATAACGCCGACCACCACTTTGCCTTCCACCAGCAAGGCTAATCCCACAGCGTATTGCTCTCCTCTTACAAATCTAAAACAAGCAGAGGAGTTTAGTACTATGTTGTTATCTAAGTGCTGGGCAGAGCCGGTTCGGACATACCCAAGTGAATTATTGACGTAGAGTACCCAAAATTTTCAAATTTATATATCAACATCAATAAAAATTTATTTACTATAGTCCTTACTAAATTGTTTAAGGCTCCCAAAATCTCATGAGGCTGAGAAAGGTAAAACATAGTGAAAGATAGCGATAACGGAGATTTTTTACCCTCTGGTTCCATCAATAGGATCAAGAACCCAGTGGCAACCACTGCTACCTCCTTGTGATTTACCACAGTCTATAGCATTTAGCACATCCTCTGTGGTTATAGGAGAGTCTGCGTACGATTCATCAGTAGCTAGAGTCTCTCTCACAAGCTTTGTAATACCTTCTAAAAACTCCTCACTTCCTTGCTTCCTCAGATCTCCAGTATCCTGTAAAAACATTCATGTGAAAACTCGATAAACAAGACCTTTTGATCAATAAGCTTTTAGAGTTATTACCACCTCTTCTGCTACTAATGACAGGGTTACAGGTTTTAGTTCCCTCTCTAATACAATACTAACAACAGCTTGTGATCCTGAAGAAATAATCCATTAGTGTTAGAAGGTAAGTGAACTGGATGGTAAGCAAACGTTGAGGTACAAACCATAATCAGCTGCAGTGACAGGAGTTTTGTCAGATTTTGTCCATACTTCTGATTGCATCAGAGTCTTTTGTACTCCCTTGTAAGACAGTATTCATTTTAGTTTATGCTTCAAATAAATAATATTTTGTAGAGCAATATACGAATTACGATTATAGATGGTGTTATTACTTACTCGGCTGAGGCGAGCAGCTAGAGCAACAGCTTTCTTTGCAGCGGCTAGCTCTTTCTCGTACGACATGACAAAGCTTCAAGATAATATATGTATCAAAAAGCTTATACTATGTAGTTTTAGTGAACCAATACATAGACGTTTGTTACATATATATATGTAGAGTTTATACATGTTTTAAAACGCAGTTTCGTGGCAAATGGTGCAGACCATTTTTCACGTTTCAAGTTGACGTTTACGAAAGAAAATTAAAAGAATAAGAATTTTATCGAATATGTTAGAGTGTAGACTTAGAAAAAAAGGACATGTATTAAAGGGGACTTTTGCTATCAGTCATCATATATATCAATATTATTAATCTTTAACAAGACGAGAGTTATCATTAATCGTTACACTAAACAAATCAGGTAGGTTTCACCTAATCAATCACTAATCTTCTCTATGATATAACAGATTTGTATACGAAGTTTCGCAGAAGTTTGTTTACTTTTTTCAAAATTGTCAATTATTCTTTTATTTCTTTTATGCGAAAAGTTTTTTTCATTGGTCTTTTTCTTTATGTGACAGAGAAAAGAAGCATTATCTTTATGAATCATCCCCAAGATTTATAGCTAACTTCACAAATCCCCCAAAAGGTTTTTCAAATTACAATTCCCAAAATATTTTTTTACAAATTACATTGACGTAGTCTTTTAGATGATCAACATGACAACATGTACATTATGATAATGTTTCAATAAGTTTCAAAGAGAACTAGTGTTCTTTTTATAATATCAAAGTTGAGTTTTTTTTTTATAAAAGATAATAGTCTCACGGTGTAAGGAAACACACAGAGACAGAGTATATTAGGTATATCAAGTATATTACAGTTGCGTGTCAGTGAAGTTTCAAAGAATCAGCTTCCTCTTCTTCTTCATCTTTAATGGATTCTCTTACCGCTTTCAAAAGCCTTGGCAATTAGTTTCTGGGTTGTAACAACGATACCTCTCTTGTAATCAAGATACTTCCCTTTAGAAAAGTCCAATGGATTCCCCTCTGCATCAGTCACTTTGCCTCCAGCTTCTGAAAGACACAACATCAGACAAGCATTTGTGTGATCATTCAAGAACATTAGACCAAAATATATGTAGTACCTGAAACTAGGATTGATCCAGCGGCGTGATTCCATATTGATTCAGGTCTTGGTTTGCGGGTAAACCTCAAGTACACCTCTCCATCTCCTCTAGATAAACCTGCATACTTAGTCTGACTGTTGATCTTGATTGGAGATTCCTTTATCCCCAGCTATGATGCACGGGGACGTCAGATTGATTGACGTATCCGTACCGGAGACGTTTCCGGGACGGGGACACATTGGGGACGGCACGGGGACACTTAGGAGACGGAAACATTAATTATGGAATTTTGCAGACCAGATTTGCTTTGTTATTATCCTTTCTTAAGCTTATCACTTTACTTTTCTTCCAAATTAAAGATAAAAATATAAGTTTATACTAGATTTTGAATTTATAGCCTTCTTTCTAATCTTTTTAATTTATAAATTTTTATTTGATAAGATTTACAGTGATATTTTTAGTATATAAATATACATATATAATATATTTATTGATATATATATATTTACCGTCCCCATATCCCTAATTTTTTAGTTTTGCCGTTTCCCGTCCCCGCTTCCGTACCTGTATCTGTCCCCGTATCCGTCTCGGTGCAACATCCCCAGCTTCTGTCACCGCGCAAACAGATTCAAACTCAGACTAAACTAAATATTTATGCACCAGTTTTATGATTAGAGAAAGTACTTTATATGGAATAAAGATGTTTTTGTAAAAGGGAAAATAAAATTGGGTTCTTAACACTAGTATAAGTACGGGTTTAAGAGATTGCAAATTATAAATTCAAATAAAATTGGTCTCAGTCGTGTTTTGCTCTCTTAATTCTTTGCTTTCTTCGAGGTTAATCCGCGTTTGTTCACAACATATATATATATATATATATGGAGAATGTGAGGAAAGATGTTAACATTGGCAATGGTGTTATGGATAGGGACAGGAGTGTGGTATGACTCAAAGAAACTAGCTTTGGCTCATCAATGCTGCTTACCTCCACCTAATAACGGTATTTGATAAATTTATTTTAGCAAAATATATTGCAAAGGCTTATATATAAAGAGAGTGTGGTTGTGAGTAGGGTTACCTTCACAGGAGAAGAGTCAACAACATTGAGTGACTGGACATAAGTCCCAGTGCCAGCCGAACCAAAGAAAAGGCAACCTATTTTGTTAGGTGAAGACTTGTGTGTGTTGTTAGTAACAGCAGTGGAGGCCAAAGGAAGCTTAGGACAAGCCATTACAGCAAGCACTACTTTGCCTTCCACTAGCAATGCTAATCCTATTGCATATTGTTCTCCTCTTATAAATCTACAAAATTTTGGAAATTCAAGGGTAATAGTAAAGTTCAGTAATGTAAAAAAATAAACAAAACCAACAAAAGAGTTCTGAGACTAGTAGCTACTAGTATCTAACTTAGTGACTATATATTGTTCTTTAGGGAATGGCCTTGAGCACATCATCAGAAGACAAATAGAAGCAGAAGCATAGGAATCATCAGTGGCTAGAGTATCTTTAACAAGCTCTGTAATACGTGCCAAAACTGTCTCAGCAGCAACTTCCCTTAGTTCACCAGAATTCTACACATAAAAAGTCATTAATATTTGGTGAAAAAACTCTGAAATATATCTCTTTTTTTTGTTGTTGCATTTGGGCTTCAGCAACTAATGAAACAGGTTCATTCTTGAGTTCCCTTTCAAGAACAAGGCTAACCACAGCCTGTGACCCTAAAAGAACATTTGCTTTGTTTCCACTGTTGTAGAAAGTAGGCATGGAAGTTTCTCTCACGTTGTGTATTTCCTTCTCTTACCATATTATGTTTTTTTCTCCAGAAACGAATAAGGAGAAGACTTTCTTCTTCCGAATATGCGAATGTTTGAAGCGGAGCCTTCGCTGTTCGAAAGCAATTTATTTATAGACATATAATTCTNAAAAAAAAAAGGAAGTTTCGCAGAAGTTTGTAATCTTTTTGTCGTGATTGTCAATTATTCTTTTTCTTTCTCTTATGAGAAAAGTCTTTTTCTTTGGTCTTTCTTTTATATATGATAGAGAAAGAAGCATTTATCTTTTCATATATATATATTCTATTAAAACAACAACAAAACCTATTGATATACGTGTAGTCCAATTATTTTAATATAATTATTAAAATCTTTTATTAACCAATTAAAAAAAATATAATACAAAGAAAAACATAAATATAACTAAAAACACAAATATAAAAACTAATTTTTTTTAAAAAATGTAAAACAAAAGATATATCCGTAGTCCCAACTTTATATTTAGAATCTAGTTGTCGAGTTTAAAGTAGATTTATTATGCGTAGTAATCCTAAACATTTGTTGTTTTCTCCCCAAAATTTAGCCAGCTTCACAAATAGTCCCAAAAATGTTCAAATTACATTCACGTAGTATTTCAGATGATCAACATGTACATTATGACTATGTTTCAACAATCTTTAAAGAGAGTTAGTGTTTTATTATAATATCAAAGTTGAACTTTTTTTTAAATGACAATAGTCTCACTGTGTAAAGAAAATACAGAGACAGATTATACCAAGTATATTACAGTTGCGTGTCAGTGAAGTTTCAAAGAATCAGCTTCCTCTTCTTCTTCTTTAATGGATTCTCTTACCGCTTTCAAAAGCCTTGGCAGTAGTTTATGTGTTGTAACAACGATACCTCTCTTGTAATCAAGATACTTCCCTTTGGAAAAGTCCAATGGATTCCCCTCTGCATCAGTCACTTCGCCTCCAGCTTCTGAAAGACACAACATCAGACAAGCATTTGTGTGATCGATCATTCAAGAACACTAGACCAAAATATATTTAGTACCTGAAACTAGGATTGATCCAGCGGCGTGATTCCATATTGATTCAGGTCTTGGTTTGCGGGTAAACCTCAAGTACACCTCTCCATCTCCTCTACATAAAGCTGCATACTTAGTCTGACTGTTGATCTTGATTGGAGATTCCTTTATCCCCAGCTTCTGTCACCGCGCAAACAGATTTAAACTCAGACTAAACTAAATATTTATGCACCAGTTTTATGATTAGAGAAAGTACTTTATATGGAATAAAGATGTTTTTGTAAAAGGGAAAATAAAATTGGGTTCTTAAGACTAGTATAAGTACGGGTTTAAGAGATTGCAAATTATAAATTCAAATAAAATTGGTCTCAATCGTGTTTTGCTCTCTTAATTCTTTGCTTTCTTCGAGGTTAATCCGCGTTTGTTCACAACATATATATATATATATATATGGAGAATGTGAGGAAAGATGTTAACCTTGGCAATGGTGTTATGGATAGGGACAGGAGTGTGGTATGATGACTCAAAGAAACTAGCTTTGGCTCATCAATGCTGCTTACCTTCACCTAATAACGGTATTTGATAAATTTATTTTATTCAAATATATTAGAAAGAATTATATATAAAGAGAGTGTGGTTTGTAAGTAGGGTTACCTTCACAGGAGAAGAGTCAACAACATTGAGTGACTGGACATAAGTCCCAGAGCCAACCGAGCCAAAGAAAAGACAACCCATTTTCTCAGGTGAAGACTTGTGTGTGTTGTTAGTAACAGCAGTGGAGGCCAAAGGAAGCTTAGGACAAGCCATTACAGCAAGCACTACTTTGCCTTCCACTAGCAATGCTAATCCTATTGCATATTATTCTCCTCTTATAAATCTACAAAATTTTGGAAATTCAAGGGTAATAGTAACGTTCAGTAATGTAAGAAAATAAACAAAACCAACAAAAGAGTTCTGAGACTAGTAGCTACTAGTATCTAACTTAGTGACTATATATTGTTCTTTAGGGAATATTAAGACTCACCCTCTAGTGCCACCTATAGGATCCAAGATCCAGTGGCGACCATTAGGACCTCCTTCTGATTTGCCAGAGTCAATGGCCTTGAGCACGTCATCAGAAGACAAAAGTAGATGTTTGAAGCGGAGCCTTCGCTGTTCGAAAGCAATTTATTTATAGACATATAATTCTTCTGAAGAAGAAGATAACAACATTTTCTGAATTTACCGTATACAGCCCCACTTACTTATTATTCTCTTGAATTAACCCCTTAATTTTATTTTACATCAACAAAGCCCGATGGAAACCATACCTGCAGTATGATGATTTAGTGACAATGTGGTTACAATACAACTTAAAGAAGAAAAGCCTGTAAAATCTCCTGCATAATTACTATAAAAACAGATGAATGGCACTGTGACCTTGGGTCAATTTTTCGGAAAATTGTCATATAAACTCATATGACATTTCTAGTTGTTCTTGCATAAGTTCCAATTTTGCTTCATGCATCCAATTATCATAGGTGGCTTAATCGTCTAAGAATGATTTAAACTGCTTNACAACATTTTCTGAATTTACCATATACAGCCCCATTTACTTATTATTCTCTTGAATTAACCCCTTAATTTTATTTTACATCAACAAAGCCCGATGGAAACCATACCTGCAGTATGATCATTTAGTGACAATGTGGTTACAATAGAACTTAAAGAAGAAAAGCCTGTAAAATCTCCTGCATAATTACTATAAAAACAGATGAATGGCACTGTGACCTTGGGTCAATTTTTCGGAAAATTGTCATATAAACTCATATGACATTTCTAGTTGTTCTTGCATAAGTTCCAATTTTGCTTCATGCATCCAATTATCATAGGTGGCTTAATCGTCTAAGAATGATTTAAACTGCTTAAATAGAAAACCAATGTTGGATTTATGTTGGACCCACATGTCTTGATTCAAGTCCATATCTTATATGACACTCGATCGGATAATTACTATTTATTAAATATATAATAATTATCATAGTATTTACTATTTATCATTTTTTTAAAGAAAATAGGTGTTTTATTATATACTTCTTATGTTTCAAAATAATTGATGTTTTCGATTAGTGCACAATTACTAAAAAACTTTTATTTTATTAAAAAATAAAATTAAAATATAAATTAAAAAATATTTAGCTAATTACAAAATAGACTACAAGATATCGCTTGTTACATAGAACTTTTGATAAATTTAAGAGTTATATTAAATACATAAAAACAATATCTATTTTGAAACATCAAAATTTTTCTTAAACATCATCTATTTTGAAACGGAGGAAGTATGATTTAGTGTTTACATTTTTTATACAATAAAGTTATTTGTTCAATTGGTTAAGGTGTTTTTGTGTGACATACATTAACTGAGTTCAATTCCCAAGAATAACAAAATTTAATTTTAGCTAAATGATGGATCGCTTTGAACAATGATGTCACATTAGTTGTTTAAACAGTTGACCGACTATGGTAAACATAAATTTAAGCATGATTTCAAAACAATATATATATTTTTGAATTTATCTTCACTTCACAATAAAATATATAATTCGTAAAAGAAAACACAACNGTATACTTGTTTTGCAAATTTTATGTCTTACATTAGTTTTTGTTATTTTATGCATATACTTATCATACTTTTGTAACTTTTATTTTTAAAGATAAATCTTTAAAGTTAGTTAAGAATTATGTAATAAAAAAAATACTCTCTACGTTTCACAATATACGTAGTTTTACTGTTTTAGAGATAATTTTATTGTTTTTGGCATAGACCCAAATCTGAATCAAAAAATACACAAATTAAGAAAAATACTTACAGCGCTGCGCGTTGAAAAACATCAACGCCTTTCTCAAGGCATTGATGTACGGGTCGTGATGCTGCGGTAGTTTTTAGTGTCGTGGAAGTGTCTTCACTAGAACCGTCGTGAGTATCACAATAAACGGAGCCATGGTTGTTGATATCATCTATCTATCTATACAGGAGGTTTGATCAGGTTTAGCCAGGGGCATCTCCAACCATTACAATATGTGGCAAATTCAGGTATCTTAGCTGCTCTATACAGAGACTATCTAAACGCATCTGATTCTTAGGGATGAGACTGTGGTCCTAATACCTACACTCCCAAGGACCTACGTGACTTCTCTAGATCACACGTATGCATGCATGAATCATCCCATCCCTTTACGAAACAAAAACATGAGTAAAATGGTGGGTCTTAACTCTTATCTGATCTTTGTTGTGTTGTATCTCTGCAACAGATGGATTACATACATGGAAAAATCCCAATAACATTAGCTATGTTGTGGGCTTTGGGGCGAGGTATCCGCCACATGTTCATCACCGTGGAGCTTCCATTCCAAAGAACAAGAAGGAGAGTTGCAAAGGCGGGTGGAGATGGAAAGAGTAGAAAATTGCATAATACGAACATAATCCAAGGAGCCATGGTTTCTGCAATAGACAAAGATGACGGGTCCAAGATGCCCGGACAAGCTCCAACTACATCGAGCCCACTCTAGTTGGCAATGCCGGTCTAGTCGCGGCTCTTGTTGCCTTGGGAGAAGGCGGATCCTTGGACAAAAACGGTATCTTCTCTGCAGTACGGTCCTTGAGCCCACCATCACCACCACCACCAGCACCTTGGAGCCCTTAGGTCTCGTTCTATAGCAGATGTCATGATGTGATACTAAGACAATAAATCTCTGCACTATCTCAGCTACTACAATGTTCTTTGCATTTGAACTTGAATTATATACGATGTAGTGTTTACCTTTTCATACAATAAGGTTCTTTGTTCAATTAGTTAAGGTGTTTTTCTGTTACTTACATTAACTTGGTTCAACTCCCAAGAATAACAAACAAAATTTAATTTTAGCTAAATGATGATGCTTTGAACAATGATGTCACATTAGCTGTTTAAACAATTGACTGACCATAGTAAACATAAATTTAAGCATGATTTCAAAAGTTCATTTTTTTTTTGAATTCATCTTCACCTTACAATAAAATATATAATTCCTAAAAGACAATATGACGAACAAAATTCAGTTTGAAATAAATTGTTTTCCGTACTAAGAACTATTAAGCTCATTTACCAGAACATCAAGGTGAATTTGACAGTTGAACTTGAACATCCTCATGTTTATAAAATCCAAATCCTGATATTAACATTTGCAAAATAATTATTTTTATTGATTACTTTGTCTCTTTGTTTTGGATTTGAATTTTTTATCTTTGAATTTTTCTTTTGCTGGCTCTATATATATGGAATGATATATACAAACATTGTTGGATTCATTTGCATAAAACAAAGATATGAACCCCACAATCTTTAGAGGACATCAAAAGAGAACTTGATAATTTTCATAATTTTTGTTATATTTTGCTTATATTTTGCATATAATTTTATATATAATACTTGTTTTGAAAATTTTATGTTTTACATTAGTTTTTGTTATTTTATTAATATACTTATCATAGTATTTCTGAATCAAAGAATGCATTCAAACAACCCGATTACATAGGAAATCAAAACCTCGTCTTGTATCACTGAATCAAAGTAGAGACAAGAAAGCGATAAACTTTCTTTTAGCAAACCTCGTCTAGTTCTATGAAGCTTCTCTTCTTCCAAATGATTGTTCNTAAAAAGATATGAACCCCCACAATCTTAAGAGGACATAAAATGAGAACTTGATAATTGTAATTATTTTGTTATATTTTGCTTATATTTTTCATATATTTTTCATATATTCTTATATAGTATACTTGTTTTGCAAATTTTATGTCTTACATTAGTTTTTGTTATTTTATGCATATACTTATCATACTTTTGTAACTTTTATTTTTAAAGATAAATCTTTAAATTTAGTTAAGAATTATGTAAAAAAAAAATACTCTCTACGTTTCACAATATACGTAGTTTTACTGTTTTAGAGATAATTTTATTGTTTTTGGCATAGACCCAAATCTGAATCAAAAAGTACACAAATTAAGAAAAGTACTTACAGCGCTGCATGTTGAAAAACATCAACGCCTTTCTCAATGCATTGATGTACGGGTCGTGATGCTGCGGTAGTTTCTAGTGTCGTGGAAGCGTCTTCGCTAGAACCGTCGTGAGTATCACAATAAACGGAGCCATGGTTGTTGATATCATCTATCTATCTATACAGGAGGTTTGATCAGGTTTAGCCAGGGGCATCTCCAACCATTACAATATGTGGCAAATTCAGGTTTCTTAGCTGCTCTATACAGAGACTATCTAAACGCATCTGATTCTCAGGGATGAGACTGTGGTCCTAATATCTACACTCCCAAGGACCTACGTGACTTCTCTAGATCACAGGTATGCATGCATGAATCATCCCATCCCTTAACGAAACAAAAACATGAGTAAAATGGTGGGTCTTAACTCTTATCTGATCTTTGTTGTGTTGTATCTCTGCAACAGATGGATTACATCCATGGAAAAACCCCAATAACATTAGCTATGTTGTGGGCTTTGGGGAGAGGTATCCGCCACATGTTCATACCGTGGAGCTTCCATTCCAAAGAACAAGAAGGAGAGTTGCAAAGGCGGGTGGAGATGGAAAGAGTAGAAAATTGCATAATATGAACATAATCCAAGGAGCCATGGTTTCTGCAACAGACAAGGATGACGGGTCCAAGATGCCCGGACAAGCTCCAACTACATCGAGCCCACTCTAGTTGGCAATGCCGGTCTAGTCGCGGCTCTTGTTGCCTTGGGAGAAGGCGGATCCTTGGACAAGAACGGTATCTTCTCTGCGGTACGGTCCTTGAGCCCACCATCACAACCACCACCAACACCTTGGAGCCCTTAGGTCTCGTTCTGTAGCAGATGTCATGATGTGATACTAAGGCAATAAATCTCTTCACTATCTCAGCTACTACAATGTTCTCTGCATTTGAACTTGAATTATATACGATTTAGTGTTTACCTTTTCATACAATAAGGTTCTTTGTTCAATTAGTTAAGGTGTTTTTCTGTTACTTACATTAACTTGGTTCAGTCCAAGAATAACAAACAAAATTTAATTTTAGCTAAATGATGTCGCTTTGAACAATGATGTCACATTAGCTGTTTAAACAATTGACCGACTATAGTAAACATAAATTTAAGCATGATTTCAAAACAATATATATATTTTTTAATTTATCTTCACTTCACAATAAAATATATATAATTCGTAAAAGAAAACACAACCAAAAAAATTAAGTTTGAAATAAACTGTTTTCTCTACTAAGAACTATTAAGTCCATTTACCAGAACATCAAGGTGAGTTTGATAGTTGAACTTGAACATCCTAAAAGACAATATGACAGAACAAAATTCAGTTTGAAATAAATTGTTTTCCGTACTAAGAACTATTAAGTTCATTTACCAGAACATCAAGGTGAATTTGATAGTTGAACTTGAACATCCTCATGTTTATAAAATCCAAATCCTGATATTAACATTTGAAACATAATTATTTTTATTGATTACTTTGTCTCTTTGTTTTGGATTTGAATTTTTTATCTTTGAATTTTTCTTTTGCTGGCTTTATATATATGGAATGATATATACAAACATTGTTGGATTCATTTGCATAAAACAAAGATATGAACCCCACAATCTTTAGAGGACATCAAAAGAGAACTTGATAATTTTCATAATTTTTGTTATATTTTGCTTATATTTTGCATATAATTTTATATATAATACTTGTTTTGAAAATTTTATCTTTTACATTAGTTTTTGTTATTTTATTAATATACTTATCATAGTATTTCTGAATCAAAGAATGCATTCAAACAACCCGATTACATAGGAAATCGAAACCTCGTCTTGTATCACTGAATCAAAGTAGAGACAAGAAAGCGATAAACTTTCTTTTAGCAAACCTCGTCTAGTTCTATGAAGCTTCTCTTCTTCNAGTTGAACTTGAACATCCTCATGTTTATAAAATCCAAATCCTGATATTAACATTTGCAAAATAATTATTTTTATTGATTACTTTGTCTCTTTGTTTTGGATTTGAATTTTTTATCTTTGAATTTTTCTTTTGCTGGCTCTATATATATGGAATGATATATACAAACATTGTTGGATTCATTTGCATAAAACAAAGATATGAACCCCACAATCTTTAGAGGACATCAAAAGAGAACTTGATAATTTTCATAATTTTTGTTATATTTTGCTTATATTTTGCATATAATTTTATATATAATACTTGTTTTGAAAATTTTATGTTTTACATTAGTTTTTGTTATTTTATTAATATACTTATCATAGTATTTCTGAATCAAAGAATGCATTCAAACAACCCGATTACATAGGAAATCAAAACCTCGTCTTGTATCACTGAATCAAAGTAGAGACAAGAAAGCGATAAACTTTCTTTTAGCAAACCTCGTCTAGTTCTATGAAGCTTCTCTTCTTCCAAATGATTGTTCGAGAGAAATGATTGATTGAGAGAAATGATTGTTTGAGACTTTTTTCCATTTTTGGAAGAGTTTCCTGCAAAGATCCATATGACATTTGGTGATTCTTGGATTAGTTCCAAAATTAATTATCGTAGATGGCTAAGCAAACAGAAATCACCTTAGAATTCATAACTAAGAAATGTTTAAATTGCTTTACCAGAATATCAATGTAACACTAGTAGTTTAACATTTTCGTGCAAGTAAAGTAACCTATTATGCATGACATTCTGAATTTCACTTTTATTTATTTCTGAGTGTTTTATCAATAAATTTTCATTTAGGAGGCTCTTTGGGTTCAGTTTGTGTTAGTTTCTATCTGGTTCAAAAAAAAATTGGGTCTCATATATTATGAACCATATAAATATTTTTTATTTTTTTTGTTCCCATTCAGATCGATTCCAACCGGATCCCGGTCGGTTCGAAACACAAAACTGAAATCTGTAAAGAATCAATAAATTTTGGTTATGTTCGGGTTCAGTTCAGTTCGGAAATATAGAATTCAAAAAGATTGTGAAATATCCGAAATGTACCTAAAGACTCGAAAATACCCAAAATCCAAAAAAATACTTAAAAACCTAATAAAGTAACTTAAAATATTCCAATACCTGAAAATTCTTCAAAAGTAAGCAGAAAATTAAGATACAATTTTAAAAATTCAAAATTTTATCTAAAACTCAAACTATATCCGAGAACCTGAAATAAAAAGTTAAAAATATCTGTAATAACAAAAACATATTTAAAATATCCAAAATACCTATTATAAATAAAATTTTGGATAATTTGAGTCTTAGATAATATCTGAACTCAGATCCATAGTCCACAATTTAGCATAGAATCAAACCCAAATCAAATCTGTATTTTAGATCTGTTTCTGTCTCAATTTTCAGATGCAGATAAAGTACTTAAACTTTAAGATTATTCTAATTAATTGGAATACAGAGAGAAAATGATAGTTAGAAAAAGAAAAATCTAGATTCTAATAGAGATTCTAGCATTCAAATAATGAAAAATAGAAGAAGTAAGGAAAGAGAAAGCTATTCTCAAAGAAGAAACTTTTGACAAGATTGAATAGATTTACCTAAATGCTGACACTCAAACCTTTTCTTTGTCATCTTTTGAATTATTTGCAATCATCNTTAGTTAAGGTGTTTTTCTGTTACTTACATTAACTTGGTTCAGTCCAAGAATAACAAACAAAATTTAATTTTAGCTAAATGATGTCGCTTTGAACAATGATGTCACATTAGCTGTTTAAACAATTGACCGACTATAGTAAACATAAATTTAAGCATGATTTCAAAACAATATATATATTTTTTAATTTATCTTCACTTCACAATAAAATATATATAATTCGTAAAAGAAAACACAACCAAAAAAATTAAGTTTGAAATAAACTGTTTTCTCTACTAAGAACTATTAAGTCCATTTACCAGAACATCAAGGTGAGTTTGATAGTTGAACTTGAACATCCTAAAAGACAATATGACAGAACAAAATTCAGTTTGAAATAAATTGTTTTCCGTACTAAGAACTATTAAGTTCATTTACCAGAACATCAAGGTGAATTTGATAGTTGAACTTGAACATCCTCATGTTTATAAAATCCAAATCCTGATATTAACATTTGAAACATAATTATTTTTATTGATTACTTTGTCTCTTTGTTTTGGATTTGAATTTTTTATCTTTGAATTTTTCTTTTGCTGGCTTTATATATATGGAATGATATATACAAACATTGTTGGATTCATTTGCATAAAACAAAGATATGAACCCCACAATCTTTAGAGGACATCAAAAGAGAACTTGATAATTTTCATAATTTTTGTTATATTTTGCTTATATTTTGCATATAATTTTATATATAATACTTGTTTTGAAAATTTTATCTTTTACATTAGTTTTTGTTATTTTATTAATATACTTATCATAGTATTTCTGAATCAAAGAATGCATTCAAACAACCCGATTACATAGGAAATCGAAACCTCGTCTTGTATCACTGAATCAAAGTAGAGACAAGAAAGCGATAAACTTTCTTTTAGCAAACCTCGTCTAGTTCTATGAAGCTTCTCTTCTTCGAAATGATTGTTCGAGAGAAATGATTGATTGAGAGAAATGATTGTTTGAGACTTTTTCCATTTTTGGAAAAGTTTCATGCAAAGATCCATATGACATTTGGTGATTCTTGAATTAGTTCCAAAATTAATTATCGTAGATGGCTAAGCAAACGGAAATCACCTTAGAATTCATAACTAAGAAATGTTTAAATTGCTTGACCAGAATATCAATGTAACACTAGTAGTTGAACATTTTCGTGTAAGTAAAGTAACCTATTATGCATGACATTCTGAATTTCACTTTTATTAATTTTTGAGTGTTTTATCAATAAATTTTCATTTAGAAGGCTCTTTGGGTTCAGTTTGTGTTAGTTTCTATCTGGTTCAAAAAAATTTTGGGTCTCATATATTATGAACCATATAAATATTTTTTATTTTTTTTTGTTCCCATTCAGATCGATTCCAACCGGATCCCGGTCGGTTCGAAATACAAAACTGAAATCTGTAAAGAATCAATAAATTTTGGTTATGTTCGGGTTCAGTTCAGTTCGGAAATATAGAATTCAAAAAGATTGTGAAATATTCGAAATGTACCTAAAGACTCGAAAATACCCAAAATCCAAAAAATACTTAAAAACCTAATAAAGTAACTTAAAATATTCCAATACCTGAAAATTCTTCAAAAGTAAGCAGAGAATTAAGATACAATTTTAAAAATTCAAAATTTTATCTAAAACTCAAACTATATCCGAGAACCTGAAATAAAAAATTAAAAATATCTGTAATAACAAAAACATATTTAAAATATCCAAAATACCTATTATAAATAAAATTTTGGATAATTTGAGTCTTAGATAATATCCGAACTCAGATCCATAGTCCACAATTTAGCATAGAATCAAACCCAAATCAAATCTGTATTTTAGATCTGTTTCTGTCTCAATTTTCAGATGCAGATAAAATACTTAAACTTTAAGATTGTTCTAATTAATTGGAATACAGAGAGAAAATGATAGTTAGAAAAAGAAAAATCTAGATTCTAATAGAGATTCTAGCATTCAAATAATGAAAAATAGAAGAAGTAAGGAAAGAGAAAGCTATTCTCAAAGAAGAAACTTTTGACAAGATTGAATAGATTCACCTAAATGCTGACACTCAAACCTTTTCTTTGTCATCTTTTGAATTATTTGCAATCATCGCATGAATTTGGAGAAGAAGGATTACAAGCATAGGTGTCACATCTTTTGATAAAATAAAAATATTTTTANTATATATATATATATATTTTTTTTTAGTTATATTCAATCTTCTCATTTTTAGTTGTGTTTAAAGTAAATACACATAGACAAAAATACAGGTTTTTATATAATATAATTTATCTTGATTAAATAAAACTAATTGAACCAATAAAATAAATGTAATATTATGTGATTAGTCACTAATTTGAAACATCATTAACTTTTTACCTAATCAAAAAAATATCACTTATTTTTGCAGCAAAATAAAATTATTTAAGCATCAAATAAATAAAAACAGAGAGGGTCGTTAACTGCATTAAATGTCATTATCATACAATCTCATCCACCACAAATTTCATGCATGATTCATTTTCAGTAAAGGTGTAGCCAACTCTTTTTATTTCTACATATAAAAAGCAGTTTAAAGCAGAGGACGTGATAGATCCGTCGGTGAGGACCAAAATGTCTTTCTTATATGGTTTTAATTTGATTTTGCTCTATAACCTTGCCCCGCCATTTTGGTAGGTCTTGCCAAATCATGTGAAGAATGTTTCTATTTAGTTAGTACAGGATATCAAAATATTTTTTTAATTTTTTTTTTAGAGAAATAAAGAAATTGTTTGAGAATTGTTTTCTAGAAGAACTGAGCAAATCAGATTGGAGAAAAAAACAAATACTTTTGTACTATAGATTTGGATGGGTTAATAGGGTACAAAGATTTCTTTGGAACTACCACGAGTTTGAGTTATATGGTAATCAATAGTCATCGGGATTACGGAACAACAAAACAAAGCAGAACGAATCGTTCTTTAGATTGTGTCATAAAAGCACTACTTAATTATTACTAATTCAATTAGCTAGTTGTTTCCAATGCATTTAAAAGTGTACGGTCGAGTTACGTGTAAAATCTTTCATATCAGCATTCCACTAATATATCACATAGATAGATTTGTAAATCTTGAAGTTTACGTGTGATTAGCATATGCATGTCATTAGTATCGCTATACGTTACCATCTTGATTCAAAAGCTAGCATACTTGAAACATATATTTTCACAAGACGATTCATCGTTTTTTCTTTTCAGAAAAGAGCCGTCTTTAAGATGATCTTCTCGATTACATTTTCGATTCTTTATTTTGAAATCGAGTTGGACGAAAAGAAATAATATACCCTTTCAAACTTTCATGGTGTACTAATAAGTCTAACATGACTCTCGAATCTTTTATTTAAAATCATATTCCTGGAGGGAAAAGAAGACCAGGAGGAGATATATTAAACAAAACACAGAACCAAGAGAATGGATCCACGCTAGCTCACTATATCATAGCTAAGTTAAAAAAAATCATTAGAGTTTAGATATAATTTTGGGGCACGATTCAGTATAGCACGTGAAATATTATAATTTAGTAATCCAGCTAACCGTGATTAACGCAGATAATGAATTCCAGAGAAAAAGTGGCCGTTAATTACTACTGTAGTGGTAATTATAAACCTAATCACTAGGAAAAAATCATTTATAATTCATGGATAATTATTGTACTCGCTAATCAACCATGCTAAATATAGAAAGTAAATTAGCTTGCTTACTAGAAGTTACCGTTTAAGAGTTACGGTTAGGGCAAGCGTTGGCAAAATGTGAAGGATCACCACATGAGAAGCACCTTCTACCACTCACTGGCTCTCCAGTTGCAGAAACAAAGCTTGTTCCACCGCCGCCACGCCCTCCACCTCTTTGGCCACCGCCTCTATTTCCCCGGCCACCACCACGGCCGCGCCTACCGCTTCCGCCCCTATTAGAACCTGTTGTTGCATTCCCAGTACCGTTGCTGATGCTATCTTCCCATCTGTCACAAAATATTATAAAATGCGAATTTAGTGATTTAATAGAACAATAATGGATTTAATAAAAGGGTAACAACCGCGGGTCATGGATGCTGCTTACGTGAAGAAATTGCAGCCTTGTGATGGACATGAGTAGAACTTCCTTCCCCTGTTAGCTTCTGTGTTGGCTGTACGAATAGCACATGGTGTTCCACAAGTGGTACATGAAACTGTAGTTTCATCTGCATTATTGACAACGATATTATTGAGAAATGAGATGATGTTTGTTTGCTAAAACATCATCGAAAGGATCCAATTACCGTTTCTCGGATTTGCTGTTCCAGTAGAACGAGGATTTCGATATCCTGAAGCACGTGTGGGACAATTGGCAGAAGTATGTCCTCCTTGTTGACAGTGTATGCAGACGTTGTTCTGTCTTATGTTGCTTCCTCGGACATTGTTTGGGGTTGCACCCGGAGCTGCCCTTGCTACANTTTTATATAATTTATCTTGATTAAATAAAAACATCATTATTTTATAAATGTAATATTATGTAATTAGTCACTAATTTGAAACATCATTAACTTTTTACCTAATCATAAAAATATCACTTATTTTTGCAACAAAATAAAATTATTTAAACATCAAATAAATAAAAACAGAGAGAGTGGTTAACTGCATTAAATGTCAATTACCATACAATCTCATCCACCAAAAAATTCATGCATGATTCATTTTAAGTAAAGGTGTAGCCAACTCTTTTTATTTCTATATAAAAAGCAGTTTAAAGTAGAGGACGTAAGTTGCCCAAAAAAAAAAAAAGTAGAGGACGTAATAGATCCGTCGGTGAGGACCAAAAAACTAAAAAAAAATGTCTTTCTTATATGGTTTTAATTTGATTTTGCTCTATAACCTTGCCCCCACCATTTTGGTAGGTCTTGCCAAATCATGTGAAGAATGTTTCTATTTAGTTAGTACATGGTATGAAAATATTAAAAAAACATCTAGAGAAATAAAGAAAATGTTTGAGAATTGTTTTCTAGAAGAACTGAGCAAATCACAATGGAAAAAAAATAAATATTTTTGTACTATATAGTTGGATGGGTTTACAGGGTACAAAGAGGTCCTTTGGAACTACCACGAGTTTGAATTATATTGTAATCAAATGTCGACTACAGTAATGTATTATCTCAGTTAACATTGGGATTTGGGAACAACAAAACAAAGCAGAACGAATAATTCTTTAGATTGTGTCGTAAAATCATTACTTAATTATTACTAATTCACATTAACTAGTTGTTTCCAATGCATTTAAAAGTGTATGGTCGAGTTACGTGTAAAATCTTTCGTATCAGCCTTCCACCAAGATATCACATTCACATAGAAAGATTTGTAAATCTTGAAGTTAAGGTGTGATTAGCTTAAACATGTCATTAGTAACGTTATTACTTTACCATCTTAAATCAAAAGCTAGAATACTTAACATATACTTTCACAAGACGAGTCATCGTTTTCTTTTCCAGAAAAAGAGCCGTCTTTAAGATGATCTTCTCGATTACATTTTCGATTCTTTATTTTGAAATCGAGTTGGACGAAAAGAAATAAATACCCTTTCAAACTTTCACGGTGTACTAATAAGTCTAACATGACTCTCGAATCTTTTATTTAAAATCATATCCCTAGAGGGAGAAGAAGACCAAGAGGAGATTTATTAAACAAAAAACAGAACCAAGAAGAATGGATCCACGCTAGCTCACTACATCATAGCTAAGTTAAAAAAATCATTAGAGTTTAGATATAATTTTGGGGCACGATTCAGTATAGCACGTGAAATATTATACTCCCTCCGTTCCTTAAAGATACGTATTCTCGAAAAAAAATTTGTTTCTAAAAAATTCATTTTTTACATTTTCAATTCATGTTTTATTAACTAATTGCAAACTTCAAAAATCTTAATTGCACTAATTGATTTTTTATTGGCTTAAAATTGTGGAAAGAAGATAAACACAAAAAATTATGCAAATTTAATGTGTTTTATTAAAATGTGCGAAAAAACTAGAATATAGATCTTTTAAGAACGGATGGACTGGTTTAGTAATCCAGCTAACCGTGATTAACGCAAATAATGAATTCCAGAGCAAAAGTGGCCGTTAATTACTACTGTAGTGGTCATTATAAACCTAATCACTAGGAAAAAATCATTTATAATTCATGGATAATTATTGTACTCGCTAATCAACCATGCTAAATATAGAAAGTAAATTAGCTTGCTTACTAGAAGTTACCGTTTAAGGGTTACGGTTAGGGCAAGCGTTGGCAAAATGTGAAGGATCACCACATGAGAAGCACCTTCTACCACTCACTGGCTCTCCAGTTGCAGAAACAAAGCTTGTTCCACCGCCACGCCCTCCACCTCTTTGGCCGCCGCCTCTATTTCCCCGGCCACCACCACGGCCGCGCCTACCGCTTCCGCCGCTATTAGAACCTGTTGTTGCATTCCCAGTACCGTTGCTAATGCTATCTTCCCATCTGTCACAAAACATTATAAAATGCGAATTTAGTGATTAAAAAGAACAACAATGGATTTAATAAAAGGGTAACCGCGGGTCATGGATGCTGCTTACGTGAAGAAATTGCAGCCTTGTGATGGACATGAGTAGAACTTCCTTCCCCTGTTAGCTTCTGTGTTGGCTGTACGAATAGCACATGGTGTTCCACAAGTGGTACATGAAACTGTAGTTTCATCTGCATTATTGACGACGATATTATTGAGAAATGAGATGATGTTTGTTTGCTAAAACATCAAAAGGATCCAATTACCGTTTCTCGGATTTGCTGTTCCAGTAGAACGAGGATTTCGATATCCTGAAGCACGTGTGGGACAATTGGCAGAAGTATGTCCTCCTTGTTGACAGTGTATGCAGACGTNTCATATCCAACATAGAAAATAATTTTGATGGATCATATAACTACCTGGTTCTTCCTGAGCGCCATATCTGATTCATGGCAAAGGTTGCATCGCCGGACAACTTCACCAGCTGTCTGGTTTTCACCTTCATCAGTGTTATTAGTTCTGCACATACAGTATCATATATTATATTATGACAGAAACGGCTTAAGTGACACAGTACTTGAGCAAAGTAATGAGAACACCTTTCAAAGAAAATTGTCATTGCTTCTAAGAGCTTTGTTTTTTTGACTCTTGCCTGCGGGGATTAGTTTTGTGAATTACAAATATAAAATCATGGCATTCAGTTTCAGCCCATTGCATTAGCAACAGCCTCAGCGGAAAACAGATTTAGCCACAGAGAGAAGACAAAATAATATATGTGATAAAGCTCACTCACATCTAAGAAACAAGCTTTCATTTGCTGCAAACAAGTTTCAAGAACTTCGGCTTTAGTCTTGTTGCCAACACTAACTTCATTCATATCATGTTCCATGATGGCTCTGAGGTTTGGTTTCCAAAGTTCATACCTGATATGAAAAGGTTGGTAACACGAACACATCAAATTGTAAATTGTTAGGGGGATCTTCAGCATGGTATTGACACAAATTAGGTCTCTCCAAATAGATAAGCCTTTAAGATAAACACATCAGGTTTCCTCTACCTACAAGGGAAAATATGATTGAAAGCCACAAATATAAGGAGTCTCTAAGTTTATACATACCCCATGTCATCGTATCCCATAACAAGCGCTTCACCCTGTAAAATCAGATTAGAACAGTAAGGTGATTATGAAACTTTATTTGAGAAAAACAGTGGGGAAATTTTTAGAAAGCAAGTATTATCAACTACCAGGTTGGTTGGAGAAAAGCGCGTATTAGCATCCTTTGTAGCATAACCCCGATCAAGGAGTTTCTTTATATGGTCGTGCATTGTCGCATCAGTGCCAATGCCTGCCTATTATTCCAAAGAACACATAATATGCAAACATGATTAGATGAGAAATTTAGGGATTGGTGAACAAGAATATGCAATCACCACCATGAAAAGAGGGGCAAACAAGACAGTTTTACTCACCTTGTCCATACAACTCAGTAAATCAGCTTCACACAATAGCGGTGGTGGCCTTGTTACCGCTGAATCCAGAGTCAAACGTGTTGGGATAAACTGCACAATACCAAGACATTCAGAATCATCATCAATCGTCCTAGCTGTAAGAACTAAGTAGAAAGGTACACAAAAAACATCAAAGGAGTGAACGCTAAAACATAATTTCCAGCAGTTCAGGTAGCCTCCTGTTTTAAATTGAAGGTAAACCACTTAAATAGATTCTATCATGAATGAGAAATAGTCCAGTTTAGTAGTTATGCCCTTTCACTTCTAACTAGAAATCACAATGTGGAAAGTTATGCCCTTCATTGCCTTATACTTTAGTAGTTAAGAAATGCGACTTGCACACAAGGACAACGTAGTTTAAATGAGACTAGGCTGAGAGATAGAAATAAAAACCTCCTAAAAGCAAATCCGAGAGATATTAAGAGAAGCACAAACCTGCTGCCCTTTATCATATACTGGAATCACTGAACCTCCCCAAGATTCAAAGCGGTACACCTCAAGGTAATTTTTCTAGTCACATAAAGAAAAATAATGTCAGTATCCAATTAATTTCTGAAGCGAAAAGTACCGAGACAGAAGTAGTGAGTAGCGAGTCTTACAGCTAATATTGCTCTCCCAGATGCAGAAAAACGCTCGCCGGCAATATCAATTTCGACTGTTGTTTCAGCAGCAACTGCTGGCTGGGAAACACACGCTAGGTAATGGCGGACAACAAGCTCATACACGTTCTGGAAAAGTGAACAAAACGTTGGCTCCAAATAAATAAAACAATATATACCTTTTCATGGATATGTTAAACAAATAGACATCCATACTTACAAGGTGATCTCTGCTCCAGTTGGACTCTCCGCTAGAAAACTTTGTTGGGTGAATGGGTGGGTGAGCCTTGTCATCATGACCACCATTCCCCGGGGTTCTCCAGAGTCCCCCCTCAGGCTCTAATAGTCTTTGTGCATATGGACCCCATGCAGGATGTCCTGTTTGTTCCTCCACCATGGCCTAGACACAGCTAGAGATCCTAAGAGACTAAAACTACAATCAAAGCAACAAAATAAATCATAAACTCCTCATGAGAAAAAAATACCCACACGTAAATCAGTCCTGCTTGAAAAAGAATCTGTCTCTGTACGAGGATAGCTGATGAAACCAGCCTGATATAACTCTTCTGCCACCTATCCAGACATTGTTGATGTTATTAAGCACTTCAGAAAGACAATCAATCTAGGCGAAAGCAGAAAACTCTACCGACATACAGTAGAATTTAGATAATTTTGGAAAACATGCAGTCCTAATAGGCAAACAAAAAAGCATGTGAAACTTAGTGAACCAGTGTAATACTCGTTTTCACCTTCATGGTATGCTCCGAACTAAGGCGGAAGTATCTTGAAGCGCGTTTTTCAAGTTCAATGGTGTTCAATGGATAAGGAGGATATTTAAATTTTTCCCTTGGATGTGGGACATTCATAACCTGAAAGGACACACAATATTAAGTAGAATATGAATTATCAGATAACAAAGATATTTCTTGTTTTACTCACGGTGGCAGTAGGTTCCAGGACACACATCTCATATAATATAGCAGCTGAAGCATAATCAAAGAGATGACCACGCCTGCATATAAAAAATTACATCAACGGCATATTCAAGTACAATACACATGGAAACAACAATAAGCATGGAAGTTGGTAAAAGTACATCCAATTAAAGGTGGCAAGGCCTTCTTCTGATTCGTGAGAACAGTTGATTGTCCAAAACTCTTCTGGTTCATGCGCCTGTATCTCCCAGTATCTCTCTACAATAAATCCAAGTGTAGGAAACTGCAGTTGAAGCATAAAAACAAGGGTTACCCACTTACCCTGACTCTGATATACATAATGAGACTGATGGTTCTGAAAATTACCTGACAAGGACCATAACTTATTACACGGCTCCTCTCTTCATCACCCGTGGAGTCAATAGAGAACCTATCTTTCAGAAGCATAGTCTGAAACCTAGTGAAAGAAGCTCCAATGCGTAGGTCTATTTCCTGAATTATTCAAAATTAAATAGTACCTTAACAAATTTTCTAGAGAATACTAACACAATGGAGTTTCAGGAGAAACTCACTTGTCTAGCATCAACAGCCTGAGCAAACAATTGATTAGGCTCTCTGAGGTTTTGAACTGCTTCATGAATTTCCCTAGAAATTTCAAATGTCAACACNCCATATCTGATTCATTGCACAGGTTGCATCGCCGGACAACTTCACCAGTTGTCTGGTTTTCTCCTTCATCAGTGTTATTAGATCTGCACATACAGTATCATAGATTATAGAGAGACAGAGAGAGAGAGAGAAAAGACTAAAAGCTACACAGTACTGGAGCAAAGTAATGAGACCACCTTTCAAAGAAAATTGTCATTGCCTCTAGGAGCTTTGTTTTTTTTACTCTTGCCTGCGGGGATTAATTTTGTGAATTACAAATATAAAATCATGGCATTCAGTTTCAGCCATTGCATTAGCAACAGCTTCAGCGGAAAACAGATTTAACCACAGAGAGAAGACACAATAATATATACGAAAAAGCTCACTCACATCTAAGAAACAAGCTTTCATTTGCTGCAAACAAGTTTCAAGAACTTCGGCTTTAGTCTTGTTGCCAACACTAACTTCATTCATATCATGTTCCATGATGGCTCTGAGGTTTGGTTTCCAAAGTTCATACCTGGTAAAAAAAAAGATTGGCAACACGAATACATCAAATTCTTACGGGGGTCTCTTGAGCATGGTATTGACACAAGTTAGGTCTCTCCAAATCGATAGGCCCTTGATACAATTGAAAGCCACAAATATGAGGAGTGTCTAAGTTGCTTATACATACCCCATGTCATCATATCCCATAACAAGCGCCTCACCCTGTAAATTCAGATTAGAACAGTAAGGTGACTTCTGAATATTTCTTTAAGGAAGACAATGAGGAAAACTTAGAAAGCTAAGTATTATCAACTACCAGGTTGGTTGGAGAAAACCGCGTATTAGCATCCTTTGTAGCATAACCCCGGTCAAGGAGTTTCTTTATGTGGTCGTGCATTGTCGCATCAGTGCCAATGCCTGCCTATTATTCACAAGAACACAAGAACACAGAATATGCAAAAATGATTGGATGAGAAATTTAGGGATTGATAAACAAGAAAATGCAATCACCAATTCACCACCATGAAAAGAGGGGCAAACAAGACAGTTTTGCTCACCTTGTCCATACAACTCAGTAAGTCAGCTTCACACAATAGCGGTGGTGGTCTTGTCACCGCTGAATCCAGAGTCAAACGTGTTGGGATAAACTGCACAATACCAAGACATTCAGAATTATCATTGATTGTCCTGGCTGTATGAACTAAGTAGAAAGGTAAACAGAAAACAAAAAAGGAGTGAACGTTAAAACATAATTTCCAGCAGTTCAAGTAGCCTCCTGTTTTAAGAGAGTATGTAAACCACCTAAATAGATGCCATCATGAATGAGAAATAGTCCAGTTTAGTAGTTATGCCCTTTCACTTTCAACTGGAAATCACAATGCGGAAAGTTATGCCCTTGATTGCCTTATAATTTAGTAGTTAAGGAGTGTTACATGCACGCAAGGATAAAGTAGTTTAAACGAGGCTAGGCTGGGGATAGAAATAAACAGCCTCCTAAAAGCAGATCCAAGAATAATTAAGAGAATCACAAACCTGCTGCCCTTTTTCATACACTGGAATCACTGAACCTCCCCATGATTCAAAGCGGTACACCTCAAGGTAATTTTTCTAGATACGCAAAGAAAAATAAGGTCAGTAACTCAATATCTAATTAATTACTGTGACGACAAACACCAATAGATGTGCATGCAACAAACAGCGACAAAATCCAGATATGAACAAGTTTAATAAAATTTTAACTAAGTTCAACACTCAACAATGGAATCCGCGTCAAATCTTGATCTACTAAATACACAGAAAAAAAAATCATGTATATATCTATATGTATAAATGAGTCGGTTGCTTTACAACTAGCATGTTGGGGCTTTACAGTACAATTTAGCGTAACCACATAAATCAAGACTGAAGTAGTGTGGAACGAGTCTTACAGCTAAAATTGCTCTCCCATATGCAGAAAAGCGCTCGCCAGCGATATCAATTTCGACTGTAGTTTCAGCCGCAACTGCTGGCTGGGAAACACACGCTAGGTAATGGCGGACAACAAGCTCATAAACGTTCTGGAAAAGTGAAAGAAAGAACGTTAATTCCAAAGAAATCAAACATATCATACCTTTTCTTGGATATGTTAAACAAAAAGACATCCATACTTACAAGGTGATCTCTGCTCCAGTTGGACTCTCCGCTAGAAAACTTTGTTGGATGAATGGGTGGATGAGCCTTGTCATCATGACCACCATTCCCCGGGTTTCTCCAGAGTCCCCCCTCAGGCTCCAATAGTCTTTGTGCATATGGACCCCATGCAGGATGTCTTGTTTGTTCCTCCACCATGGCCTAGGTACAACTAGAGATTAGACTAAAGTTACAAGCAAAGCATCAAAGTAAAATTAACCTTATTGGCTCATGAGAAAAAGATACCCACACGTAAATCAGTCCTGCTTGAAAATGAATCTGTCTCTGTACGAGGATAGCTGATGAAACCAGCCTGATATAACTCTTCTGCCACCTATCCAGACATTGTTGATGTTATTAAGCAATTCAAAAAGACAATCAATCTAAAAGAAAGCAGAAAAATATACCGAGATAAAATAGGATTTAGACGAAAAGATACAGTCCTAGGTAAAAAAAATCAGATGAAACTTAAGTGAACCAGTGTAGTACTAGTTCTGACCTTCATGGTATGCTCAGAACTCAGGCGGAAGTATCTTGAAGCGCGTTTTTCAAGTTCAATGGTGTTCAAGGGATAAGGAGGATACTTAAATTTTTCCCTTGGATGTGGGACATTCATAACCTGGAAGAAGATTTTAAGGGACACACAATATTAAGTAGAAGATGCATTATCAGATAATAAAAATGTTTATTGTTTTACTCACGGTGGCAGTAGGTTCCATGACACACATCTCATATAATATCGCAGCTGAAGCATAATCAAAGAGATGACCACGCCTGCAATAAAAATAACATCAACACCACATTCAAGGACAATAAACCGGGAAACAACAATAAGCATGCAAGTTGGTAAAAGTACATCCAATTAAAGGTGGCAAGGCCTTCTTCTGATTCATGAGAACAGTTGATTGTCCAAAACTCTTCTGGTTCATGCGCCTGTATCTCCCAGTATCTCTCTACAATAAATCCAAGTGTAGGAAACTGCAGTTGAAGCATAAAAACAAGGGTTACCCACTTACCCTGACTCTGATATACATAATGAGACTGATGGTTCTGAAAATTACCTGACAAGGACCATAACTTATTACACGGCTCCTCTCTTCATCACCCGTGGAGTCAATAGAGAACCTATCTTTCAGAAGCATAGTCTGAAACCTAGTGAAAGAAGCTCCAATGCGTAGGTCTATTTCCTGAATTATTCAAAATTAAATAGTACCTTAACAAATTTTCTAGAGAATACTAACACAATGGAGTTTCAGGAGAAACTCACTTGTCTAGCATCAACAGCCTGAGCAAACAATTGATTAGGCTCTCTGAGGTTTTGAACTGCTTCATGAATTTCCCTAGAAATTNACGTGTTTCATGACCGGAGCTTGGTACAGATCCGCCGGGTCGCAGGAGTGCCACTTGCGGAAGCGATCGGCGAACTCAAGCTCCATCAGGTGACCGATGACGGAGGTCATCATCATACGGCACGGCTGGCCGTTGATTGCGTAATCGAACTCGAAGATTTTGTTGTAACGAGATCTACCTTCCCGAGTCCGGAAACTTCCACGGGATAGAATCCCGGCCACTGACTTCGCCACCGACGGCTTCTCCGCCACATTCAGTACCGTCACGGGTCCACCGCCTCGCCGCGACATCGCCGGAGAAAAGCCCTAACGGTTAATAATTTCGATTTTTTTTTCAGGAGGCTAATTTTCCCGCCCTTGAGGTTCTACACAAGGTCTTAATTTACGCGTTATTTAACGGAGATTTTACGAAATTACAAATAAACCCATTTGTTTTGATATATTATTTTGCGCCCGGCCCAAAGTTTTTCCATTTATGAAAGACCCAAATTCTTAGACGACGTCTTTCGAATCTTGAAGATTTTTTAAAAAGATTTAACCTTCAAATTTGTAATAATTAAATTTTAAATTTGCTTAGTTGTTAACTTGTTATCAACTTACATTCTTTTAATGCTTAGGTGACAGTCTTAGAATAAATTTGGACAAACTTTAGACTAACATTTTTCTCCAGAGAAATTTATTACCTAACATAAAAACAGTCTACGTTTATACATTATTATAAATCAAAAATTTTATGTAAGACACATTACAAAAATTGTATCATCCTCGACAACACTGGCAATATACCATATTGTTGTATGGCTATCATAAAATTAAACACAAAATTCATCGTAGAGTGATCGTTTTCAAAGATAATTTCAAAGCTTCACAAATGTAAAGCATGAAAGCTAACTTCAAAGCATCTGGCCAGCGTCGGTTCAATGGTGTTATGGGTCCTGGAGCAAAAAATAAATTAATTTCTAAACTTATTTTTCTTTAAAAAATCTGATAAATATATGTTTTCTTCAAAATACCAGAAAAATCTATGAAAATAAAAAAATATTTTCATATAAAAAATTATATTTTTTTTAATATAAAAATACATGTATTTTTTTTAAAAAATCGGATTCTTATCTATTAAGAAATAAGAAGACAACAGATTAGGTCCGGAACGGTCGCACCGCTCGCCCCTATCTAAGCATGCCCTGCATCTGGCCTGCACGTAGACGGTAGACATACACACCAACGAAAACTCTAACTTTCTCATTATTTTTTGTCAGTATCTTGATGCCTTATTATTTTCATACCAGTGTAATTGAATTATTAAAAATTGTATATTAGACTATTAGTGACCCGTACTAAAATAGTGAGCTAGGTGTTGCGTGAGTTTTGATATAGTTTAATCTAAAAACAAACGTTTTTGCTCTCTAGATGATATGCCGGATAAGGTTTTATTAAACGTTTTTAATCTTCGTATCATCTTTTTAGGGGTAAACGTTGTTGCTTTGATGTTAATGCAGAATTGGCAATGTATACTATACTAAAAGGAGAATAACTTGAAAGAAGAAGTTGTCCACGTCAGCAAAAAAAATAAGCTAATCATATATTTTCAAATTGTCATGTCATATTCCTTTGCAATAAAAAGAAAACAAACTTCGATTATCAATTTATTAAACCGTAGCCGACGTATACGATGCTCCTCCTTCCTTCGATCTCCACTTCGCTGGTTAAAAAAAACAGAACGTCAGGCGTTTCACTTTAGTATATTAGCATAAAGTTATTATTTTCATAAGTGTTCTTGCATGTAAATATTAATTATACTCTCAAATCTCAATATTGATAAAGTAATTATGTAAGGCACAAATGTTAGATTAGGATAACAATGCACACAACCTGGTAATGTAAGTTAAATATATATATTTTTAACACATCAAGAGACAATAGATTTTAATTGATAAATAATATTACGTTTATCTTAATTTTGATATGCATATAGAGTGTATTATCCNTACATTATTCACATTTCACCAAATGAAATATATGAATTTTAGCCATTGTCTATTGTTTGTTTCTTTTCTTCCTCATCATCAGGGTTTTGTTTAGTAAGTAGTCTTGAACGGCTTGTAAACCTTAAGGTCAAGCATTACTCCAGCCACCGAGCCAATTCCGGCAACCACCGTAATCACTAAACATCCACCGCTCAACATTTTCAAACAAACCCACTTCATACTCCACTTCTCAACTTTCCTCTGTTTAATATACATCTCCACCGGAAAATAAACCGTCAAAGGCCAAAACCCTAACGCTCCCAAGATCCCGACGACGTCGTTAAAGAACGGCATGAGCATCGAGATCACGGTGGTCAAAACCACAAAACAAGACCGGAACACTGCTCTGAAAACGTTGACTTTATACGGTGCCCTAACTCCAGGGATCCTGATTTCAAATTCCTTGGAGACCAAGTCACTATCAGGAAACCTAGCCGCGGCTTGTTTATCCACAAACGCGAAGATGGGCTGAGCAAAGACTTGGTAAGCTCCTACAAGGTGGATAACAATGGCGACGTTGGCCACGTCTAGGAGCCAAAACGGGTTGTAGAAACCAAAACCGGTTAAGAGGTTTCCAGGTGCTGCGTCTCCAAAAGCAGCGTAGCCCATGCAACCACATAGCATGTAAAACGTCGTCGTAACGGCTATGCTTATTCTTGTGGCTTGCTTCATCGTTTTTGATTCTGCTGGTGGAGATCTTACAGTGTCTTGAATCTCGATTAGGACAACGGAGTATGAATAAGCAAAGGCAATATCTCCAAGTGCTTGGAAGGTTCTCCATATCTTTTGGGTTTGAGTCACTGTTCCTATGCTTATGCCAGTGAGACTTCCTTTAAATACTCCATTTGCTGAAACCCATAATAGTTAGTCGAGAACAGTCTATTTTATTTGTCTAAGATTATTTTAAAATTACTCTTTCCATTTCACAAAAAGTGGCTGTTTAAAAGTAAAGTATTACAAACAGTGTTTTACATTTTTAATATAAATTTTTAAATACAATTTCATTTTAACCTCACTATTTTAATGTATTAAGTAAAAAGAGAAACTGCTACTAATACATTTGTGAAAGATAAAAAAAAATATTAATAATTTTTTTAATTTGTGTGAAAAGTATTAAAATGACATTTTTATGTTAAATATTCTTTTATGTACCTGCGACCTGAATGATTCCGAGAGCTAAACCTATTGCAGAATATGTGAAGGACATGATGGCAGCAACTATGGAGAGCCACCAAATCTGGTCAAAGTCTTTGATCTGAGAGAGCAAGATCTCTGTGACACCAAACATGATCATGTAGGGGTTGCTTGACATGTGACATGGGTTCTTCCCTCCGCTCTCGTGGAAGCAGTTCGATCTCTTAATTGCCCTGAAAGCTTAAACCAAATTAAAAGGGGGTTTGTCTCATTATTTAGTAGCTAAGGAAACTTCTTGTTGAGAAAGTGAGACTCACATCATGCTTATAGATGCTGCAATTGTGTAACCGACTGTGATTCCAAAAAGATTCAAGAACTGAATCAGACCACAAATCTTGAACCTAAACCCACCTGTCAGAACACAGAACCAGACAGTGTAAAGCATCACAAAACATATTAAGTAAAACTAATATAAGTTTAATTAACTGTACCGAGGATTGATTGGACAGCATCCATGTAAGTGTAGTTTCTCTTTCCGGAAACAGAATCACCAGTTCTGTAGCAGTCACTGAGAAGAGTGGAAGAGAAGTAAGTGACGAAAGAGAACAAGAACATCACTGCAGGTCCAGCGATCCAACCGAGTTGGCCTATGGCCCATGCTAGAGATANACTCAAATCGATGGCACTTGTCCCACCACAACTAATTTGAGCTTTGGTTAGTCCATAAGATTTCCTCTCCATGTAAGCCCCAGAGTCCTTTTATTCATAGGATGAGAAAAACGTGTCATGGTTCTAATCTGTATTATACAAGAAACTATTAAACCGGTGTTTGGTTTAATAAAATACCGTACCGGTAAACCGACCATGCCGCTAAGGATTGAAATGTTGTTTTGTCCATTGATTAAGCTAACTGGAACTTGGAGTTTAACCACCGTGATGTTTCTGCTTCCATGCCCAGAACCTGCAAGAAGAACACACTTCCACTATATTTGAAAATTGAACACATTCGTAACCAAAATAGTAATGCTCTACAAATGCGGCAAATCGGTAATAAACAAAACGATTTTTCTGAAATAAATTGTGTACCTGCTAGTGCATTATTGACCAACACGTGAACCACATGTCCTAATGACTCAATGTAGAGAGACGGGTACGCGCAAGGTGAACTCGACTCAAACCTTAAATTCAACGAGCCAATATTGTTTTAGTAGTGAGAAATAAACATTAGAAATGTGACGAGAAACATGTCAAATATATTACCTTAAAGTGTACCAAAGATAATCAGTTTTGTCCTTTGTCAAGTTAGTATGTTCCAACAAAGCATTAGTCTTCAAAGGTGTGTCTGAGAATGTTGGGATTGATTCTCTAAACACTTCCCATTTGTCTGGAACATTGAACACCTGAACCGGCGTTGTAACTCTCATGTTCTTCGCCACATTCACCTTTGCTGTTTCATAGATTAGGTTTTTGCAATTCTGAAGAATACCAATTGACTTGGGAAGCAAGCTATACGCATTGTTTCTGAACTGTATTTGAATGGCTTTTCTCGCGTCGTTGTTCACCAGAAACGCAACGCATCCACTGTTCTCATTTTCAAAGACATAAGCTTGTTGCATTGGTCCCAAGGAGAGAATCGTTTGCTTCCCTTGAAGCAAAGGATTTGCTGAGGATTTTATAGCAGCGTGAAGCTCCTTCAAGTGACCGTACTTTGGCTGTCTTAAAAGACCTTTTAAACACAAAACAAGATCAGAATCAGGTTTATTAGTTATCTTTCCAGATAATGACTGATGCTAAGAATCGGATTAAGAGCTTTAGATCGAACCGTATTCATCAAGAGGAGCTTGATCATAATATCCTGTAATGAAATATGAAGATGATGTCCTTTCAAAGTTTGTTCCACCATGGTACTGTATAAAATTATGGTTGATGATTAGTTCCTAATGTTTATAGTTATAGACATGGACGTGCTATAGGCACAATCCAGTGAAACATTGTTTTCATCCTTAAAATTTTAAGAGATATTATACATAGATATATGCCTCTAAATTATTATTATTTTTAAATTCCTTATACAAATTATTTCTAAATATTTATGGCCTCCAAAATTTTAAGACCGCTAATGTTTAAAGAAGAAATATCGAATATTATTTACCATGTAGTAGTTGATGTAGCTTCCGTTTTTCGCAATGAAAAGAGCTGCATGGAAAGCTATATCCTCAGCAGATCTAATATAAGGTGTTCCTCCATAAAATTGATAGCTGTTTTTATCAAACATAGTTAACTTCTTGGACAAGAAAAGGAAAATTCGAAATAGACAATGAAGTAAACCCTTACAAAGATGTCCAATCTTCAGTCCACATTTTAGGTTTATTAGGTGAGTTTGGTCCTGGAAATGTCTCGCCGCATCTCATTCCATTGCACGTATTGATCTACAAAATAAATCATCGTATCTTTAAGAGGAAAGAAACATTGATCTTAAATAAGTAACCGGTAGGGTACGGTACGAACCACTGGATCAGGAGCATCGGGCTGCTTGCACATGATCCATGGCACACCGGTCTGAAGCCCTACCGCCATTTGAGCTGCCCACTTGACGTACGATGCTCCTTTCTCATGAAAAGCTGCCTCCACGTTCCCGTACTCGTTCTCTATCTATATTATTAAAATCACATGAACTCAAACAAACACATTCACATGTAATTAGAAGCTAACCGGTCCGGTTCGACTAAACCGTAAAAACTTAATGTTATTATTCTACTATCAGCTATACTAACTAAACCCTAAAATGAGAAGTGTTGCCCCAGCTCATTCCACTGGTTTCAAAGTCAATGATCATGATTGGGGTTGCTATGGTTAAGCACTGGTTCGGTTTAGTTAGTTAATCCTACTTTTTTGGTTTTGCTTTGGTTCCTTGACATTGGTTTCAGATGAACAATAAATAGTGAAGTTCATTTACCTGAGAAAGAATGATTGGACCTCCTTGAGACGCATATAAGCCCTCCGATTTCATCAAATTTACGATCTTACTGGTGAATCTTTGCATGTGGAACTTGAATGGCTCGTTATCGGTTCGGTATACCATACCGGGTACATCCCGTAACCAAAATGGCAATCCTCTGGTTAACCAAAGCGGTTGTCAAAATTATTAAACCAAATTTTGAATGTTAAATAAGAAATTATTTTTTTGAGTTTATAATTAGTATACCCATAATTCCATTCAGCTTCGACGAAGGGTCCAATACGTAGGCAGACATAGAGACCTTGTGATCTAATTTCTTTAATAAACTTCACCAAATCGTTTCTTCCACTAAAATCATACTGCAAATGTTCATTTTATTCAAGAAACTATATCTTAAAGTTTAGTAAAAAAAAACTATATCTTAAATTATTTTAGCAGAAAAAAAAACTAAATGTTATTCTGTTATATAAAAAGTAACAAATTATAAATTTCACAGAGATAAATTAGTAAATGGACCAACCTGTCCGAGCTTGGGCTCATGGAGGTTCCAAAAAACGTACGTTTGGATCACATCGATGCCTCCTTCCTTTGTCTTCTTTATCAGAGAGGGCCACATCTGCATAAACAAACACAATCATATATTTATTAAATAAATTATTTTAAAGTTAATGATACAGTAAAATCATTCAAATAATTGAAACGTTAACGCATTTCGCAGCAAGAATAAGACTGGTTGTCTTTGGATCCCCATTGATTAGAGATTTTAATGACATAAGAAGATTTGTTCACGTGATTGTGTTAAAGTTGTCAAAGACCTAATGATAATAAGGCTAAGAAACAATGATCATCACATGTCACTTAGTAAACGATTGTTTATGTAGGCCAACAACAAAAAACTATTGTTATGTATTATTGTTTCACACATTTTGACCTTTTACTTGATATGATTAGTTTATTCATTTATTCAATCAATTTTATTTTTACTTATCAACCATGAGAAGAACATTAAGGAAGCACTGAGAACGAATATACGCTAATTAGTTTAGGATTTATAAATGAATTAATTCACAACTTCTAATCGATTATTTTAGTATATATGATAATTTTTAGAAGTACAAAAAAAGTCAAAGAAGTAGACAATGACAACATATCAGGGGAGCCTATAAAAAGAACAGAAACTGTGTCGTTTTAAGACCCGTGACTTTCATTTTCAGTAAAGTCAAAGAGTCAAAGATGTCGTATTAGATGGAAATCTCTGTCTTAATCTTGATAGTGAAGCTTAATAGATAAACCTTGTGAACCATACAATAAAATAATTTACAAATAATACTTGACAGATCAATTTCGCTTCACTACGTAATGCATGTCTATTTCGATTTTAATGTATTATTTAATAATATCAAAACTAATTATCACGTACACGGCATAAACTTCTGATTAGTGTTATTCCTACCTACTGATGTCGTGCTTAAAATCGGTTTCCACTAGATGTTAGTTACATTTTCAATCATCAAACAAAATTACCAAAAACTAAATACATCTTAATTTCCTAAAAAAGGTTTTAAGTAAAAAAGAGTTTCTCACGAAAGACGGTACATAAAAAGCGAAAACACCTTCAGCAACTATAATCAATTATTTATAAAATAGTTCAGTTACATTAAGTATCATTTGATATATTCCAAAATTCATTTTTCAAGCAACCTCGCATCTAATTTGTAATATCCAAAATTAATACACTGGATTTATTTTGTCATATATATCAGAGTTTTGTCATATTACATCAGTATGACACAAGTTCTGGTCCAACCATATTTTTACAACCTACCATTATTGTTTACACTTGCCAAAATGTGAGAGACATATACACATTATCACCTTTTTTTTTAATTACCAAGAGGTTCTGGCGGAAGCCGTAATTCTCTTAAACCTAAAACCATAGCATGCAATATCAATTTTGTCCAAACAGTCATTTAAACTAAGGACCTCTAACACAATAGTTAGGGTTGAGCTAATGACCACATTATCACATTACGATGTTTGATTTGATTATATGCAGAATATCTTATACTATATTATACATATAAAGTGAAGAATATTTACCTCGGGTGTGCTGCGAGGATAATGAATGGAACCGGAGAAGAGAAGTTTCCTCTGTCCATCGATAATCAAAGACCGTCCGTCATACGTTACTCCCTTCTCCGCCGTATCACCGCCGGCGGGAGCTGTGGAGAGAACAACAACCATCGCCACAAGAATCCAACACGATGCGACCCGACCGGACATCATCTTCTTTCTTTCCTTCCTCTTTGATGTTTAATTTCTATTACTGATTACTGTTCGAACATGTGTGTTTATATATATATACACAGGCATCAAACATGTGGGCGTACGTATTAACGCATTACATAAGTCTAAAACAGCTACAGATTGACTAAAATGCCCTTCTGATAAGAATTCCATTCATTTTTAGTATGGTCTTTTTTCTTTTGTCAAGGATGGTAACGTATCAACCAAAGTAGTTAGTATCAACTATTAGGATAAGTACTCTGTCGAGTCTCGACAGGTATTTATTATCTGGAAGATATTGAGTATCTAGGATAACTTCGTATATAATGTGCTGTTATCTAGATATACACAAATCATAGTTTACATATATATAAATCTAAGATAATGACTATATAATTTAGAATATAAAATCACCAAGTATAAGACTAGCTATTTGGGGATTTTATAATTTAGAACGTAAAACTAAAATTAAATGAACAATGTATAAACTTTAACATAAAGATCATACCATTGTTGATTTGTGCTCATTGCCTAAAGGATAAATTATCTTGACAACATTTTTGGATTTGACTTAAGGTCATCGGTGCGAATGTGAGCCAAAGAAAAGAACAAGTGATTAGCATTTAGCAGTATTAACTAGTAAATGAAGGGTAAGTTTGTCAATAGGCGGAATTTCTCGAAAAGTTGAAGCGGCAAGATAATGATTCTGGAAAAGTGATTCAGGTTCTAGCGTGCACGACAGAGAAATTGGAACTTGGAAGACAGGACTTGCCCAATACAGCAGCCTTCACGTTAAGATAAACGTGGCTTTAAAATGGGTCTCAAGTTTTTCTCAAAGCCCTTAAATTGGGCTTGTACATCTGGCTGCTATAGGTATGTATTAATAGAAAAATATTTATGTTATTTTTTTTTTTCACTGAATTTTATTAAAAGTCAAGGTCCAAACAAAGAAAAAACTCAAAGCTCGATACAAAAAGGAAAGACAAAAGGCCTAAAACAAATGGCCATCATACATAAAACTTTTGGGCCGTAANGTAAAAGAAACAGTGACCATTTCAAATCACAATGTATTCATATATATGTTGTATATAACACTTTGTTTTCTAGTAGTTGTTTAATATCTTTGTAATCACATTTTAAATTAATGAAAATTTGTTTGCCGTAAAAATAATTGTATTCAACATAATCAACGACCAGGAGCTTATTTTTCTTTTGATGAAAACAATGTACATTTTTATCTCCAAGAGAAGATTACAAATACTTTAGGCAGAGAGAGAGAGAGAGAGACCAGAGAGATGATGATGATGATAGATGGATTCAAGAATTACTGTGAGAAGAACTAGAACGAGAAGCCCAAATACCAAACACAAGAAACCAGAAGATGAATAAGATCGCCCAGTAGCGTGCAGGACCATACCTGATTCTAGTGAGCACAACCTGTTTTCAAGTTTTTTTTAGCGTTTAGTAAAAACAGAAGTCAATTAAAAAAATCTGTAAAAAAAATGAGATGATTTTTACTTACAAATCTGAAGAAGATGACTATTATCAAAGCACATAGTCCACCAAGTAGGATATGAATTCCACTCCTAGCAGTTTCCTGCACCAATTAAAACAACCATTACTCAACAAAACTAATCATATACTCCCTCCGTTTCAAGAAAGACAAATTATAAAATGGTTAAATATTCAATTTTATTTTTATTTATTATCAAAATTTTGTTGCATTAATTTTTTTCTTAATTTATATAACAGTAGAAAAATAATAACATTGAAATTCTAAAACGACCAAACGGACTGAGTATCAACTTAGATACGCAGTTTGATTAATGACATACCTTTCCAACACGAGGAGCAATGATCCAGACCAAAGTAACAGTGAGCAAACCAGTAGCAAGCAGTATCCCTGTCCCTTCCACGGCCCATTTAGTCGCACGGTTCTCCATAGGCAAGACGCTAAAGTTCACAACACCTAAAGGTTGTTCAGACACAGCCTGAGAAGCTGCAGCAGAGCTACTGTTGTTGTTATTCAAGGCATGTGGGCCGAACCATGAAGATATCTCACTAAGCCTTTGCCTTCTAATGACAGCAGCTTCATCTGTATCCACGGTTGCATCTGTATGCAACGCCGTGTGGTCTCTCAAGGCGATGACCACTTTGTTGAAATCAGCGGTTTTAATATTCTCGGCAGCTATCCCACAGATCTCACACACGGTGGATCCATGGTTGAGGAACCATTTGAGAGCGCAGGCGTAGTGTACTAAAGCGAGCTCGTTCTTGCAAGAGCATCCAAGTTCAAGCAACGGATCCTGATGATGATGCAGGATTCCCATTTCGATATCAGTCTCTGTAGATTTGGTGACATTATCATCAACTGTTTCGTCTGCATTGGTTTTGAGAGTGATCCCCAAGAACCCCAAGGCGGCATCTCCTCGTTTGTCGGATTCTGCGGAGTGGCATACACGACAAGTTGGTAGCCCTGAGTCACTGTCTGTACTGTAACGCGCCACGGTTGCTAGTTCATCGGTCTTGAGGGGTGGACAATCGTGATCATTGACTCCTGTCTCCAACTGATTCTCTTTACCCATCAAGCTAGGAATATAATAAAAACTTTGTCTCTTCACAAGACCACAAAAAGTTCAACTCCTAAACAATATCTACTTTACAGACATTGATAAGACAACTCACTGCAACTTAGTATTATACTATAGAAACACACTGTAAGAGAGACAGTCTGCAAGACAACAAGCAAGAGAGGGATGGTCTATTTTGCATTCTTTCGAGCGAGCTCCTGCAGAGAAAGGAATTAAAAGATGTCATAAACATAAATAATGGTCACATATCACTTTAACAAGAATGTTAGAAAGGCAAACAGAATAATTAAATAAATAGAATCCAAGCTTACTTACACTCACAAGGAACAATCCATAAACTAATGGGTGATAAAGTAGCTAAAAAACCTCATTAATGATTAAGGTATTATGCTTAAAGTGAGAATATGACCCTGTGAGAAGAATGTATCATTTATAATCAGTTTGATCACCATATATCAAACCAACCTTTCGGATATTAGAAGAGCCAAAACATGGCGAGATGCTGAGATCAATTCAAAACAAATGGGAAGTGACCAAAAGACATGAAAAAATGATGTCTGAAACCATTATAAACTTATTCTGCAGGTTGTAACTGAGCAGGATAGTTGCAGTAACTCCAAACGAAAGAAACCACTAACAAGTAAATAAACAAATATAATATATATACACACAGAAGCAGATTAAAACATGCATTACTCTAAATGGTTTACCAAAGCTGATTAAGCAGCCATTACTTTTAACTTTTTAACTAAAAGGCAAATTAAGCAACTAGGAAGCAGCATGAAACTGCCATTATTCAACTTTTTTTTTTAACAGAAGCATATTAAAGCAGGCATTACAGAAGCAGATTAAGGAGCCATTACTTAAATATTATTTTTTAACTAAGCAGATTAAGCAACTATTATTCCATGTTAACTGAAGCAGCAATTATTCAAAAAAAATTTTCACAGAAACAGACTTAAAAAGTTAATATATACAGAAGCAGATTAAAGCAGGCATTTCTCCAACTGGTTTACATAAGAAGATTAATAAGCAATCCCTTTTTAAACCCAATTGGATTAAGCAATGTTAATTGAAGCAGCCATTATTCAGTTTTTTTTTTAACAGAAGCATATTTAATCAGCCATTACTTTATATTTATTTTAAATAGAAGCAGATTTAAGCAGCCATTAACTCAATTTTTTAAAAGCTCTCTACCAAATCTCCACCACTAATTTTAATGGAGAGACACCTAATGAAAAGACAAAGAAACAGCAGTTTCGTTCTCTTGGACTCATGAGTCACCGACTAAAACAGAGACATCAAGATCTAAACTATATGCAAAAATGAGAGATCAACCACATGCAAATCTGAGAACATTTCTGGATCAATAAACTTGGCGTGAAAAAAAAAATGAATCTGGAGGATTTTGAGTGAGCAAACAAACCTCTGGCTAAATCTGGGCAAGCGAAAAGTTAGAACCTTTGGAAAAACCAATCTCGGTTCATAGGTTTCTCCTCGAGTTCCGGGGGTTAGGTAACAGGATGTGTCTGGGGGAGGAATGCTATCTATCGTCTTTTTGAGCTAAAAGACGTTCAGATTCGAAAAAGAGTTCTTCCCACTATACATGGTGCGGAGAGCTGAGTGGTTTTTTTTTTCAAGATTCTTTTTTATTTTGCTTTCTTCTTTTATAACGTTTTTTTCGAGAAAACAAAACTGTCCAGATTTAAAGAAAACGATGATGATAAGTAATAAATGATATATAATTTTTTGAATTGAAATATTATTTTCGAATTTATGAAAAAAAAACTGGACTTCATATTTAATAATCGTTTTTATTTTTATTAACAAATAATTTGAAATAGATAATGTAATCGTCCTAAACATTTATTTTTCTTTCAAAAGAATTAATATTATGTTGACTAACTGTTCCGTATAATCTAGCAAAATTAGAAAAACCTACTATTTTTGTATTAGAAAATCCAAGCATTGATTGTTTTCTTTTTAGCCAAAAAGGCGTTGAAATTCTTTATGATGTAAAGAATTAAAGTGTACATAATTAGAAACAAAAATCTCACTATATATGAAGCATTATCTGGATAAATATAAAATAAAATTATGTCTCTTTTGGCTATAATTTTTTTTTTCTTGAATATTTGTTGCTATGAAATTTGACAATATTATGTTATTTCCCGAAAATATTTATTCTGGTCACAGAATGGATGGAAATGAGCTTATTTATCCAGAGTCGACCAATAAAATAAAAGATAATAGTTATAAATATAGGATGATAAATCATTAAGAAGCTAGAAATGACCTGTGAACAAGATCAAGATAGAAATAAGCTAAATCTATATTATGTGCAAGGTTCTCTTAAACTTTGGTTGTATGCCAATGTTAACACTGTTCAAATTCTACCATTTGATTCACGTCTGAGAGAGGAAGAATCTATTAAAAATAATATTAAAGCGCTGTTTTAGTTCCTCCTCTTATACAACATTCAAGGCTGGTCCTTGCTTGGGGTGCTGAACCTAACCAACACCTCTCATACTCTATCCATTCTGAAGGAAATACACGCAACTGAATCTTAATACGAGAAGCTACGAATGGATGCAAATTAAGCCTTTCTTTTCTTCTGCATGGCTTTTGTATAATAACCAAAAAAAAACGACCAGAGTCTGTATGTATGTATATTGATCAAAGTTTTTTTTCTCTCTTCTAGTTAACACTTTTCTGACGCCAATGTCAGTACACTATACAATGACACTCTTCACAAACACCAGAGGCAAATATAAATAAAACAAGGCAAAAATCTCGTACCCGGTCTTTTTCTAGTTGGGTAAGAGTAAGACATTGTTAGCAAAATTTCTTCTTCTAGGAGAGATTGAGAGCCATTTGTTGAAGAAGTTGTTTCTTTTGAGCTGCGTTTATGACTCCTTTGCATTCTGCATCCAGTAACACCTCGTTCATTATGGCCGCCGCATGGCCTCTAGGTTCATCTGATGCTCTTCTTAACATAAACACCTGCAACACAAAATCCACCCTTTTCATCAACATCATCATTCATTACATGATACGATTTTGTAGCCTTGAGATTTAGTCATACGATAGACGAGAGAGTGTGTGAGAATATGATGTACCTGCCCGTGGTGAGTTATCTCCAAGCTACCAGGTTGCTGAATAAACGGTTCTCCATCTATTTGAACAGGGAAAGGACTAGACACATGTATTCTTACTACGTTCCCTTGTGCTAACCTCCTAGCCTGCGAAAGACCCACCTGAAAGAGAGATTCACCCGTTTACAAATTTTAGTTTTTTTAATCATTTAATATGAACATCTTTTAGCCTCCGACTGAATGAGGAATACTGCTAAAGGTTCATGCAGGTCAAGCATCAGAAAGAAGAGCACAGAGCAATAGGAGAAGATCTTAGACCTGTAGTTTCCCAAGGTGCCACGCGCCACGGACACATACGACCTCCAGAGTCTTGTCGTGCATAGACTGAATGCTAAAACTATCATCATCATGTTCATAATCATTTTGCCAAAGATCTACTCCGCCCATGTAGCTTCCAATGTTAAGTACTATAAGACCCTCTGAATCCTGAAAGGAAAATAAATTAGAGACATCAGTTCCTAGAGGTAACAGCAACAATAGCAACGATGTTAACCTTTTGGTAAAAACCACTTCAGTCTCAATTACCAGAAAATCAACGATGTTGTTCGCTATGTTTTTTTTTTTTACAAAGAAATTATACGCTGCCCCATGCTCAAATTATACATGATATATGTTAAGGAGTAGTGGTTGGTATTTCCATATTAGCAAAGAACAAACAGGCACAGTATTGAGGAAAGTGACATGTAAGAACACACGCCACACAAGACGGGGAAAGGACTGATTTCGTTAAAGTACAGTACCTTGGGAATCTCAATGTCTTTTCCATCAACTTCAAGCCAAACTTGCCATGGTAAATCGGCACATGCTCGATCCATGATATCTCTGGCGCCTTCTTTAGCATATCGCAATTTATTTACAAACTGCATAACAAACAAATATATCAGACGTACGTTTGCTTTGTTTAAATAGGATTATTGTTGGGTTAAGCCACAATGCCTACAACACCAAAGACAATGATACGTAGCATAATTCACATGCTGGTGCTCAATATCTAATATAAGTCCCAGGTAAGATAAACACAACAGGAGTACCTGACTACTAAACTTCTCTGGGTTTTCTTGCCTCATCATGTGAAATTCATATGCAACCTTGGCATCGCAGCCAATACCTACACAAACCAAAATGTCAGCTATGCTTGATGATCTAAAACAGAGGCCAAAATAAAAATGATTAATAAATGTACCTAAATAGTTCATCATAAATGTCAGCTATACTTGATGATCTAAAACAGAGGCCAAAATAAAAATGATTAATAAATGTACCTAAATAGTTCATCATAAATTTGTGGCCTTCTTTTGCTGTAAAACTTTCTGTTTTCTCTTCTAAAATCTTTACACTCCAGCGATCCAACATTGTAACTGCAGCATGATCAATGTCTTGCAAAAACGCTCGTAGACTTCCTTGTCCATCAACTACTGAAACACCTCTTCCCCACTGCAAAACTCTAGATAAATCGTTTCCTGTGCCTAACGGAAGAATAGCGACAGGTGGAGGGGATTCGAAATTGCGCTTCTCAATGGCATCAAGCACCCACGCTACTGTTCCATCTCCCCCGCAGACCAAAACTCTAAAGTACTTCACTTTGCTAAATAGGTCTAGACCAGCATCTGGCCCTTGACAAGAGCCAAGTTCAAAGACCTATAATTCATCAAAGAGATTATCAGTTAGTGATACTACAGCTATGTTTACTAGCAATAAGATAAAGTTAGAAGACAGTACCTGTACTGGATTTAATAGCATATTAAGTCTCCTATGAAGAAAAGGGCCGAGTTGACCTCCGCTCTTGGCATTTATAAAGACCAAAAGCGGTCTTGCATCCGGGGGCAAATCAACCAAGCTATACTTCTTCACAAAATTTAAAGCAGCATTTTTACTTCGTTTAGGTGCCCCTACACCATTTTGCATTCCCTTACAACTAGGCATGTCAGAGACGTTCTTTAAGCAATCTATGCTCCTGTCCCTGCGTAGCTTCTTCACTACAATCCCATTAACTACGCTTTTCACAGGATTGCTGGCTGTATCCTCCAATAGCTTACCACTAATAATCTGGACATTCCCATTTTTACCCCTATGGCGCTTTCTCCTCACCTGCCCTCGTATAGATGCTAACTCGTTTGTAATGGTACTCAGTACTCCATCTACCCCATTTTCTCCACTGACTTTTACATTTACTGGAGAGAGGATTACCCTTCTGAGAGAGCCAAGATCACAATCATCACCAGATTCCTTGGACATAATCATGTGACACTTGACATGTATGAGGCGCTGGCACCAAAGACAGTGCCACATTGGAGAAGCTTCAATGAAAGGAATACCGCAAGGCTCATCACAATAGAAGCAAAACGCAGACACGTCGGCATTATCATCCATGTTAACCCATCTCTCAGACCAGTGATGGCGGACATGGTCAGATCCAGCCTGCGCAACACATTTGCAGTCTTTTGCCGCGGAGCCTGAGCAGTAAAAGTGAGCTGCTACACCACATACAGAACATCGATGGACAGGGATACTCAGAGCTGCCTTATTAGAAACATTCTGGCCCGGAACAAGAGAGTAGAGACAAACGCAGCAGGTGGATGGCTGCGGGCCACAACCGTAATCGTCAGTCCACTGATGATGAGAAAGTGGAACTCTCAGTCTTTTCCATACCTTCTTCTTCTCCCTAGCAGCAGCTTTAACCCAATTCAAAGAAACTTTGTTCTGCCATTTAAGAAACGTATAGACAACAGCCAGAAGCCCGAACGATCCAGTCACAAGCCATCCGAAAATAAACGGACTATCAGCACCAGAACTGATCAACCAATGAATAAGAGAGAACCCCACTTCCATCATTTCAAATCTAATACATCCTTTTCTGTATAACTTATAGCCCCAGTAGAAGTATCTGCCAGAGAAATCACAAAACCAAAGAGAATCATACACAAGAGATTGACTATAACAAAGAACAATCACAGATTCTCAACATGGCTAAACGATTCCGCTTCCACGAAAGCTATATCGCAGAGTCTCACACTAAATCATGAACAATGAGTTGATTAAATTCGAAAACTCTGTGTCAATTCAACTCTGTTTCAATTCCACGACGAATAATCTAAGCCACAAACCTAAAACGAGATCAAGCAATCACAAGGAGTCATGTAAATCGAGAACCGATCTAATCTACGAGAAGCGAAAAAAAGCAAGTCTAAAATTTCAGATCTGAAGCGAATCATAACCGATGAAGTTTAATTTCAAAATCCCGTACCAGGTGAAAGTCAATATCCAGCGAATCGAATCGGAACTCACGACGGAGATCGGCGAGGCGAAATCAGAACCCTAGATTCTCGGAGCACCAACCGAATTTTTCTTCCAGAGAGAGAGAGTTTTTTATAACGGAGGGTGAAAAGCAAAAGGCGGGACTGATGAGGCTATATACGCGCTACAAACGCGCCTTTCCCTCGAGCGAGAGTAGTCTCTCTCTCTCTCTCTTCTCGTGCGGCACGACGTGCGAGCCACGGGTTCGTCGGCGTTGGCTTCTTATTAGGGTTCTACTGATTTTACCATTATACCCTTAACTTAAATTCTTGGTGACGTCACTTGCATGAAAAAGAACCAATCGCAGCACTCCGATTACTTGTTATTGACTTCTCTATGATATTCCCACATGCCTTAGATTTTGTCAAATTAAAAAAAAAATTATTTTAGACCATCCAATCCCAAGTCAATAAGCGAATTGTTTTATGTATTTCCTTATTAAAATGAAATTAATAATCAATAATCAAATAGGAATAGAATAATATTGGATTATTAAACCTTTTTCCAACCGAAAAAGGAAAAAATCAAATAATATTAAGGCCCAATGGGCCAGGTTTCATTATCAAAGAAAATCTGCTTCTTATCTACGCAAAGGCAGTGAGAAAAGGAAACCATTAAAATTTGCGTTAACAAATCTATTTTTGACCATCAATTTCAAGTCGATAGTTAATCACTTGCATATTTTTAATACTAAAATAAAACTAATTAACCTTTATCCATCCGAAAAAAAA
>QGKV02000571.1:39591269-39630821 GCA_003260655.2 Brassica cretica | reverse complement strand
AACACACACAAACCCTAATTAGAAAGAGTGAAAGAGAGAGGACCTGGTCGTAGGTCTTGACGAGGCGGCAGCGAAGACAAGCCCTAAGCTCATGGCCGAAGCTAGTCGGAATCTGTGCCGGTGCGCTTCCCATTTCTTTCTTTCTTTCTTTCTTTCTTTCTTTCGTTTCCAAATCCCCCACTCTCTTGTTAGGAAGACGACGAGCCGTGTGTTGGGCTTTATTTAAGGCCATTTTAATATTACTTGGGCCGTAAATGGGCTTTATTTAGAGCCTTCTTAACAAGTAGTTTTACACAGCGCCAAAAAGAAATATATATACAGAATCTCTCTCTTCTTCTTTTCTTTCTCGTTCTACTGCACATTTTGGGTTTCTCCTATTCTTTCTTAGCTTCGCGTTTCCGTTTCTCTATCTCTCTACTCCGCGATCAGTCTCTTGCTGCGTTTTGCTTCTTCTTCTTCCGTAAGATCAATCGCTCCTCTGTTTCTTGAACTGTTTCGCAACTTCTTTGGTTATTGTAGCTGATTCTTCTTCCTTTCGGTCTAGTTTGCCTTCTTGTTCTGATAGTTTCGCGCTATAATGAGTTTCCTTTGCGATTGCTGTTACTTTGTATTTTCAGATGTTTACTTCGATATCAGCTGTTGCTTTCAAGGGTTCTACTGATTCTCGTTTGATTAATCATTTACTTGTGTAAAGTTTAGATCTTTTTCATCCCAACGCTACTTCGCTATCATCATTCTCGAGTGCACAAGCGATGCTCTGTTTCAGTGCTTTGATCTTTACCATGCTCTGTTTCTTTTTTTTGTTTTTGATGGAACGCGTCAAGGGTTTTACTGATTCTCGTTTGATTAATCATTTACTTTTTAAAAGTTTAGATCTTTTTCATCCCAACGCTACTTCGCTATCACCCTTCTCGAGTGTACAAGAGATGCTCTGTTTCAGTGCGATCTTTACTTTGCTCTGTTTCAGTGTACAAGAGATGCTCTGTTTCAGATCATTTGAAAACGCTGCTGGTCTCTCTTTGCTTTGGTTGCTTCACGAAAGCTCAAGATTTTGATTCTATCGGCTGTCTGTGCAGGATGGATGATGCTATGGCTGATCAAGATCCACCTTCTTCATCAGGAGGAGACGTAAAGGATGGTACTTTAGGCCCCAACGGTCTCGTCAAAACGTCTGAGTTCATCAGGCTAATCATTGACGCACTCATCTCCCTTGGGTTCAACGCAATCGCTACCGAGTTGGAGAAACAATCTCGCATTCCTCTTCACAGTCCTGCAGCCAAACAGTTTCTTGAGCTAGTAAAGAACCAAGAATGGTACAAAAGCATTGACGCACTAAAGCCTCTTGAACTGTCTGATGAAAACACTGTGATACTACTCCTACTAGAGCAAAAGTACCTCGAGTTTCTCAAGAACGAACAAGTCCCCGAAGCTCTCAACACCATAAGGGAAGAGATCACACCTCTTGGTCTTGACCCACGTCTCCTTCACAAGCTCGCATCCAAGATTCTCAAGCCAGATCCTGTTGGTGAAGAAGAAGACACGGAGGTTGTGAAGAAGAAACTGCAAGAGCTGCTTCCTCTTGGAGTTATAGTCCCGGAGAGAAGGCTGGAGTATCTCTTAGACGATGACCTTGATACTCAGCGGGGGCAATGCGACTTCCATAATGTTCAAGATAGTGATTTGTCCTTATTCTCTTATCATTACTGTGATAAAAGAAAAATCCCTTCAGAGACTCTCCAGGTAATGAATAATGTGACTCTATATATCGTTTGATGATTAGCCATTAAGTTTTGTACATGTGAAATGGTTCAGGTATTGAGTGAACATACAGATGAAGTCTGGTTCTTGACGTTCTCACATGATGGCAAATGCTTAGCTTCTTCCTCCAAGGATAAAACAGCTATTCTCTGGGAGGTATGTACCTATCAAAAAAATAATTTGTATATAACTATAACTAGAATAGTTATACTAAAACTAACATCGTATACGTCATGCCTGCATTTTTTTCAATTTATCAAATAAAAGTTACTTCAAATAACAAGGAAAATTATTCAATATATCATATTTATTACCTAGAAACATATGATTCCAATACAGATTATTACCTGATTGTTACATACAAATTATACGATGTTAACTTATAATTATTCTAGTTATAGTTATATACAAATGATCAAATTATTAATACTGTATAGTTATAGTTATATACAAATTAAACATATGTTTTTCTTTAACAAAAAAAACATACAAATTATTAATATTTGCTGATTCACTTAGATATGCTTTTTGTTCAGATGGATGCTGAAGGGAAGTTTACTCAAAAGCATAAACTTGTGGGACACGAGAAGCCAGTAGTAGCAGTATTATGGAGTCCTGATGATCAACAAGTCATTACATGTGGAGAAAACGAAGTCATCAAGCGCTGGGACGTTGGTTCAGGACAATGTGTTCAAACCTATGGAAGAGTTGATGTTGGTTCCGTTTCTTGTGGATGGCTTCATGACGGTTCAGGTGTAATCGGTGCAATGTCAGACAGATGGATCTATCTGTGGAGTTTAGATGGGACTGAGATGCAGCACGAGCAAGAACAAGGGGCGCAAACGCTTTCTGATGTAGCCATGACGAGTGATGGGAAGTGGATTGTAAGCATTGGAAAGGAGCAGCATGAGATCTCGTTGTTTAGTAGAGAAACCAGAGCTGAGAGAGTGATACAACTAGAGGAGAAAGAGATGATAACATCGTTCTCGCTTTCTAGAGACAACAAGTATCTTCTTATCGACCTCGTTACACAGGAGATCCAACTCTGGGTTATAGGAGGTGATGAACCGTTCTATCTTTCGGAATACGATGGACACAAGCGTACTCGGTTTATTATCAGGTCTTGCTTTGGTGGGTATGATGAAGATTTCATCGCTAGTGGGAGTGAGGATTCTCAGGTATGTTAGGATCTTTCTTGACTCTCAAGAAACATAGGTCTTTCTTGACTCTCAAAAATATAAGGTCTTCCTTGACTCTCAAGAAAACATTTGTGATGGTGTGTCTCTGTTGTTTGTAGGTATACATATGGCACGTAGCAAAAGGGTTGAGACCTTGTCGTGTGTTGCGTGGACATTCAGGAGCTGTGAACTGTGTGAGTTGGAACCCAACTGATATTCATATGCTGGCTTCAGGGAGTGATGATAGAACCATCCGGATTTGGGGACTTGCCAAGAAGTAGAAGTGGTGATTCAATGGTTACTTTACTGCAAATTTGATTCATGTACATATGATAATATTCTTGTTCACATTTCTTCAATCTATTAATGTTTTTGCTTCGTTTTGAGTAGAACAGAGGGTTAAGAACTAAAATTTGAATACTAATAGTGACTTGACTGCAACATTTGATTCATGTACATATGATAATACACCTTTTATGTTGGTTACTTGTTCACACTTCTTCAACCTATTGGTGTTTTTACTTCATTTTTGAATACACTAGAGAGTAGGCCTGGGCGTTTGGGTACCCGTTGGCGTTCGGGTCGGGTTTTTTGGATTTCGGTTCTCTTTTATAACACCTCCTAGGTCCCATTCTAGTAAATTTGCAAGTACAGGTCGGATTCGGATATAGCACATCGGGTTCGGATCGGTTTTGTATCACATCATAGAACCCATAAAGTAATCATATATCATTCGGATTCGGTTTATATCAGATCGGTTCGGATATACCCGAAATAAAATCTAAAATTTAAAAGTAAAACATAAGAAATATATATTTATTTATATATAATTAAGTATTTAAGGTATTTAAATTTTAAATACTTATTGTTAGATAACATATCAAAATAAATATGAAATTGAATATTTGAAGTATATATTCATGTTTCATATAATTATATTGTATATTATTTTGGACATTCGGATCGGTTTCTTCGGATATTTTTTCGGTTTTTTCGGTTTTTTGGGTTATCCGTTCGGGTTCGGATATTTTTTGTACCACCTTACAAGACCCATTCGGATATTCTTTACATTTCGGACAGGATACGGATCGGATTTTTCGGTTCGGGTTCGGTTCGGATTTCGGGTTACAGATATTATGCCCATGCCTACTAGAGAGATAAGAACTAAAGTTTGAATATTAATAGTGAGAAAAAATAGCAAAAATGCATTTTTGGGATATTTCTCCTCTAATGTGATGCTTCACTGATATTCTGTTCATCTTGATTAACAAAACGAGAAACATTATAATTATTATTAGAAACTGGAGGAAGAACACAAGAACAACAACATNAATTAACACACATTAAAAATGCAACATAAATGAATGGAGATAGATAGGTCATGTAACAGGCACTTCGCATTTATATATGAAAACATCTGGTTTTGGTTTGAGGTTAACTAGCAAAATGGTTTGAAACTCATGTATGGAGTAGTAGTGTATATAGAAAGAACAAAAATGAATGAAGCAAAAAGCTTACGAGATGAGAAGAGGACGAGAAACAAGAAGAAGGCAGCGAAAACTTTGTTCTCCATTGAATAATTGTATATATGAAATGGTATAAACGTGTAAGTGATGAGTTGAGCAAAGACCTAGGTCTCCATAACTCCATATATATAGAGAGAAAGAGTTCCATATGTAGTGTGGTTTAGGGTTTTTTTTTTTTTTAACATAATGTAGTCAATGTTTCATTTTTTAACCATTGAACACTAAGCATCGAGTGTCTAGCATTGGTTTATTATTTTATTGGTTCAGTGCTATGATCAAGGATATGAGGACAAACTAGCTTGGCATTGGTCGGCACATTACAATAAGCAGCAACAACTAGCAGGAGTACAAGTTAATTAATCCCCAAATTAATAAAAATTCAGTTTCCTTATTGGGAAGTGGTGAAAGAGGGGTCAGTCACGTGCATACTTGTGCACCCGTGGTATCTCCAGTCTCCACATGACATGAGAACTGAAAACGGACAGTTTACCACACACACCAAATCTTGATACTCATGTGTGACTAGGATTACTTTAATTTTTTGCAACTTAAACTAAGATTATTTTATGATTAAATACATTGAATTTTTTTCTTATAATAGTCATTTTTAATTTATCTTCACGAAAACAGTTTTTAATGAAAAAAATGACTAAAATATTTTTTTACTTTTGAGTTAACTAATCTATACTTATGGTTTAGAAGTTATTTTGATCATTTTCTTCTTCGAATACTATTTTTATGACAAAAATTTAAAAATAATTATTTGAAAAAATTACCCTAATTACATAGATTAAAAATATTCAATTTAAAAACATCATTAACTGTTCATTTAATCACAATTTAACCAATAACAATTTATATTATATAATACCATTAGTTATATAATATAAATTATTAATAAATTTTATATTGAAAATTTAAAACATTATCTAATTTGAAACAAAAGTTTTTTCGAAAACGTTAAATAATAAAATACGGAGAAATTTTATAAGACCGAACAAATGTATGTTTTAGGCTGAGATTAGATGGAACGTTATAAAGACCCGTGTGAAATATACATTCAAGAAACTGAATAGCATTTTCCACATTTAGCTTCATTACACAAACAGGAACAGCAAACCACTCTAAATAGCATAGCTCATGCTTCAACGTAACAAAGTGAAACCAAGTACCTTTACTCGTATACATAATCATATTTCATCTCATGTGCTATATTTTAATTTCACAATACTAGAGACACACCAGCAGCAACACACACAACACAAACTCTCTCTGTAAATTAACAAACCTAAAAGGACCAAGAGTTAAAAAGAATACATATACTTATCATGCGACAGAACTTTTGGGGTGTTTCAGTCACTGAAGTCCACACTTCCACTGCGTGAGCTGCTTCCATCACAACTATGCAACGAAAGGCCTCTCATATGACCTGGCAAACCTGAGGCGGCACCATCAACTTTCTTCTCTTTAAAGAACTTTTGCCTCTCAACGTGTTTTGCAGGTGGTGGTGGAATCACGACAGGCGAGGAGGAGGACTGCGAATGGCTATCACCACTGCGTGGTGATGACTCCTCTGATGGCAAAGGACGAATGAGTGGACGGTTTAGTCTCTCACTATGGATCGCTGATCCAAGTAAGACTCGTGGTGGAGGTGATGCCTCTTCTTCTTCATCTTCAGGCATTGCTCTAGCTTTCCCTTTTCTCAATCTGCAGGCAAAACATTCACATGAATAAACCATTTCAGATTCTATAAATAATGTAAGGGGACAAACCTTCTGAATAACTGTTCAGGCTCCTCTTCTTCATCATCATCTCCAATGGAGATAGAGCTGCTTGGTTTCTGGTGACCGTTTGAGGTAGAATGGTAGCCATTAGATGTAGTAGACCTGCCTGGCACTGTGATTCTACCAGAGAGTAAATCTTCATGTTTGTTAAGAATCCTCTGAAGGTGCTCGTTCAATTCTATTGCTTGAGAAACTGTTCTTTCATCCCTGCATCAACAAAGCCTATATCTACTTGAGAAGAAGAACAAAAATGCTTTTTAACATGAACATCTAATCCAAGAGAGATGGAAACTTGCCTTGATGTCATGACGAGGTGCATTACACGCTCCTTCTGGAACGCGCATTGCTCCACAAGATCAAGAGTAAACTCATCCTTTGCTCCCTAAATGGTCAAAAGCAAATCAAAAATGGTGTTATCACTCAGGCTAAGAGATGAAAAAGAGTGGAGGTAACAATACAAAGTCATGGGGTTATATAGGCCTCGGCATTTCAGGTATCGGTTTGGTTTATTTCGTTTTCGATTTTTTCGGTTCTAGAGATATGGAATCTGTTAGGGTATTTAGAAAATTCGGTTTGGTTATTTCGGTTTGGGAAACAAAGTTGGGAACCATCTAATATCCAATATCCGAGTTAATTTCGGGTCATATTTGGTTATGGTTTAGAAGTTAATTCGGGTTAAATTCGAGTTTTTCAGATTAAATATCAGATGCTTTGGGTTTCCGGATAAAAATCTGGATAGTTTGAAGTATTTTAGAGAAAAAACATTTGAGTAATTCGGTTTATAAATAGTAGTTTTAGATTATTTGATGATTTCAAAACTAAATATAGGTAATATTAGTAAGTATATAAACTATATTGTAGAAATTCGGTTATATTATATACCTCAGGATTTTGAGAATCAACTGCGTCAAGCACTTCCTTCAAAACTTCTAATGCAGCACCAGCCTTTTGCAAAATGCTACACTCAAAAGAAATATATAACAACAGATTAATCTCTCTTAAAAATCTAGCAAACATTTAGCAGTTAGGTGCCTGACATGTGGAGAAGAAGGAAGATTACCTAGAAGAAGAGGAGGTAGTTTGAGATTCTCTCTGCTGAGCAGGAGGAGGAGCAGTAGTCCTCTCTTTTCTAGCGGATGCAAGTTGTTCATTGAGAGTACTTCTTGGAACTGCTTGTGCAGTGACCACAACTGGTGGTGTGGAACTAGACCTCTGAGGAAACTTAACTCCTGCGTGCTGGAGGTAACAAAAAAAAGAAAAGCTTAGTGTTATGATAAGATTCAGGGAGCTAGAATGTTTTCAAAACTTACCACTAAAACATAGTATGCTGAATAGTACTGAGGGAATCTTCCTGAAGCGCCACCAAGAGAGGTTTGAGTTGCGTCAAGAAGGAGAAATATCCTCTCTCTTACAGGCAAATCCGTCTAAAGAAATATGCAAACTAAAATAAGTAGCTTAACTCTCAAATTAAGTTACATCTAGAAAGATAGATGAAGAATATACTTTTTTCTTTACAATCTTCACAAGTGTAGGGAGTACACCTGTGTCTATAACCAGCTTATGAATAGTCTCTCCAATGTTGTTCATCAACATCTCCAGCAACTGCAACAACAAAGAATATAATAGATCTTCCGGTAAAAAGAAAGATAGATTTAGAGACCAGGAGCTTTACCTGAACAGCATATAATTGAGTATTTGGGTTCTTGCTCCCCAAGCGTTTTTTGATAGCCTTGATAACATCTTTTGCTTGCCTGTTTTACCAGAGAGAAAAACTCATTAACAGATGAAAAAATGTTAGAACTGTGTCCTCTTTATCTCCATCATATAAATCCTTAGGTGATGTGATTGAACATTTTAACAAACAATAATTTAGATTAGAAGATGTTTATGGCTCCTCATTGTACCTTTCGTCACGAGCAGCTAGTTCACAGATCTCAATGTTTTTGGTCCAATCCATTTCAGCAAGCTTTTCACTTGTTGCAGAACTAACAAGCTCCGCAGCCATTTTTTGGTTATATCTGTTTTAAGCCCAAAATAATTTAGCAATTAAAGAAGAGATATTTGGTTCATGCTAAAAAAAATGAACCAACCAAAAAGAAATGTGTAAGCCTCAAAAGCATGAAATGTTTCAGACACGAGACAATCTGAGAATCAGAAACACATGTCTTAGATAAAAGAAACGTGACAATGTTACAATCAGGGAAGAGATGCATAACGAATAAAAGGATAATGAAAACAATAAGGAGATAGAAAGTTATCATCTTTCCCCAATTCTAAGTGTCTCTCTCTCTCTGCACCAAGTCACCAACACATGCGAAACAGACACGAACCCGATCACGAAGAAACATAATAAGACAAAAAAGATAGATTGATCACACAAGCAGTCGAGAACACACTGACACAAAAAATAGATCTCAGACAAACAATCAAGTAACTTCATTGGATAACGACAGAGTGAAAACAAAAAACCTTACTTTCGATAACGGAGAGGATAAGAAAGAAAGAGCCGATAAACCCTAATCACCTTTGAGCATTTCACAGAGACTTTAAAAGAATAAAGACGAGAGAAGCCTTTTTGCGCGTTGTCTTCACAGAATTAAATCAGAATAAAAGATTTAATTCCTTAATTAAAATCCTTAAAGACAGACAGTAATCTCTCTCTGTATACTGATGATGGTTTCCTTTTCTAATTAGGTGATTATTTTTTAAATTATATAAAATAAAAAAAAATCAAAGGCTGAAGCCGACAGAGCACCGCCACGAGGGACTTGTCTGAAAGCGAGAGAAAAAAGGCTTTAGAAACTGAAACTAACGATGCACAAAAGCCCAAACAAAGCCCACAAAAGTTNCATTTTTTGGTTATATCTGTTTTAAGCCCAAAATAATTTAGCAATTAAAGAAGAGATATTTGGTTCATGCTAAAAAAAATGAACCAACCAAAAAGAAATGTGTAAGCCTCAAAAGCATGAAATGTTTCAGACACGAGACAATCTGAGAATCAGAAACACATGTCTTAGATAAAAGAAACGTGACAATGTTACAATCAGGGAAGAGATGCATAACGAATAAAAGGATAATGAAAACAATAAGGAGATAGAAAGTTATCATCTTTCCCCAATTCTAAGTGTCTCTCTCTCTCTGCACCAAGTCACCAACACATGCGAAACAGACACGAACCCGATCACGAAGAAACATAATAAGACAAAAAAGATAGATTGATCACACAAGCAGTCGAGAACACACTGACACAAAAAATAGATCTCAGACAAACAATCAAGTAACTTCATTGGATAACGACAGAGTGAAAACAAAAAACCTTACTTTCGATAACGGAGAGGATAAGAAAGAAAGAGCCGATAAACCCTAATCACCTTTGAGCATTTCACAGAGACTTTAAAAGAATAAAGACGAGAGAAGCCTTTTTGCGCGTTGTCTTCACAGAATTAAATCAGAATAAAAGATTTAATTCCTTAATTAAAATCCTTAAAGACAGACAGTAATCTCTCTCTGTATACTGATGATGGTTTCCTTTTCTAATTAGGTGATTATTTTTTAAATTATATAAAATAAAAAAAAATCAAAGGCTGAAGCCGACAGAGCACCGCCACGAGGGACTTGTCTGAAAGCGAGAGAAAAAAGGCTTTAGAAACTGAAACTAACGATGCACAAAAGCCCAAACAAAGCCCACAAAAGTTTGGGCTAGGACTCAGAGAAGCTTGCTTCAGACTTTCGCGCGAACCAAACCAAACCAAGTAAACCGCCAAATAAAACAGTTGGACCAAGTGGCATAATTAAGAGTTGGATGATGCTCCTCAGAGAGGTCTCGCACGAGAACCTCGTAAACGTCCACATCAACTCCGCGGACATGTCTCTCTACCTCGCCTTCGAATACTCGGAGCACGATCACTACGAAATCATCAGGCACCATAGAGACTAAGTAGGACATTCTTTAAACCAGTACACTACTGTTAAGTCCTTGCTTTGGCAGCTTCTTAACGGATTAAACTATCTCCATAGTAACTGGATCGTACACAGAGATTTAAAACTCTCGAATATTTTAGTTATGGGATTGTTAAGATAGCTGATTTTGGGTTTGCGATGATATACCAAGCACCGTTGAAACTAGCCCTGCGAACCCGGACCGGACCAGCGGTCGGACTAGGTTAAACCATGAACCAAAATAATCTGGATTGGATTAATGTTAAAACCCAACTAATATCGAACCAGTTAAAAATGCCTATTGAACCGTCAAAATCCGGGAACCGGCGACCCAATGAACTGGCCAAACTCCGGTTCGTATATAAGCTAAAATTTTGTTAATGAAACATTCTTTTTAAATAAAAATAAAATTTATTAAAGATTAATAAAATATCATCTTTTTCCTTTTTCTTTTCTCGTCTGTACAACTTATAAATTACAAGATTCACAAAGTTTAATATTAACGTCAAAATATTGTTTTTATCTACTTCTCACTTTGTTTAAATTTTATTTTATGATAATTTGTTTTGAAGATTTTAAATAATTGAAACATTTACGTTTGAGAAATTTATATTTCAAAATATAATTTTTACCTAATGTGTATATCATTTTTTTTAATGGTGATGAAGATTTATAGTTATAAGATCTGCGAATAAATTTAAATGTGCTTTTCATATTGATTTTAGATTTTAATTGTTATTTTTTAAGTTTTTCTACACATTATAGTTATTTAAACATTTTATTTGATATGATCTATTTTTTTAAAAAAATATGCATATTATTTATAAAATATCATTAAATTTAGTTTAATCTAAGTAAACCCGATTGAACCCGGTTCAGACCCGGTCTAACCACAATAACCCATGACCCAAAAAAATTCTGGTTCGCTAGCCGGTCCGGTTTTAAAAACACTGGTTTTCGGTTAACCAAAATGTTGAAAACCAATTTCTGAAATCAACTGAATTAAATTTCAGTTCGTTTCGGTTAACGATTTTTTAGTTTTCACTTTATTTCCTAAAATAACCGATTTTTTTTTGTTTTCGGTTAATTTTTGTGTAGTTTGCTCAAAATATTTTGGATATTTTCGGTTAAACTCGGTTATTTCAGTTAAATTCAGTTATTTTCGATTTTTTCGGTTAGATTTTTGGTTATTTTGGCTATTTCCTTTTTTTTAATTATTTTTTTGAAAATCGAAAACCAAACCGAAAACCGAATTATTTTTCAAATTCTTAACGAACTAAACCGGCATGAAATGGGGAGTAGATCGATGCCAAGACCAATGGTTGGGCATAACATGCAGAGGATGCAGCCTCAAGGCATGATGGCTTATAATTTTCCAGCTCAGGCTGGGATGAACCCAAGTGTTCCTCTGCCGCAGAAACGCGTGATGGCTCAACCGCACCAGCAGAAAGAGGAAGGATCCTGGAATGGGTAATCCTAAGGTAAAGTCGATATCATCAGTTTCATTTTTTCGTAGCATTGTAATGAGCTTTGGCGCAGAGGAACGTTGTGATTTGCTTTAGAGTAGAATAGATTGTATTCAGCTTATGGTTTCTTGCTATTCATATTGATGGATTCTCTAGTGTTGTAAAAACATTCGCTCAAGTTTTTGTCTTAGTGAGAGCCAACCTAAGTTAATGGTTATACGTTTTACAGGTCTTTGTTACTTCGAAGGTTCTAAGTGGCTAACATTGAAATGTGAAGTAAAGAATATCGGAATTGACCAAATGTATATCTAACTATTGACTATTTCAACAAAAAGGTTTTAGAACTATATAGCTAGGTTTCTTTTTGCAATTTTTGTATATCTTTTTTATTAACACACAGAAAATGTGTATATCATAAAAATAGCTAAACAATTGGTGATTTTGAATCTTTGATGTAATTTCTGTTTATGTAATCTTTATTTATTTAGTAGTGTTTTTCAGTGATATACTGATATTCAAGAATAGCACATTGTGAAGTGTAATACTACTTTTTTTTTTGATAATCCAGGTAATCCGGACGTCTCGGATGGAACCTGACTAGCGCTTAAATACACCTCCGAAGAAGGCATCCTGGAGGGTCGCATTTCTCACCCCATTTTAATCGACGGTGGCCAGCGGAATTCGAATCCGAGTCCGTATTGAGGCCAAAGCTCCTTCAAAATCACTGGGCCGTCCTCGCTTGGTTATGTAATGTTACTTTACTTTGTGGTTGCACGAGATTCACGCTCTTGATAATATAACTTCCAGAAAACTGTGCTACCCACACAATATCCCATATATATTATTTGAGAAGCATTACAATTTCTTTTTGTAGCCACATGTCATCAATAGGATGATTCTTAGAATCATTAGAGAAATATGTTGGTTCATCGAATTATATAATAAGTTTTTATTAAACTAACAATAAATTCATCATTAATGTACTTTATTATTTTCTTAAATAAAATTTATGGAATTTCCTAATGTGGCTAAAGTAAATATGACAATTAATGATTTTGAATAATAAAGATTTGATAAAAAAAATAGTGTATCTTATATCATATTTGTTTAATTTTAAACTATTAAATAAATTAAACAACCACAATAACCATATAATAAAAATTTAGATTTTTATGTATATGTTTTATTTTGAATTTTTACAAACGGCTATAAATTACTAAAACTGTCAAGAGTCTCACATTCAAATTTTATGATCCATGGTGTAAATTTTTTTTTTATGAAAAAATAAAAATGATTACAAAAATTATATAAGTAAAAAGTCTAATTTAATTAATTATTAAAATTAATATATATATATCATTATAAATTAAACTATAAACCATATAAAATATAATATTTTAGTTTCAAAATTTACTTTGAACAATTTTTTTGATAAAAGTTTTGAACGATCATTGACAACTTATTTTTTTTNATCCATGGTTTAAAAATTTTGTTATGACAAAATACAAATGATTACAAAAATTATATAAGTAAAAAGTCTAATTTAATTAATTATTAAAATTAATATATATATATCATTATAAATTAAACTATAAACCATATAAAATATAATATTTTAGTTTCAAAATTTACTTTGAACAATTTTTTTGATAAAAGTTTTGAACGATCATTGACAACTTATTTTTTTTAAATTATAAATTACTAAAACTATTAATTCCATAATGAAAATTTTGTTATCAGTAATTTAAATTTTTTTTTATAAAATATATAAATGATCGAAAAAACTATATGAGTAGAAATCACTATTTAATAGATATTAATATTAAAAATATACTAAAATATATTATCTATGTTAGTATCATTTAAATTTAATTAAATATCCTATCAAATATAAAAAAAATATTTTTTGGATTAATAAAATTAATTTATATGTTCGCACCAATTTAATTATATATTTAATAGTTACTAAACTTTAATTATTTAATATATATTAATTATTTCATAATATGTAAAAATAATTAATACATAAAATAATTTATATATATAATGTTGATTCCGCGCAAGGCGCAGATCTTAACCTAGTTCAATACTATGTGCAATAAACAAAAATTCATACTACTTGTTTTACTTTATAGTAGTACTTTTATTATATAGTTTTTGGGATATTTTATTTCACCCTTCATACACGCAATCATTAAAGGAATCTAATAAACTTTATGATTATTGGAAACGAAAATGGTATAATATTTAGGAAAATAACCAATCATTTAGAAAAATGATGTAAAGTGAAAAAAAAAATGGTCATGTGACAGTAATTACATTCAAATGCAACTCTTACTTATATAAACCCATACCATTGTAGTCTGTGTTTTGGGGCAGAGGAATGCTTTAGAATAGACTAGATTGTAATGCAGCATGTGGTTTCTTTGCTATTCATATGTATGGATTATGTAGTTTTGTAAGAACATCGTCTCAATTTTTTGTCTTAATGATAGCAAGTTTAAGTTAAATGGTTTTACCTTTTTTTAAGGTCTTTGTTGCTTCGGAAGTTCAAACCGGTTACCATTGGAACGTGCAGTAAACAAAATCTGGATTGATCAAATGTTATTCTAGTTCTTTTTATAACATTTTAATATTATATATATATATATATATATATATATTAGTATGTATATATAAAGAAAAATCAAAACCCCGGTTGAACCGGTCTGACCAGCTATCCAATGATAATGTCGAGTCAATGTCTGGTCCGGTTTTCAAAACATTGTTATTTTCATAAATAACTTAATTGTTAATATTTAAAACAAATAAATCTTTTTGGTTAGATGTGAAATATTATATGGTGATATGTTAACTACAAAAATGTAAGAACTACAAAATGTTTCCTTCAAGATATCACATTTACTTTGTTTCCTTAATCCATCAAATTGCCTTGTTTTGTATTTACACAATGTTTTCAAACTTATTCAAATTCACGCGCCATAATGTATATATATTTTTAAATTTTATTAATAATATGTATTATTATATGACTTATTCTAGGTTCACCAACCAATATGATTGTGTTATTTCATATTCAACATCTTTTATAAAAAGAAACAAAATATTTTNAGATGTGAAATATTATATGGTGATATGTTAACTACAAAAATGTAAGAACTACAAAATGTTTCCTTCAAGATATCACATTTACTTTGTTTCCTTAATCCATCAAATTGCCTTGTTTTGTATTTACACAATGTTTTCAAACTTATTCAAATTCACGCGCCATAATGTATATATATTTTTAAATTTTATTAATAATATGTATTATTATATGATTTATTCTAGGTTCACCAACCAATATGATTGTGTTATTTCATATTCAACATCTTTTATAAAAAGAAACAAAATATTTTCAAGTTATATTATGTTTTTAAAATAAAAAGGTAAAAAAAATAGTAGTAATTACAGAAAAAAAAATTAAATCAGCAAAACACTAAACCTTAAATCCTAATCTTTAAACCCTAAATCCTAAACCCTTGGATAAATCCTAAACTCTAAATCAAAAACACTAAACACTAAAATATTCAAGGGTTTAAGGTTTATGATTTAGGGTTTAGGGTTTTAGTGTTTAATGTTTTTGATTTAGAGTTTATGATTAATCCAAGGGTTTAGGGTTTACCCAAGGATTTAGGATATACCCAAGGGTTTAGGGTTTAGGATTTAGGGTTTATGGATTAGAATTTAGGGTTTAGTGTTTGCTGACGACGTTAAAAATATATATATTTTTTTCCTGTAACTAGTATTTTTTATTTTAAAAATATAATATAACTTGAAAGTATTTTGTTTCATGTTTTAAAAGATATCGAATTTGAAATAATGAAATTTTAAAGGTTGTGAACCTAAATGTTCATCCTAGGAAATGAATCCAAAAATAACTCTTATTATATAATTATTAACAGTATGCGTTGTGCAGATGACTACTTACTTTGTGGTTGCACGAGATTCACGTTCTTGATATAATAGAACTTCTAGAGAAGGTACTACCACAGAATTCCCCACTATATATTTGTTACTCAAGAGCGGGTCCATAATTGTTTATATAGAGTATGAGGCATAATTATTTTCCTAGAACTATTGGTTACATGATAAATATTTCAGTGAGGTGAGGCACATGAAATACCTCCTGTTGTCATAGATCTACCTACCAAGTAATTCAACATATCCAATAAATAAAAATTCAGTATGCATTGCATGCAGTAGATCCATTCCTATTATTTTTGTTCATTTTGCCGACATTTTCCAGTACCTATTATTCATATAACTTCGGCGAATCTAACTTTTTCTTACTGTGTGCATTTTGTACGGATACTAATTTATCAAGTTGGATACATATTGCTTGTAAATTATATAAACGTGAGAGTATAGTCGTCAGGTAATCTTAAAGCATATTCAAATGGGAGGTATAAGAGTGGGGAGCATAGAGTGACGATGGATACGGTAAGGACGAGACTCTCGTGGCCGGTGTTCGCGGAACCGAACCTTGATCATGTCGTCGGACCTTTGGCGGAGCTAGTTATTGATGATGCTCCTAAGTTTAAGCCTTATGTCTACAGAGAGTACAAGTTTCTTAAGATGAATACAAGCTTCCTATCGACTGACGCTAATCTCATTATCCAGAAACAGGGGAGAGAAGATCATGAACGACTGTTTCAGTTAATTGATGTTGGAAGTTTCTGTTAATTAATTATCAATGTACTATATGCTTTATAAATAAATGCTTCTGTCTTTTAATATATCCATGTGAGAAATGATATTTATTTTGCCTTTCAAATTTATCTTAATTAATTAACTAAAATTCTAGAAAAATATCAAAATATTTAACCTACTATCGCAAGAATGTGTTGCATAGAGCGATGGTGTGTATAAAGAAAGCAGAGGAGCAAGAGCATCATTAACGGGGGTTTTTAGAACAGAGCTCTTAGCGTAATATAAAAACTCGACTCTTAATTTTTAACTGAAAATGCTAAGAGTCGGCTCTTAAATATAAGAACCATGTATTAAGAACCCTGCATTAATAATGGTCTAACATCTTCTACGTAAAATGCAAAAGGAACAAAAAGAAGTGCAAAAGGAAATAATAGATATAAGATTCTAAAGTTCATATATTCCTTCCGTTTATATTTTAGATTTTTCACACATATTAATAAAACATGGAATAAATGCATAATTTTTTGTGATTATATTTTTTCAATAAATCTAAACTAATAAAAAATAAAATAAATGCAATTAAATTTTTTGAAATTTTCAATTAATCATTATTAGTTGACAAAATATACATTGAAAATACAAAAAAAAAATCTAAAATATGTAACATGGAGGGAGTAAGTAATACGAAATTGATGCTTTTGAAGATTTCCTAAATCATTCATGTTAATCAAAAATATGGTTTGTCAGCAAACAACATTAATTACTTTTGTTAATTTGGTCAATGGTGAAAAGGTTTTTTTTTTAATTATTATCCTCATACTATATATTAATTGGGACTAATGTTTAAACTTATAAATATTTCAATGAGGTGGGGGGCAGATGTCATACCTCCTCTTGCCATAGATCTACCTACAAAATAGTTCAACTTAAGCAATAAGCATACCGAAAATCCAAAATTCAAAGGTAATCTAAAAGCATTTTCACCCAAATATATATGAGAGATTCTCAAAAATTATAAAATAACTATAACGATAAACTATTATATGAATAGTTCAAATGTATGATTATTGAGTGGGGTTTTCCTGTTTTAAGATATTTTATTTTATGATTTTAAGAATCCATCATAGATATTTGCACCATTGACATTCAATTATTAAAGGAAGAGTAATAAAAGTTTTGAATCATTGGAAACATAAAGGTTTTAATATTGTGATAACCAATCATATAGAAAAATGTGTAAAATTGAAGTAATGTCACTGAAGAAAGACTCATACGCCTACTACATTCAAATGCACTCTTATCTATATAAGGTATATATAAACCCATACCAAACGTTCTCACTCCAATTAACATCTAAATAAACAATATTCCCATCGTGGGAAAGGAAAAAAAATACATGGCCGAGCCAGTCCCTTCAAAGTTCCAAGGAACATCTCCGGTAGATTTTCCTATCGTCGATCTAAGTAACCCAAACGAAGACTTAGTGGCACGTGCGGTGGTGAAAGCCAGCGAGACATGGGGGATGTTCCAGGTGGTTAACCACGGGATCCCCACCGAGCTGATGCGGCGGTTGAAGGAACTGGGGACCGAGTTCTTCGAGCTGCCTGAGAAGGAGAAAGAAGCCGTAGCGAGGCCAGCTGATTCAACGGACTTAGAAGGATACACAACGGATTACAAGAAAGATGGAGAAGGTAGAAAAACATGGGCTGATCATCTCTTTCACAGGGTCTGGCCACCGTCAAGAATCAACTACAGATTCTGGCCTAAGAACTCTCCAGATTACAGGTACGAGTATTAAAATGTTGTAATTGTCTACTAGTATACAAGGTTTGTGAACTCCACTTATTTTTATTTTTTTTGTTAAAAACATTTTTCCATTTTATTACACTGAATTTGTAGGGACGTGTGGAATATTGACCCCAAAATTTTCAAAGATAATATATGCCTTTAAAATTGAAAAATAAAAAAGCTTTCTATCAATTGTTTTTACAAATTTTCAACTACCAACTAATTCTGAGTTGAAAGTACAAGATAGATTAAAGCAAAAAAAAAAAAAAAGGTACAAGATAGATTAGTTTCTGTCGGGATAATATCATGTCAAATTTTTATAAACAGTATATTCCATCTGTTTCAGTTTTTTTGATGTATAACGAGTTTTTTTGTTGTGGCAAAATAAATGATGTCATTATTTTAAGTAAGAAAATAGTATTGGTTGAGATTTATGGCCAAATATATAATACTATTTTTTATTGGCTGAACTGTTTTTGTTTTTGTTTTATGTTTTTTTATTTAATTAAGATTAATTGAATAAAATTTTACACTTTTTTAATCTAAATGTATTAATCTTAAACATAGAATAAAATAAAAAGTGATTATATATTGGGTTTGTAACAGGGAGGTGAATGAGGAGTATGCAAAGGAGATAAAGAAGCTATCTGAGAAAATCATGGGATGGTTATCAGAAGGACTAGGATTACATCGTGATGCATTGAAGGAAGGTCTTGGTGGAGAAAAGGTGGAGTATCTAATGAAAATCATCTTCTATCCGCCGTGTCCAAAACTTGAGTTGCTCTACGGAGCTCCTCATCACACAGATCTCAATGGAATCACGTTCTTGATCGCTGATGAGGTAGATGGACTTCAAGCATTTCAGGACAACAAGTGGGTCGACGTCAAGTATGATGACTCAGGGATCGTCGTCATCATCGCCGATCAAATCAAGGTATAGACAAAAGTTTCTAACATTTTCAGATAAGTTCTGTCTGTTTGGTTTTGATTCTTGAGGATGTGTACAAGGCATGCTTAGCTTTGTGGACGGTCCATGAAATTAAGGGTCTAATATTCTTTTAATAAAAAATAAACATATATTTAAGTAACTTTTAATTTATATACTTCTATCAAAATTTTGTAACATTTTATACAATAGTCTAAAAATATTATCTTGGTTTTGTAGAGGATGAGCAATGGGAGGTATAAGAGTGGAGAGCATAGAGCGACGATGGATACGGTGAGGACGAGACTCTCGTGGCCGGTGTTCGCGGAACCGAACCTTGATCACGTGGTCGGACCTTTGCCTGAGCTAATTATTGATGATGCTCCTAAGTTCAAGCCTTATGTCTACAGAGAGTACAAGTTTCTTAAGATGAACAAGCTTCCTCTCGAGTGATACAAATCTCATCATCCGAAAACAGAGGAGAGACGATGATCATGAACTAATGTTTCAGTTAATTAATGTTGAAGTTTCAATTAATAATTATGAGTTTACTCTATGCTTTGTATAAATAAATGTTGAAGCACCTGTCCATGTGAGAAATAATATTATTATTTTTGCGTAAACAAACTAAAAAGCAGAAATAATATTTGTTTTTTTTGTCCATCGGAGAAATAATATTTGTTTTGTCTGTCACATTTATACCTAATTAACTAGCTGATGATTTAGAGAGAGAAACGATAGGCATTGAGTTGTCGCTTTAACCGTTTTAACTAGGTCTAGAAAAAAAAACAGGATCCAAAGAACTGAACCGAATCCGATCCAAAAAAGTAGTAACAAACCCGAACCAAAATTGATTAAATATCTAAACGAGACTAAAATTTAGGTATTTAAAGAACCGAAATCGAACCCGATCCGAACCAAAATATTTCGGATACCCGAATGTATCTGAAATAGATTTATAAACTTATATATTAATTATTCTTTAGATTTAGTGTATATAAAAAACATCCAAAATATATTTGATACTTTTAACTTATCCAAAATACTTAAAAATATATACAAATAATCAAAAGTAAATGTCTAAAATAGTTAAAGTATACTCAAAATACCAAAAATACTTAAAATATTTATTTATTCTCTATCCAAATATTCAACCCAACCAATTTATACGTTAAATTTAGGTATTTTGACATATGTTATTTAAATTTATATGTAATGTATTATTTTGTTTATAGATTTTGAGTAATTTAAAATATATATTGAATTTTTTAAATTTTAAAATAATTTAAATAGATTATCCGAATCCGAATTGAAATTTAGAAATACCCGAATGGGGCTNTCATGAACTAATGTTTCAGTTAATTAATGTTGAAGTTTCAATTAATAATTATGAGTTTACTCTATGCTTTGTATAAATAAATGTTGAAGCACCTGTCCATGTGAGAAATAATATTATTATTTTTGCGTAAACAAACTAAAAAGCAGAAATAATATTTGTTTTTTTTGTCCATCGGAGAAATAATATTTGTTTTGTCTGTCACATTTATACCTAATTAACTAGCTGATGATTTAGAGAGAGAAACGATAGGCATTGAGTTGTCGCTTTAACCGTTTTAACTAGGTCTAGAAAAAAAAACAGGATCCAAAGAACTGAACCGAATCCGATCCAAAAAAGTAGTAACAAACCCGAACCAAAATTGATTAAATATCTAAACGAGACTAAAATTTAGGTATTTAAAGAACCGAAATCGAACCCGATCCGAACCAAAATATTTCGGATACCCGAATGTATCTGAAATAGATTTATAAACTTATATATTAATTATTCTTTAGATTTAGTGTATATAAAAAACATCCAAAATATATTTGATACTTTTAACTTATCCAAAATACTTAAAAATATATACAAATAATCAAAAGTAAATGTCTAAAATAGTTAAAGTATACTCAAAATACCAAAAATACTTAAAATATTTATTTATTCTCTATCCAAATATTCAACCCAACCAATTTATACGTTAAATTTAGGTATTTTGACATATGTTATTTAAATTTATATGTAATGTATTATTTTGTTTATAGATTTTGAGTAATTTAAAATATATATTGAATTTTTTAAATTTTAAAATAATTTAAATAGATTATCCGAATCCGAATTGAAATTTAGAAATACCCGAATGGGGCTGAAATCGTTGACCTCCAAAACCCAAAAATCCAAAATTCGAATAGATCTGAACCGAACCCGAATGGGTACCCGAACGTCCACCCCTGGTTCTAACCGACTATCGCAATAACGTGTTGCATAGAGAGTGTCGGTGGATAAAGAAAAGCAGAGGATGTCGTGGCAACTTTCTGTCGGTGCTGATCCTGATGTGATCACCGAACCATAGCCGGAGCTCATTGTATCCTTATATGCTCAAGCCTATTATCTGCAAGGACTATAAATAACCGTAGGCTTTTCAAACTTCTTGTCGGTTGAACCAAATGAGATAATCAGCTTTTCTTTCTACGAATCAAAATTAGAGTCACGTGTGTGTGAGAGTGTGTTTATATAAGAAAAAGTTAGTATCTTCTACGTAAAAGGCAAAGGAGCTAATGAATATACGATCCTAAAGTTCATATTCCCTCATTTTCAAATTAATTGTTGCTGTAGATCAAAATTTTTGTTTTAAAATAAGTGTTATTTATAATTTCAGTATAAAATTCGTTAATAATATTCATTAATTTTTTTTATTGGTTAAAATATAATTAGGTATATACGTAATAAAACTTTTATTGTGGAGATATATAAAATTAATATTTTTTAATCTATGTAGATAAACTTAAAATGACAATTAAAATAAAACGGAAAAAAATACTATCACTACTATATAAAAGAAACTATTTTAAGAGCTCCTAAGCTATGCCACATAGGCACAAATATTCCTGGCCAATTAAAGTGACAATTCAGTATGAAATTTAAGAAAATCAGTAAACAGTAAAAGTAAATCTGTAAATCGACCATTCTCCTCCCTAGCGATTCAGTTTTTCCTGATTAAGATCATACATACCTTCTCAACTTCTTCTCATTCTCTACCAGTTAAGTTTTTCACCATTTCATATTAACCTCTTTCAAATCCTCTTCAATCTCTTATTTTGGCTTCCCCCCCTTCGTATCTCCAAAAAAATCCATAGCTCTTGGTTTTGATTTAGGTCGATGAGGATCAGAGATGAGTCGGAAATGAAGGTGAACACGAAACTTAACAATGAAAGAGTGACCTTATGAAGCGTAAGATTAAGGTCGATGATAAAACCGATTCAAATCTCTGATGCTTGCTTAAGACCTTTGGGTGTCGCTCCGCTATGGCTTTTTCATCTGTCAGTATGTTCACCGTCTAGATTCTGTCGCGTATATATTTATGTATATATATATATATATGTTCAATCGACAATTTAGAAACTTTGGGAAATATTATCCTTTCCGATGATGTCTTATGTTTTTGACTGAATGGGTGAAAGTCAAAGCTATCAAGGAAATCCTGACCATTATGAACACGTAAATTCCCTTTCTTTATCTCTTACAAGTTACAAATGTTGTTATGATATGTTATAAACACTACCGGAACAAAAGTTGATTTTTCTTTCAGTTCGCGTTTTGAAAGCATTGACATAGTATTTTTGAGTTGTTGCGTTACATGAACTTTTGGTGTCTAATTGGTTCACTCTTTTATTGTTGACTATTGACATGCAATTGTTGATGAAGACTACTGCTTTGGGACAAATTTGTTAGAGAACGCCTTCGACGACTTTGGTAGCCCATTACTCTATTTGAGGAACATGAAATGGAGAGAAGAGGTGGGTTTGCTCGGCTTATGACTAGGCTTGATATTGGCGGCCAGTTGGATAAACTAATTTTTTTTATCTTCATGTGACTCAAATATTTTCCTACTAAATTGTGCGCGCAAATATTTAGTTCTTTCAAAAGTTATTTTGTAATATAGTAATTTACTTAAGATAGATATGCTGGCTACTCCTGGTAGATACCTAGCTTATGACGATCTTGACTTTTTCCTTCCCATACGTTTGTTGACAATTTACCTATCTATATTGTATTGCAGATAATTTATAGTAACATGTATTTGTTGCACGAGATCACTAGGAGACTTCCAGCTAAGATCAAAAAAAGCTCTTAACAAGTTCTCCTCTATTTGACATGTGGCGAAGATAAGCTCTTTACAAATTCTCCTCTACTTCTTCTGGTAACTATGAAACTAATTAGTTTAGAATTCAGTTGATATATTTTGAGGAAGTATGTTGGATATTTTGTATATTGTTCTTAGCTTATCATTATTTAGTCCATGCCCTGACCATTATATTTTCACATAAGAAAACTGTATTGGATGAAACTTTGATTTTTTTTTTATATATTTTATTATTTATGTTTAAATATTTAGTTTAGTGAGGCCTATAAACTGTATAAATGATGAACTCATCCAAACTTTACTAACAATCTCATCCAAAATATCTAGAATTTCTGGATGGATTATAATTTGCATTTGATTACTTAATCCAGCTAGAACAATACAAACCAGCTATTAGCAATATGGACGGTGAATCGCTTGCAGCGACTAGGAGGGAAGAGTCTCAACACGATCCTTGCAAAGATGTTGTTCCAAACTATAGTGTATCACATCTAGAGGGAGAGAAATGCAAGGCGCCATCAACAGAGTTGGAAATCTACTGATCAACTGAGCAGACTCATAGACAAGGCAGTCAGAAACCGAATCAGTTCATTTAGATATAAACCACAACACAAACTGGAGGGGCTACTAAGAAGATGCTACTAAGAAGATGGTTCGAAGTTACACTTTAGGATCCGTTGTGCATTGATGCTATTTTTTTCAGCACTGAGCATTTGTACATAACATTCTTTTGATAGATCAATAAATTTGAAATTTCATCAAAAAAATACAAACCAGCTATTCAAGGATTTTTTTCTGGGAGTTACATCATGAATGATCTTCATTATTGTTAGGTGTCTACTCTCAGATAGATATATGAAGACAAAAAATGTAAATGGTTTGTTTATATTACATTTGGTGTTCTGTATAAATGTAAATGAGCACCTTATGACAGCCATTGTACAACAGTGATTATATATATTCAGTTTCTAGTCTTAATTGCTGTGATTCAGANCAAAACCATATATCTTACACCATATATCATATCAATACCATTAAAAAAATGACCATTCTCAAATTATATCCTTAATGAAAATTGCAGTTTTCTCAAAAATACTCTTATTTTACAAGAGATTAATAAAATTCATTAATGACATTTAATTCTTTTGGTTTTGGGCTTACAAATGCACCTAAATGGATTTATAAATAATGGGCATATATATATATATAGAAGATATACTAACTTAAAATTAATATAAAGATTTTAATTAACAAATTAAAAATAAAACATAATGCCCTTCATCTATAATCTATCGGATTTTTAATTAACAAATTTTTCATTAAATCCGAACCGGATTATATACAATGTATCAGGTCTATAGGTGATCAACCACGAATCTAGGTCAGATATGAAAACAAATCTAAAACTCAAACATTATTATAGAACAACTAACATATTTCGAACAAATACCATATTTTGAAAAAAAAAAATAAATGATAAAAATCTAAAAACTCAATTGTTATGGTTGGAAACAAAAATAATGGTAGTTTATAAATCAACTTTCGGTCAATAAATGAAAAACAAACAAATCCGCGCTTAGAAAGCGCGGATCAAAATCTAGTTTGGATTAGTGCGCAAGTGGTATCGTTGTAATCAAAAATGAAAGCACCACCTACTTGTAAATTTGTAATCAAACTCAAAACATATTTGTACGCCAACAAAGACAAAAACCCAATGGTGAATTTCCTTTTGTTTAGCTTTGGAACCTAAACCTTTGTTTTCTTGTAACTGCCACTAAATTTTTTGATAAATTTTAATATTTGTCTTTTTCAAAATAAAGATAAATTAGATTATTTGATTATGAAAGGATTCGATATACAAATAGCATTAGTTGTTATAGGTCTCTTATATCTTGAATTGATTATAAACTTCACATAATAATTTGTGTTTTCAAGAAGGAAGGTTTGGGCCTAATTAAGGCCCATGATTTTCTTTGACCCAAAATAGAAAACAGAATTAACAGAAACTTACGAAGATGTCTTAAACTAAACACAAAAGAGCTGCATGTCACTAAAACTACATAATAGAAAGATTACACTGTCACTGAATCAACACTCTCTAATTAATCACTTACACATTGTTTGATCAGTTTTGATTCTTCTTCACATCAGATCAGATCTTGATATCACTAAAACCTTAATCCTCTAGCTTTTCATGATCTTCTGCCTTCTCTTTGTTACTGTCTACCTCAGCGTTTACCTCTTCCTCCTCCTTATCACTTCCAGCCTCACATTCTTCTTCATCTTCTACATCTGACATTCACTAATTGCATCCGTGATAACACCCTTAACCTCTTTTTTTCTATGCAAGAGATCCACACCGAAGTGGCCGCCTGATGTTTATTACAAACAACAAATGTTACCAAAGAGCTCCCCCAACATTTAAACATAGATTGCAAAAGTCAAAGAACGTACTTAGGTTCTGTAGAATATCTGACAATGTCGCCTGTTATCAAGAAAAACAAACTGAGTATAAGAACATTGATTCAAGAGTCTTTAGACCATTATATTGAACTTAAGCTCACCGTGTTGAAGTCTACTTCCTTCAGCATTTTGGTCACCACTTCAAGCATCTCTTCTCTGGTAGGCTCTGCCTTGCCTTTCTTACTGGATTTTCCTGCATCCAATCCATTATAGCATGTTAAAAACAGATTTAACTTCACAAATAATTCAAAAATGTAATTTAGTATTAACCTTTCTCTTTAGATCCCTTGGTTTGTGGCTTAATCAACTGTTTCTTGCTTTTCTCTTTAGAAGACTCATCATCATGATCAACTTTTTGCTTCTTGGCTGGGGATGAAGTTGGCTTAGAGGACTTTTCAGCAGATTTTTTAGAGTCTTTGGTGTCTGAGCTAATCTTTTTAGATGATGTTTTCTTATCAGATGGCTTCTTCTCATCTTCTGCTTCCTCTCTCTCATCTTCAGTTTCTGTTTTCTCATGGTCACTATCTTCTTCTTCTGGTGATGTAACATCTTCCTCAGAATCAGAATCCCCTTGATCCTTGCCTTCTTCTTTGTCAGATGGATGGTCTAGCTTTTTATTTTGCCTTTTCCTCTGTGTAGTAAAGAACATGTTCAACATCCAATAAATTAAAAAAGTATACTTTAATTTAGAGATAAGAGCACTACAAACCTTGGCTGGGGTATCTGAAGCTTCTCCAGATTTCCTCTTTTTCTGTGTGCTCTTTCGCATTTTGGATTCCTTAAAATATATAATTTCAAAAAAGAAGAAGTTAAAACTCTCACACTGTCAGTTTGCGGTAAGTATTCTAATTTTTTACTTATATTTTTAATCTTTAATATAAATTTTCTACTAATTGTGTTTTTTTTCCAGCAAGAGTTCAACTGGAATTCCGATGAGACGCTCTTTATCTATCACCACTTCGTCCATAAAGTTATGGACAACTATGGGAAGCAGATCCACGAGTGGAAGAAGAAGTGGAAAATCAATAAGGTTCGATTTAATTTATTAAACAATTTTTTAATTTATTAAACTATTTTTAAATTTAATAAACTATTTTTTTTTTTTNCCGAGGGACATTTCCCTCGGAATATTCCGAGGAATATGTCCGTCGGTATATTCCTATCGATCGAGGTATATATATGTCCAAAAATGCATCGATCGATGAACGTCCGAGGAAATATCCCGACGAAGTCCTCCCTCGGTATATTCCGAGGACATTTCCGACAAACTAATGATCCTCGGAATTTCCTCGAAAGTTTGTTTCCTCGGAATTCCGTCGGAAAATTCCGAGGGATTTCCGAGGAAAGAATAAATTCCGAGGAATTATTTCCGACGACTTGTTTCGTCGGTATGTCGTCGGAATAACGAAATTCCGACGATTTTTTCCCTCAGAATCCTTGCTGTTTTCTTGTAGTGGCATGATTATTGGAGGATTATTAAGGTGAGATTTTTAGCGAAATATAAGAACATGTTTCTTAACTTTTAACTAAAAAAGCTAAGAACCGGCTCTTAATACTCTTATTTAAGAACCAGATGTTGGCCAGGTGGTGTAGATATCTAATTCATATACGTAGAGCAACTGTTGCTTGCATGTCATCGGTGAACCGGCCTTCTAGATATTAATTTGGGTCTCGCCCAAGACACCTTAGGTCTATACAAAAAAAAAAAGAATTTTTAAAAACATTTTCTAAATGCAATATGGACCATTGAAGTAAACTTAAAGAAGCAATTTGAAATTACTCAAAAAGAAATAACAAAATTAGCCATCCAACTATAATGCTACAATAGTAGGTCATCTTCAACCATCCATCTCACAGCTTCTTTGCTTTTAACCCTCCACTAAGTGATGAGATTCAAACACCTTTTTCCAAATTTTCTTTTCTTGTTCTTGTAAGAAAAGTTAAATTTCTTTAGTTTAAAAGTATTTATAATTTATTAAATCAAGAATCATGTCTAAATCTCAACAAAGTTCCTAATAGAAAGAAAATCATTTTATCATTTTAGGTAGATAAACATATAAATAATTTGCTTTGTTTTCTTCTGTCACAGACCTACACTGGTTTCTTCTTTAATGTGTTTCACATATATAACTCGTTAACTGAGTGGACTTCAAAACCGTTGTAACAACATCATCTTCTAGTTTTTCCCCTTTGTTATGGGTCTACATCCTTCTTTGTGTGTGTTAGGCTGTTAGCCTTTCAATTATTTTATCTTTACATGTTTTCACGATGCGGCTATTTTAGAATTAAAGTATGTTCTTAACATTTAGACCCAAAAAAAAAAAAGAATTAAAGTATGTACCGATCAACATTTATTTTATACTCCATGATGTAAAAGCCAAACGCAAACGCAGAGAGAGTATATATGCATTACGTCAACAAACCATATAGATATTTAATTTGGTTCAGGAAGTGTTTATTATTAATGAATAGTGAAACGTTAGTTATAACCAACCACAGCAATCAAAACGTTATTAAGTGTATAAGAGACTGCCTGGATTGTGTTTGAAGTAATCAAATCTGAATCTGTTTTCCTCGCATACAATCTAGAATATCCTGTAAGTGGACCTTCAACAAAAAGATATTGTACTACATTTGCTGTACGTCTTTACATGTTCTTGATTTTTAGTTAGCTATCTCGAATATGGGAGACGTTTAAATGTCAAGGTCTAACAGGTTGGCTTATCACCTAATCTTAGATTTTCTTTATTATAACGGGTCTATCATCTATGGTTGAATTCATATATATATGTTATAGACTTTGGATAAGGATCTTTTGATATTCGTGACTTGAATCACGCGTTATAAATAGTTCCAAATAGAGTTTAGAATAGCAACGTCAAATGATAATAAACTACCTCTACATAATGTATAAGTTGCCAGCAAATGGATAATTCTTTTTTTTTTTGGCAGTACGCCAAAATCAAAACTCCATAAATAATTGAAACAAACAACAGCACTAACAATTGGTTCAAAAAATAGCATTAATAAAGATGGGTTTAATAACCTGAGTTCTATGAAATTCAGGTGACAGATGTTGATGGTGCCAACACTTTTAGAGTAGGGTTAAATGGTCGACTCAGTTACGGTTCGGTCGCAATCAGACCTAACCTAATATAATGTAATCCGGCCAAGTGTCTCGTATGATAACAACGTTGTTCTCTTTCTAGTTACGTTGTGATTTTTGTCTGTTAATATATTTGAATTGGGAATCAAAACTGATTCTTAAAAACCAACGTCTGTAATGGTGTCTCAGAGGTAGAGGCGTAGAGCATTGTTATTTTTAACTGAGGAAACAAACTTGCGGTTGTATAGAGTTGTTAATTTCACTAGTACTTCTCAGGTTAACTAATGAAAGTATTATTTCTAATGCACAGGCATGCTAATGCAAAATATAGTTGTTACCGATGTATCCATGCATGCCTGCATGGCCATGCTCGATTATGGTTGTTAGATATATCGCTTAGGTTACGTATTGCATAAAGTAGTTAATTGTACGTGAATTTATTATTATTTTGTCAACCTACGTGAATTAACTAATTCTCAACGTTCATGCGTATACGTTTATATACATGCAAACAACACGTAACTAGAAACAATACGTTTTTAGCAAAAAGAAAAATACTAGAAACAATACGTATATATCTATTTGTCTGAAACGATATCTATTTTACCAAAAAAAACGTATATCTACGTGTCAACATGCATGATTTCGATTATCGACGTAGTTGATGGTATGGTCCCAAAGGTTAACATAAAGAAGAAAAGATCAGCAAAACTAATAAATGCTATATAGTCCATCCACCCTATTTTCGTGAAAGAGAAACATATTTTTTTTTGTAGAAAGTTAAAAGAGAAACATATACTTCTAGAATTTGTAATTTATGATAAGTAAACTATTGTTAGGATACAATTTAACAAACTCGTTACATAACTAAGGCAATTTATTTTAGAGAAAATTGCTTTTTTCGGCAAAAAAAAATGTCTTATTAGACTAATCTCATATAATTTCTGTCATATTTGTCTATATATTTTTAAAATGGCAATACTACCCGTAATTTCAATTAAAAATTCGAAATTACAATTAATAAAATAATTTTTAAATATTAAAATATAATTTTTAACTAAAATAATTAAAATATATATATTAAAATCCCAAAAAAAAACCTAAAGTTCGAAGTTTTTTTCTCAAAGGGATCGATCGATCCCGTAAGAAACCGTTCGATCTGCACCGGTCGATCCTGATAAATATATCCAGAACAATGAAAATATGCGGAGCATATGCTGATCGACCAAGCCTAGGTCAATCGATCACATAAGCTCGATCCCACTTCGATTGATCGGTCGCATCTTTGGATCGATCGGTCCCGTCTCCAGGCAAGTCTTCCATATCGATTTCATGTTTTTCGTCGGTTAAATCCAGTTTGATTTTCACTTGTTTTGAACCGAACAAACACGAGCTGAACTCTTAAAACTCGATTTCTAGTCAACCAAACCCATTTTTCTTTTCTCCTTGAAGAACCAAAGGCGAGAAGAAGGTGGTGTGAGAAGAAGCTTCCAAATCGATATTTTAATATTTTTAAATTAAAATTGACTTTACAAATCATGATTTTTTAAATGATTTAATAAATATATGGAAACTGAATATTTCAAAATATTATCTTCCCATATTTTTGGAACTGATTATCCTTATCTGTAGAATTTGTATTCTACTATATATAGAACACAATAAACATGTTTGAAAATGATTTCTACTAGTTTTAGATTTATAGTAATGTGTGGATTCTGATTTCTACAAATTTTAGATTTATAGTAATTTGTAGATTTTGGATTCTACAGATTTTAGAATGCTAAGTTAAGAGAAATGTGTGTTTCTAAATATTTTTAGATTACTATTATTTACGTAGATCACGTATTCTAAACATATTAGATTCAATGAAAAAAGTGGATTACATTTTCTGCTGTGTAGAATGTCAATTTTTATTTTTGTAGAACAAAATATAAAATTATGATTTAAACATTTTTAGAACTGGTAAAAATACCAAAAAATTGATATAGGTATTTCATCAGTTACTATTTTTTGATTTTTTTTATTTATAAAACTATTTATTTGATTTATTTTGGAAAATACTAAAGGGTATTAGAGGAAAAGATAGTACAACAAATAAATTAGCCTAATAAGACATATTTATCATTTTTTGCCTAAAAAACAATTTCCCCTTTATTTTATACAAAATTATGAAGAAAGAAAAATATCACGTACTAACGATTTTGTGCAATGCTATAAAACAGATAAAATAGAGAGTTTCCAAATAAGCTTGCACTTGTAATACTTAGTTAACAAAAAAAACGGGTTACTAGTAATCCTTTATATATTAAAGGAGAAGCGTTGTAATAAATGCGTTCACACTAAACTGGATACAGGTCACGTGTAGAAACATTGTAATAAATGCGTTCACACTAAAATAGATACATGCCACATATACAGAGCTTCTTACCCAAACTCTACATAAATATGTTCACACTATGTACTTTACGTTTTTTTAATATAAAACTCACATGCATGGTTCTTCTTTACGTTATTTTTACTTTTTACGAATAGAGCTGGACAAATTATTCATAAATTTTGATTCGATTTGTTATCCGTTTTGATTCGAACCGAAAAACCCGGATATCCGTTACTCTACGAAGCAAATCAAATTTTAAAATGCAATATCCGTAAAAAAAAAAATCACAAATATCAATATTTATAGGAACGGATATACAATTTGATCTGTTATATGCATATATATATACTTATATTTAAAGAATTATATATTATAGTTATATAAATTTTACAATATTTTTGTTTTTAAATAATTTTATTTTAAGAATTTTATTTTTCATGTATTATTTTGAAAAAAAATGTCATTTGATATGAATTAATAGTATCTTTATATATTTATCAACCACCTTTATATACTTTTACATACACATACATGTGCACATTGACGTGAACACCTTATAACTAAGTATTTACCACAACTGAAATATCTAATTTTTTTGGAAGTTAAAATATTCTTTTTCTTAATGCTTCTTTCAGTATCGACCAAATTGTAGTAAAATGATTTGTCTTAATAATTTTTTTTTTTTTAACTATTATCCGTTTAGAAACTATAATATGAAATCATTGATTCGACATCACGACTATCTAAGATTTATAACAGGAAAACAAACAAATAATAGTAATTTTTAATTATCACAGGAAATTAAAACAAAAACATCAAACATTTTAACCGAACAAACCAAATAAATATTGATTTAAAATGATAGTTATATTTTAGAAGATTAAAAACAAAAAAAACAACCTAAAACNGTCTACATCTCCAAGAGCAACCTTATATTTGAGGTTTACTGAACCTTATAAACCTTATATTTGAGGTTTACTGAACTTTATATTTGAGGTTTAAAGGTGACTTTCTCCAAGAGTAAACTTAAAAAAAAACTTTTAAAATTTTCAGTTTTTACATAACAGTCCTTGCATTATACAAACCTCAAATAAAAGCATAAAACTTTTATATAATCTAAAATCATACAGCAAAAATATTTTAAACAACATTTATTAATAAACTATTACATTTTAATAGCATATTACATTAGTATAATTGTAATATTGCTTATGTAATTTTATTTTATGCATTTTTAGTTTTTGTATTAACTTGTTTGATGTAATATTGTCTTGTATAATATTTGTTTAATATTATTAAAATATTATGCTTTGTTTTTATTTAATCATTTATATATTTATTGAAATTTATATGTAAAAGTTAAATTTATAAGAATATATAAAAGATATTAAATTGTATGGACTAAAATGATAAACAAGAAAGTTATGGAGATTTATAAAAGACAGAAAAGTATAAGGACCAAATAAATATGAAACCTCAAATATAAGGTTTTGTACAGTGAAACCTCAAATATAAAATCTCACTGTACAAAACCTTATAATTTGAGGTTTTGAGGTTGCTTTTGGAATAGATAAAATTTTATATTTGAAGTTTTAAGGTTGCTCTTGGAGATGCTAACTAAAGAGTAACGTACTAGATTTTTCTTTAATCTTGTGTGTTTCGAAGAGGAATCGAGTATATTTAATAAGAAAATAAAAACGGTGCGTCAAATAAAAGAAGCGACAAAAGTTGAGTACGAAGAAAGCACAGGTTTAGAGGAAGTGGTGGCGGTCACGTGGGCTCATTCATAAAACTGTACGTCCTCAGAGAGATGGCACGGACCCATCACGTTAGGTCGACTTGTTAACACCGTCACATCATGGCTCGTTGTAGTATTATACCCTCACGATTCACGCGCTACACAGGTGAGAGAGAGAGGGGTTTCTGGAGTCTACTACTTTGGCTGGAATAGAATGTTCTTTGTTCTTTTGCTTACCATGCGACATCACGAGCTGTGTTCACTGTTTGCTTACTATTGACTTCCGGACCAGAAAAGTGATTTGGTTATTTGTTTGGCTGGAATAAAATTAGCTCTATATGTAAAAATTCTCGTATTATGGTGTAGAAGACTAGAAGTGTATATATGTTGTCCATATTCAAATAAAACTAAACTGGATTGTCCACATTGTATAAAAATAATATATTTTTCGAGGAATTAACTTTTCTGTTTATTGCTTTAAAATCTCAAAATGAAAAAACATAGGATTCTTGATTAATTTTATTTTATATGATTGATTGATACTACGAGTCACCGTTTAGTTTCTAGCAACACATGATGGACACAAATGATTTCAGAATAAATAATCATAAACTTTTAGGAAAAATAAAGAGGTAATCATAACACAATTCCTTTAATCAAAAAATAATAATCATAACACAATTGACAAACGCCGATGGCATGAATAAACTGAGGAAGCATTTTATTCGTGCAATAAATGGACGAACCTATTTTGATAGATGCGAGATAAAGTGTTTCACCTAAGTGACCTAACTATTGATATTCACCGATAATTTCTTTTTACTCTTTTTAAGTTCTTCTTTTCATGGTGAGAAGAATAAAAAGGGGTTTATATATACTTTAAACAATGTGGTAACGAAAGGGGCATATTTGAAATCTAAAATTTACATGTAGTTTTGAAAAAGCATAGGGGGCAATTGCCCTATCTTGAGCAATGTGGCTCCACCACTGTGACTATCGATATGAACTCTAGAGTTTGTTCCACAAGTTTCATCTAGATTAGTAACCGCTTAATCAAATTGTTCAAAATATTTCCCATATACTCTTTCAGCGTTTGCAGTTTCTTTGTTACATTATGGAACATGCGTTTGGATTCTCGTCGCTGAATATCTGAGGGGGATATGCATTAGGAGGATATGCATTAGGAGGATATGCATGAGGATATGCATTAGGAGGATATGCATGGGGAGGATATGCTTGGGGGGGATATGCATGGGGTGGATAAGCATAAGGCGGCATTGCCACACGCGGCGGCTGGTAATGATAGTAGAAATATGGATTCTCTATCTTCTTCACCTCCACAACTTTTCCCTCTTCCTCCCCACCACCGCCATTCTCCCCCGCTTCACCTTCACCTTTGCTGCCGTCACCTTCCTTCTTCTCTTCATCAGTCTTCGCTTTCTCGTCCTTCCTTTCCTCGCCTTTGGACTCTCCACCGCCATTTTCTCCTTTTCCTTCTTCCTTCTTCTCTGCTTCCGCGGCCGCAGCAGCTTCCTCAGGTGGCGGCGGAGGTGGTGGGTCAATTTTCATAATTGCAGCATGTTTTCCAGTACGCTTGTAAACGTATTCTACGAGCTTTTGCGGTTCAAACACTCCTTTCACCGTCACTTGAGAAGCTTTCAAATCGGATTCAGCAGATTCCACTCCTAAAAGTTATTTGTTTCAAACAAAAATGAATAATTAAAAAAAAATCATACTAGTAAAGTAGGGCTATATACATTTTGACCCCACTACATATAATTTATTAAAAAAACGATAACATAACATATGCTTTTTAAAAGTTAGAATGACTATAAATAAATAAATAATACATGTGCATGTGTTTTAAAGTCGAAGCAATATCATCTAGATTTGAAACTGTATGGACCAAATTTGATACGACTAAAGAACTAACGAAAGAAAATGTAAAGTTGGTGACAAGTGGATGATTATGCAAGATATTGAAACGTTTTATCTACATCAGGACAGACGAGAAAAAGAGCTAAAATCACCCCCAAAACATATATTTTCATTTTAATTGTTACCTATCACTTTTTCAGTAAATTTCCTTTAAGTTTGAAGTGTTGCTTTCACAGATAAAGCTATTGTAAAAAAAAACAGGTAAAAGCTATTAAATATTGGGACTTATTGTATAAAAAGTCCAATATCTTAACCAATATTAGATTATTTAAACAATTCAGTAGAAAAAAACTAACCTTTCATTCTCATGATCCGTTTCTTGATCTCCGTCGCACAAGCTTCGCAATGCATGTGAACCTTGATGACCACCGTAACTACTACGGGAGGCTGATACAAAAAGATCGTCGGAAATTTAAATAAAACGACTATGTAACAGATTCCATATATGTAAAATTAAATAATAATAAAAAAATCAGAAAAAATCTAGTCCTAAAACCATCAATAAAAATATACTAATCTACCAGTACACCCCCATGTGAATTCACTGGAAAGAGAGAATATCCCATTTTAACTGAATGATATATTAATTAATAGTTACTCTGAATAAATAATTATCAACATCCCCAAAAAAGCAACCCTTAAAATTACCTGAATTTTTTTTAAAAAAAATTCATTACTAGACAAAAAAAATTACAATAAAGAAAGTTACCTCCACTTTCTTCTCTTCCACTTTGGGCTTCTCCTCCTCTCCTTTCTTCTCCGGCGGCTGAGATGGCGGAGGAATAGGAGAAAGAAGCACCACTTCACGGTGGGTCTTCCTTTGAACTCTGGCTAAGACTTTCAATGGGTCAGCTTTTTCTCCCTTCACAACCACTTTACCCGCTTTACAGTCAGTCGTCACATCTTCCACTCCTAAATCAATTAAACCAAAAATCCAAGATTCAAATCATATTTGTATATAGTCATAATATATATATATATATCGTTATATTGCCATGTTTACCAAAAACAGAATGTTATACTTTGATTGTTTCTTTTATTTATTTATAATAGTAATACTTAAAAGCATAACCCAAACTTTATGTGGTTCTATATACAAAATATATGACGAAAATTAAAAAAAAAGACGAATATTAATTATACTTATACACCAAATTAACCAAAAACTGTAATTGGCAGAAACGATATATAGTTACAGTAATTTACTTATCTGATGCTTATTTTTTTAATATGTAATTTGTTGGAAAAAAATCAAACGGCAATCTTTTGTTTAAAGTGTTTGTCTTATATATTTTAAATGAACCACGAGATTAATCATCTTAAACAAACAAAAAATGTGTTGTAAAAGCAGATGGCAAACGTTTGGATTTTGTGAAATTATTCTATGAAGAAAACGAAAATGTATTATTTCTTTTTAGAAGATTAATACATGTGGATGAAAATGCAGAAATGATATAAAGAAGTATGTACTTTTAGATATAGTATATTCTTAATACATACCTTCGAAGCCTTTGAGGCAACGGCGGACTTTTCTAGCACAGCCTTCACAGTGCATGTAAACTTTAAGCACAATCTCTTGCGGCGGTGGAGGTGGCGCTGGAGCCTCCGGTGCCGCCGGAGGAGAATCCTCTTTGGAATCTTTAGTAGCTTCTCCTTCTTGAGTTTTCTTTTCAGAATCTTCTCCTTTTTTCTCATCAGCCTCCACTTTCTTTCCTTCTTCTTTTTTCTCCTCTTCTGGTTTCTTCTCCTCCATTTTCTTCTCCTTTGGTGCTTCTTGCTTCTTCTCTTCCTGAAACCAATAAATTTATTAGTCTTAGTTAGAACAAAATTATTATTATTATTATTGAGATTTGAAAAGATGATATAAGAGTTTGGGATTTTCTTGAACCTCTCCCATTTTTGTTTTTGGTTAAGTTTTGAGTGTTTCTATGTTCACAAAAAATTGTAATGCCCAAAGAGAAGCTTATAAATCACTCTCACGCTCTCTCTCTCTCTCTAACGAATCACTTGGGTGTTGGTAAGAAGGTGGAACTGTGGACCTCAAGATCTGAAAAGAAATGTAAATTATTTTGTTTTATTCCCTTTTAAACATGACTTGTACGTGAATCTGTTTGAAGTTAATTGGTTATTATTTTAGTATGTAATTTTATATTTCATTCAATAGTTTATCAGTCAAAATACACCTAATACTCACGCTATATGTGTTTATCTATGTAGTTGAAACTGTCGATGAAAAGAAAAGAAGTTAAAACTGTCGAAACCCAATTCTAGTTCTCGAGATTGACAGTTAATGGACTCGCTCATGTATTTTTAAAATTTATATCTTAAAATTTTAAATACAGTATTTTAATTAATGGTTTAAATCTATATATATATAAATACGTTGGTATCTCTCCAGCTTTGCCACGTAGAAAGTCGTTCGCTGCAGAGGCGATACTTGTCCGTCACAACATTATTTGGGCTTCAAACTTATAAATTTTGGACCTTATATAACTCTAATTTTTCAAGTCCGGTAATCCACAAAGTCCACCTCTCAACCAGCAGCCGTAATCAATTATATATAGATAGATAACAAAAAAATTTACTTTACCATTTAAATTATTTGTCGGTCTCTTTAGGCTCTATTATTTATGACTCTAAACTCTGATTTGGGTCTATACAATAATATTATTCTTATTATAGTCAACTAGCAAATAAAAAATAGATTTGATTCATCCGCCAATTTATTTTTCTAAATTAATACATGATCAATAATTGTATCCCAATTTTAATTTATAAATAAATAGAATGACGAGAGGTTTGAGATCAAACATTNGCCCCTTTAGTGATGGTAAAGATCAATAATGGTACCATGAATGTGGTAAACATGAAATTTCACCTATTATCTATTTAAAGTTAATATTTTCTTTTATTATGTCAAATTGAACTAAGAATAATAAGAAGATATATATATATATTATTATATTATTCTGAATTGTTTTTTGCTAATTTTGTATTCTCTGAAAAAAAAGAATAATGAAGGATATTGTCATTTTAATTCCAAACCAAAAATGTTTATTTAAAATAAGGACACTCGCACCGGTTGAAATTCATCTGTCTCTAACAAATTTAAAAATATTAAAAGCTGAAAAAGAAGAAAGAGAAATGATTAAAAGAAAAAAAAAGCAAGAGTGGTACCTGTGGGAAGAGCTTTCGTACATTTCTAAAGAATCGGTGAATACATGTGGTATCATTTTACAGGTTTTTTTATTTTAATTTTTAAAATTATTATAACTAAATTATGTACAAAAATAATAATAAAAATATTAGTGAGGTACTCTACTTGCTATTTTACCACTAATGATGTCCTAACAATGTGATTTCAGAATTCTATTCATTGTTGTTTTTTATAATATAGTTTTCAATCCACGATGATTTTTAAATGCTTCATAAAATTAATATAAATTTATATAAAACAGTTTTTATTATTAAGGGCCGATCCTAGTATTTTATATAGAAATGGTTGTTCATTTTTGAAATCTTTCCAAATCGAGCGTTGCCACTGTGGAAACCGAATTAATTTCAAAATTATTTATTTTTACAGGTATTATAGATTTTATACTGGTTGATATATAATTACATTAAGAAAAGGTTTTTAAATATAAATGTCCTTGCTAATTTCAATAGAGTTCAATTATAATTACTTCTAAACAATGGATCAAAATATTCTCAGTCATAAATATTTTTATCTCAGTCATAAATATTTTTAACTTTCATATGAAATTATATTTTCGTAAGTTTGTTTTGTTACGGATTAGATACATATACAAATATCTACCTAACGAAAAGAAAAATAACTAATTCTTACAATTTCTAGAGCACTTCTTTTCTCTCGAATTTTATACTGAATATATACATGAATATATGTTCAGAAAATATATACATGAATATATATACACACGATTGAGTAACGGAATAAAATGCATGTTATTAACATGAGATGTTCATGGTGAAGTGAACAAACACGGCATTCGTGATAACAACTAATACCTACGGGCGTTCTTGCTAAACATAAAGTTCCAGTGAACTTTTATTTTAAAAATCAATCTACAAAAGGGAGCACAATGGTGACATAGTGGCACATGTTGACCTTTTAATCAATACAGCACACGCACATATATATATGATATTGATTATTAAAAACATAATTAATCACCAACTTTTTAAAAAATTGAATATTCTTGTCATATTGACTAACTTAAATCATTATGAAAGTACTCTACTCGGCGTTCATAAATAAACTTAGTAAAAATTTGAATTAACCAACGTGAGCTAGTGTTCCTTTTGTGTGGAAAAAACAATATTTTGTTACTGTTGAATATGGTTAATCACTTAATCTTAATCTATATAGATAAGATATGGTATTATGAAACTAATAATTCGACTTAACGTTATTGGAGTAAATAGTTAAAATCCAGACTATAATCTACGAATATAGTTTCCATAAGACAATTTATCTCTGTATTCAAAATTAATCTTGAAGTATGTTTTCAAACTGATTTCTTACCTCAACTTATAAGTTCAAGTGTCTTTCCTCTCCCAGATAGTGATTGAATAGAATTGATTTCTTACCTCGACTAAAAAGTTTAGATGATGTTTTCCTTTTCTGAAACAAGAAGATAGTCTTTCTCAAAAAAAAAAAAAAAAAAAA
>QGKV02000571.1:39536921-39591169 GCA_003260655.2 Brassica cretica | reverse complement strand
AAAAAAAAAAAAAAAAAAAAATACTAAGAAGATGATAATGGTTGTGTTGTTGGTTGAAACCGATGAGAAATTAAATCCTTGATAACATAGTCGTTTTATTCTTTTCTTCTGTGGCAGAAACTTGGTAACTTAATCTAATTAAGTAATTCGTTGAATTTAGGGTTATGTATAAATGAGCCACTTAGGTGAACTTCCGTTACATCAAAGTAAGCGATGGCTGTTTTATTGGTTAATTATCTTTGTCAAAGTTAAAAATCAAATGTGTTTTCTTTTTGGTCCATGCATTTATACTGTAATGCAGCGTATAGAATTTTGTTTTCCGAAACTTACTCTATAGAGGGAGTAAGTACAATGTTTTAGAAAGAAATACTCAAGGCATCACTGAAGGGTTACGAACAACTAAACATAGCAACTTAGTTTTTTTACAGTGGCAAGTTATATTTATAGTATATAGTTTATGGATATCAGCTGCATCCCCTACTTATATAGCATTCAGATGAATCACCTGGATAAAAATGACAGTGGAACAGACGAACAGGCACATAATAAAAATCTGTCGCTGGTTCTACCAGCGTATATATGTTTTTTACTATCATGTACATGTTTCTCATAATTCGATTTTCTCACTACAGTATTATATAACCAAATATTTTTTGTTGACAAGCTCCAGTAACGAGTTTTATATGAGTTTGTAAACTTTGCACATATAAATTTAATTTGTTTTCATGGAAACTGATTAGTATTAACATTATCACCTCAATTTTCCCATGCATTGAATCCTGACGTGGCGCCAGGTAAGACTTCACACGTTGGTGCAGGAACCTTGGTACGCACTGTGGGACAAAGTTTCGCATTACCGAGGCTTACATGTGGACTTTGCGGACTTGGATTCTTCTCTTTTTCTCGACTTAAAAAGAGTATATATCATTCTGACGTTTATTTTCCCTTGTTTCTTTTGATAATTCAATGATAGCACAGCGCGAAAATAAAATACGTTACAAAACATAGCAAACATAATTTTACAGAACAAAACATGCTAACATAATGCTAGAAACAAATAAATTGTTTCAAGTGCTAACTTTATTGGTGTAAAATGGTGAGAAATCAAGTGATGAAATTAATAACTTATAATATAGAAAAAACTTATAATATAGCTGATATAGTATAAATACGATTGCCTGTTTGATCATTCGTTATGTTTTGGGGCACTTAATCAGTACTAGAAACTGAAACTCATCAGCACTGTTACACCAAAAGAGGCTCTGAATTTCCTTATTAACATTTCCTATGTACAACTAATTTAATTTGATATTATCTTTCTCGAAAAAAAATTCAGATTCCTTTTTAGATATTTTAACATGTTTTAGATTGTCCATACATATAAGTCGTAAGATAGCTAGATAAATGTACAGTGGGATAAAGTATACACATGCCATTATGTATGTAGACACGAGCATAAAAGATCAATGCTTTCATTTTAGTTTTAAATCAGTTGACGAAAAAATACCCCAATTGGTATGAGTATAACCGGTATGCTCATATTTTTAATAATCCAGTTTGGTGAAATATGAGATTTTGTCGCTCTTTTATGGCAGTGATATAAATGATGGATATGGTAAAATTAAATGCTTTCAGCAGAGAAAACGAATCTAAGAGCTGACGCAGAGTCAGCAATAGTAATGACGTAACGGCCGTTTTTGTTGGCTCTTGTTTTCTTTATTCATTCACATCATTCTTGAGTTGTGCCCACCTCAAACTCAACGGTGGAAGTTGTTGGCGTTCAAAAACTTTCAGAAGCGTTTTTTGATTAATTCTTTCAGAAGTTTTAGTCAAAAGAGCGTGTCAATAAACTACCTAACTAAATACATTATTACAAAAGTTAACTGTGGTAATAATTAGAAAAGTTCCTTCATCTAACGCACTTAGATTATTTATTTCCTAAGTGGTAATGAATTATATAATATCTTTTTTTTTTGTTACACGGGATTCTTTACGTAATTCTTTACGTATACCATATATATCTATACATTTTTATAACTGTTAAAACCTAACTGTTAAAACCTCACCGCAGTTGTACCGTTTGTCCCTCACCGTTCAATCCGCTGTTAGTTCGGAGCCATAGTCGTTTTTATTTGGCATTCTTTAGTAGAAATGGGTGATAATGCACACTTACAAGGTGATTGTGATGCAAAGACACTTGCGTTATAGTAAAGAATACCACATAACAAACGTTGAACATCATGTTCATCATTGTTTGTTTTTTGGTAAAATTAGATCATTGGTTTATAGATATAATATTCTCCTCATGCATTTTTTTGATGTAATCTTCTTTGATATGACCTCCTACCATGTTTCATGGCCTTGGTAGTTTTTCCACGTATGACATGGTATTAGTACGATACCATCGATCTAAACAAACATTTTTAACCATATGTTAAAGTGTATATATGTAGATCCTTTGAGTGTGTGCAGCGTAAAACAAACATTAGTAGAATAAACTTCACACGAAATTTTTATACATCTGCATAAGTTAAGTCACCGGATTTGAAGTTGGATTGGTTAAATACAATGAACCATCCAACATGCACACTCACGAGGCTGGTCGCTTTTCGTAACGCCTTTTAGAGAAAAAACCAATAGACATCCTAACAAAAACCAATAACACTTTAATGNTATATCTATACATTTTTATAACTGTTAAAACCTAACTGTTAAAACCTCACCGCAGTTGTACCGTTTGTCCCTCACCGTTCAATCCGCTGTTAGTTCGGAGCCATAGTCGTTTTTATTTGGCATTCTTTAGTAGAAATGGGTGATAATGCACACTTACAAGGTGATTGTGATGCAAAGACACTTGCGTTATAGTAAAGAATACCACATAACAAACGTTGAACATCATGTTCATCATTGTTTGTTTTTTGGTAAAATTAGATCATTGGTTTATAGATATAATATTCTCCTCATGCATTTGTTTGATGTAATCTTCTTTGATATGACCTCCTACCATGTTTCATGGCCTTGGTAGTTTTTCCACGTATGACATGGTATTAGTACGATACCATCGATCTAAACAAACATTTTTAACCATATGTTAAAGTGTATATATGTAGATCCTTTGAGTGTGTGCAGCGTAAAACAAACATTAGTAGAATAAACTTCACACGAAATTTTTATACATCTGCATAAGTTAAGTCACCGGATTTGAAGTTGGATTGGTTAAATACAATGAACCATCCAACATGCACACTCACGAGGCTGGTCGCTTTTCGTAACGCCTTTTAGAGAAAAAACCAATAGACATCCTAACAAAAACCAATAACACTTTAATGAAACAAATGTTGAGATTGGAAACAAGATTCTTCGTTTAAAAACTTAAAGATATAATGAACAGAACCAAAGATACTTTGTGTCTGCATCCAAAACAAGTACATTGTGACATATTAAAGATAAGATTTTCTTATCTCAATGTTTTGTGGTTTTATTCTTTATTTTGTCTTGTCAGTGATATCCGAATATGTTTCCATTAGCTATTCAGTTTATCAACTCTAAATTGAAAGTTGAAAGTACATGTAAATTTGTTTCACTGCACTTTGATAAGTGAAGGGAACTATTCAATTAGTTGTTTAGATTGATTTGTATGTTAAAAAATATTTTATCATATAAAAATGACGCGACTAAAATTATATTCACAAAGCATCATAAGGTTTTAAAAAGCAAATCACTATATTTTTTTGGGCAAATCTCCAAAATAGCACATTTCTAAGTTTATATCACAAAAATAGCACTCAAAAACTAAAATGACCAAAATAGTACCTTTTTAAGTTTATCCTTTGAAAATTTTAATTTTTTTATTTTTCAAAATTTGAAATCTTATCCCCAAAACCTCATTTCAACTCTAAACCCTAAACCCTAAACTCTAAACCATAAACCCTAAACTCTAAACTCTAAACCCTAAACTCTAAACCCTAAACCCTAAACTCTAAACCCTAAACCCTAAATCCTAAACCCCACCATTTAACTCTAAACCCTAAATTTGTGACTTTTGATAAAACATTAAGTCCTATTTTTGTAATTTTTGACGTTAAGTACTAGTTTGGGAACAAAAACTTGATTTAGTGCTATTTTTGTTTTTTTCTCTATTTTTTTTTTGTGATCGCATATAGTTTTGAAAATTAAATAAGCTTTTTACAAATAATTATATCATATCAAATGCATTAGGAACAAATAAAATTAAGATACTGGGCCTGATATCAAAGAAAATAACGCTGGGCCTATTTATAAAAAGCCCAAATGTAATTTGTAAAAGAAAAAGCCCAAACACATTCGCCGGAGAAGAACCAAATACATCATCACCTCACGGCGGAAGTGATAGACGAAGAAGACGGATATGGCGTTCATCGCCTCCATGAACGACGACCTTCTCCAGAACATTCTCCAACGGTTACCCGCGAAACCGTTTGCCTTCGCCTCCTGCGTTAACCGATCGTGGAACATCGTCTGCAATCGCATCCTCTCTCGCCCCAAAATGGTTTCTGCTTTCTCCAGAAACCCTAATCAATTCGTAAGCTGAGAAACCCTAATTTCATGTAAAGCTTCGATTTTGACATGTGGGCAGTGGAGAATCATAGATTGTGATTATAAAAGAGGAACCTTTAGTGTAATTGTGTTCGTTTTTTTTTTTTTGTATTGCAGGAAGCTGTAGAAGAAGCAATTGATAAGGCTTTGTCTGAGCCAATTCGACCAGATTTTGTAATTGCAAACATTACATGTGGGAACATGGAAGACACTTTGAGTCTGGTATATGCTACTTAATGCTCTTCCCATCTTTGTTTTTTATTGATNGTGGGAACAAGGGCTCCTGTTATTGTATCCGTAGTTGCTGGAGTATTGGGAAAAGAAGCGTGTAACGACAAGGCTGGAGAGGTTTTGATTGTTTTTTTTCATTTCCTCAAGAATGATTTGAGTTTTGTTTTTTGTTTTCTAAGCTTATATATCATGTTTACAGGTCAAACAGAATGATCAGGGCATGCACATTTGTCCAAGTTTTGCTATACTGTTGACCATTGGCTACTTGCCAGGAATCAAAGTCGACGTTATTCATGTAATTCAATCAAAAGAGGTATAACAACCCTTTGTGTCGTCAACATTATAATTTTCCTTTTGTTGTGAATGAATCTGCTTCATTTTCTTACAAGAGGGCAAAGGAAGGAAGTCATTGTTTCACATATAGAAGAAAAACTAGTATTATTCAAGTGAACATCTAGTTCAATGGACTACTCATATCTCACAATGCTTTTGTTTATATCTTTGCAGGATACTGAGGCGACGATTGGAGACAAATTTGTGATGGATATTAGGAACTTCGTGTCAGAGGTTTCAGATCATGCTGCACCAGACTGTCTCGTGCTCTTTGGGGTGAACTATACTTTGGGTTCTACTTGTGTTATACGTGTGGATTGTATTCAATTATATGCTTATGTGTGTGTTTGTGTCTTCATGTTGTATTTTGTAGGAGGATACTCATGCCACAGAACCTATCATTCGAAAATTGGGTATGAGTACTGCCTTATGCTACATTTTTTCCAATTTTTAAAGCCAAAAGTATTACTTATTTGAGACGGAAACATTTCATTTTTAATGTTAGTGTAATGTAATTTTTTATGCATTGCAGACTATGCCATGCCTGCAGAAACTATTATTGTGGGTGATCAAAAGGGAGAGTTCTTACATAAACGAGCTGATGAATTAAGAACTGTTGAGTTGCATAAAGACGAGATCAGAGTTCTTGCAGGTCTAATCTTCGCAAGAGATAGACACAGACCCATCGGTAAGTGTCTCTGCTTTTAATATCATCTACACCATGAGACGTTTGTTGTACTTTACCCAAGCTGTTGACGTATATGAAGCAGAAGCTGGAAGAGTTCAGTTTCACACTGCAATATCAAGAGGGATGTCACCGGTTGATTTGAGGTACAAGGTGGCTAATGCCATTAGTACTCTCCCTAAATGGCCTGCTACACTTATGACTGCAAAAAGAATTGGAGAAGCTGAGGTTCTTAATGGAGAACAAATTCTAGATGACATAGAAGCAAATCTGGTACGCATCTGAAACCTTACTTTATCTTATCTCAAGACTTGGTAGCTAAAACGATATGGAATCCAGTTAGGAAACCCGCTCTGGGAGGCTGATCCATACATTGGAGTGATAAAAAGAAGAAAATACTCGGTTGGTTTGGATCAGAAGCCAAAGATCATGGCCTCACTTGTGTTTCATCAAGTTACTGGGTAAGTTTCACAAGTTTCATTACATGAAGTGTTCTAAAAATCGGTCTAGTCGGCAAATCGGTCTGAACTAAATGATTTTTTGAAATCATATTTTAAAAAAAAATCAGTCTAGGTGTTCGAAAATTCGGTTTAGACCCGCCTTCACTGCCTAGTGATTTTTGAAAATTGAATCTGTTCCTTTTGACCCATTTAAGTTTTTTTTTTTTTAAATTCGTTTTGGTTTATTCAGAGCCGATGAGCAGTATCTTACAGTCAATGGCGCTGGAATAAAAACGGGTGACCATTTCCAAGTTTACATCCCTGATCTCAAAGTGGCTGAAGCATCACTAACTGCTGTTTCTTCTCAGCTTAGAAACATCATGTCCAAACCAAACAAACACGAAGTTGTTGGAGGGTTTGTTTTCGCCGCTAGTGGACGTGGCGACTCCTTCTTTGGCCGTCCAAACGCAGACACCTCACCGTTCTTGGAGAACTTCCCGGAGCTACGTTTTGGTGGTGTATTCTGCGACGGTGAAATCGGAAGAAGCTTGTCCGTGGAGGAGGCAGAGGAGAAGCAAGTAACTATCAGTCAGAGATGTCTTCACGTTGTTAGTTCTGTTTATCTTATTGTCTCTTATGCATGTTCTTAATCCTAACACATCTGTTTGTTTTATGTTTTGAAGAGGATAAGACGGATAAAACTTTTTATTTCAAATTATATTAGATAAAATTTAAGACAAATTATCAATCACATTTGTATATTTGACAAATCAGTGTTCTCTCATTGTTGGTGGTGGCGGTGGAGTCACATAACTAAATGGGGGAGTGTCAGGAGTCACACCTGGAGGGAGCTTAGTTTCTTCATTGGACATCTCTCTTGCAGCATCCATCGATGGTGGTGGCGGTGGAGTCACATAACTAAATGGAGGAGTGTCAGGAGTCACACCTGGAGGGAACTTAGTTTCTCCCTTGGACATCTCTCTTGCAGCATCCATAGGTGGTGGTGGTGGAGGAGTAACATAACTAAATGGAGGAGTGTCAGGAGTCACACCTGGAGGGAACTTATCTGGCACCTCTCTCGCATAACCTTCACAAACAACACACACAACAATATCAATAACGTAACAAAATAAATTACCAATAACTCAACTCATTAGAAAGATGATGTTTCAATGATTTCAATATGGTTTGAAAACAATGATGATTTATATATGTTTTCTTGAAAAAGTATTAAAAAATATTATCATGCACGAGGTGTGTTTCTGGTTATTAAGAGGAAAGGAAGGAGAGATAGATGCATACACGATGCAACGACTGTGAGGGCGAGTAAGAAGACGAGCTTCATTTTCTTTTTTTGTTTAGTTTACAAAGTGATGTAGATTGTAAGTGATGATGACAGAGCTGAGGTTCTCTTCTTTATATAACATGTACTGGGGAGCGTTACCTGCATTGTTGAATACATAAAAACAATTAACTTTGATGAATTACTAATTTGTCAAGTTTTGTTTAGATGCTTACCAATTAAACATTAATTACTGTATCTTTTTATTGCCTTTTCAAATCCGATTCATGCGGATACTTCCCCCAACTACATTGTTATCATTTGAATAAATAAAGTAAACATTTATTTTACCTTCTACTCTATTAAATTAGATTTCTATTTTTTATCTACTATAGACAAGTCTTAGTAAAACCATTTGATTAATTACTTAATATAACATAATTTATTTTTAGTCTAACAAATCTGTTGAGGAAATATAGATTTAAATTTTATTTTTAATTATAACAAAAACTGTTGAAAAAAAATCTAACCAAATCTTATTAAAAGTTTTAAATATTTTTATAAAATAATGCAATAATTAATTTAATTAATAATAGAATATTATTATAAATTAATCTTTTTTAATTTTTTATTATAAAACAAAAAAATAAAAATTATTTGCTATTTTTATAAATTTTAGAATATCTACTCTATTAATTTAGAGTCCTACTTTTTATCTACTATAGACAAGTCTTAGTATGACCATTTGATTAATTACTTAGGGCCTGATTCAAACGCAGCGGGTGACCATTTGATTAATTACTGGTTCAAACGCAGCGGCCAAACGCAGCGGCCAGAAAGAATGGATTTGAGTTTTACCTGTAAATCAAGTGTGTTCTTGTTGACTTTTGAAACGGGAGATGTGAAAGTTATGAAAAAAATTGACCCACTTACACTCTATAACTTCAAATTTGGTTCGTTTATGATACCAACTTGAAAAACCTTATTCCGGTACATTGGTTTTAGTCTCAACTTTCAATTAAGCAATTACGAATACAGTGGTTAGCTCGATTCAGTTTTTGAAAGAAATATATTAATATGAGATATATTCATAAAAACCACATTTTGTGAAATTTGTTTCCATTTTGGCTTATATATTTCATGGGAATCGAGTTGGTCAGCGACAACAACTTTCTCCTCAAGAAAAGTTACTCTTAAGTTCAACAATGCAATATCTTTTTATGTGATCAGTCACTAAGAACGACAACAGTTCTGTCTTGGTCTTTATGAGTCCTAAATTATGTGATCAGCCACTAAAACATTTATGTACCTTGAGCTTAAAATACTATACATAACCTCTTGGATTCATTTAATCAAATCCTTTCATTATATGCCTAAAAGGATACAACCAAAAACCACATGAGTCTGTCCGTATGACTGTATGGCCTTTGATTATAGGATTCAGGCCGTGACAAGAGGGGTTATGTAAGAACAATTACACTAGTTTTTTTTAATACTCATCGACATTTACATGACATGTTTACATGTACCAGAACATAGTTTACCTGGTGATTGATGTGTTAGTTTACATTCTGTTTTCTACGAAATCCAATTTAAAGAGACCAACACAACACTTTCTTGAATTATTATTAAGAATCTAGCTCTTATATTTATATAGTTAATCCACGTTTTAGTTCAAGAGACAAGTAAATAGATACATAAATCGCTCAGTCTTCATATGTAATATTTTTATATATTCGTGGCCAAGAGAAAAATAGAGTTACTAATTTAGCACAATCTTCAATGGATTCTACGAAAACAATTATTTTATTTTATTTGACATTCATAAGACTTGGAAAATGAATTTAAAGTTTTCTAAAGCTAAACGATGGTCCACTTCATTCTGGAACAATGTGTGCACAATTGTCTTTGATAAGAGGTGAAAACACGGTTTCAATGGAAACATATGAGGCCAACAGTTAGCATCAATGGTTGAAAATGCTTTGCAACATGCAATTAAGTTACAAAAAAAAAAAAAAAAATGCTTTGCAACATGCGACTCCAACATTGCCAAATTTTCCGGAGAATACTGATCTGTAGAGCTCGAGTACGCANTAAGACTACAACTAGGACTAAGGAGGCAATAGCTCTTGATTTGCTTTCCATTTCTCTAATCAGTCTTTTCTATTTCTTTTTCTTGCTTCTTTTCACTTTAATGTTTTTTTTTTTTAAATATTCTTACTTTAATGTTTGTGTGGTTTGTCTATATTTGTGAAGGAAGTTAGTATTTATAGAATGAGAAATGGGTTATTAACGAACGTAATTGATTAGACACTTTATGCAACGGAACTGATTTAAAGATTCTCAAGTAACCCCATGTTGAGTAACACATTTCATTAATTATTTTTGTTTGACAAAGTTCATTTTCTGTCCAAGATATGGTAAAAACATTTCAAGTAGTTATTTCCATATTTATTGTTAGACAAAATATCATTTTAAAATTTTAATGCGATTTATGTTCTAAAAATCGGTCTAGGCGGCGCCTTGGCTCCCGCCTAGGCAGCAACTCGGTCCTATCCGAAACGATTTTTTTAAAAACCGATTTATATGATTCAAATTGGTTTAAACTGTTCTAAATCGGTTAAAATCGATTTAAAATTATCTATATATGTTAAATAAAGCAATAATATTATTACAAATCTACAAATTTGTCTACTTTCTTCTGTTTTGTATATCTAATTTTGATAATTCATCACAATAATTTTATAATTAAACTTAAAAGCTAAAATATGTTATACAAATGTATAAAATATATAAAATAAATCAACAATTTGCTAACGTCTAGGCCCAAATAATCCGCCTAGGCGCTAGTCTTCTATAAAACGCATAGTTACCGCCTAGCGATTTCTAGAACATTGATTTTAATACTGATATCAATTGTAAAATAATTTGATCTTATAAATATTTTGTTTATCTCAAAAAGCTATTGGTTAAACATATCTAACTATTAATAACTTAAATGAACTTCAATTATTTTCTTAATTTGTGTGAGAAAATCAAAACAACATTATTGAATATATTTCTTCACAATGTTCTTTGCCATGTCCAACCCAAATTACGAGAAAACCATTTAATTTCATTCATTTGTTTTGTTTATTTATGTTTCAAATTTTTGCTTGTCCATACACAACAAAACAAGAAATTCTCGCCATTATCAATCACTCGGGCAATATCCAGCCAACATCAGTTTACAAAGAAACCAAAAAAATAGAGAGACAAACATTTGAATGTTTTTGATGTTCTTCACCTACTTATTGCAATCAATAGAGACGGACATAATAAGCACACAAAACCCACAAGAGAAGCTTCTAGAGAGACTCTAAACAGCGATTCCAAGGGACTTCTTGAACTTCTCTACCTCTAAGTAGACAGTGGAGTAAGGCAAGAACTCAGAGAAGTAATCTCCGCTCAAATGGTTGATGGCTACAGCGAGTTTCGGGATCTCCAAGGTTTCTTCGTTAGTTAGTGTTCTTATAAACCTTGCTGGATTGCCTCCCCATAGCTCACCTGACGGGATCCTTCTTCCTGGTGGCACAACCGAACCAGCTTCCAGGATTGACCGGGTCTCAACCAAAGAACCTTCCATTAGTATCGAGTGTTGCCCGATGATGCACTCTGGTTCGATGGTACATGATCTCAAAAGACTGTATGCGCCCACTGTCACGTACCTGTCTATCAACGTCTCTGCTGGTAATCCTGAAAAATTACCGCAACCCCAGAATCAAATTATGAATCATCATTATCAGAAACCAGAACTTAAGAATAAAGGTAAAGACTTTATAGTGTATAACGGTGACACAGAACCAAAACATGGTCTACCCCTTGACAAGTAGACCTTTAGAGACCTAAAACATGATTGAATAGTGTGTGATGAAGTCCAAATACATTTCCACATTGCAGAGAGCCTAACCAAAACAGACTGGTCTGCTTTCACACTGACCCTTGCATTAAACTTAACAGCAAAAAAAAAAACAAAAATAGACGGTAACCGTAGAATCAAAATTTGAATCAACATGTCAAAAAGTCAGATCTTTAGGAAAAGACTATAGTGTATAAGGGTGATACACAACCACAACATGCTCTGTAGCCCTTGACAAGTAGACCTATAGTGACAATAGATACTGCTAGTGTCTCCTGAAGTCCAAATACATTCCTACATTGCAGAGAGCCTAATCAAAACAAACTAGTCTCTCTTTGACACTGACCCATCGGCTCAAACCTCAAAGAAAACAACAAGCTCTTGACTTTAAATCATCATAGAATTCTCTTCTAGTCAGAAAGCTAAATCCTTTGCATAATCCTCTCAAAAAGTCATAACCTTTACTTCAACATTGTCCCCAAATATCTTCTAGACAGCTTCCTAATGCTACACAAGATGATCCATCATGTACCTACCGTGTGTATAGCTACTCTATTCAACTCTCGAACCTAATCTCAAGCACATAACGTCAGTAAAGATTCTTCATTTCCTATCACAAACACAGCCTCAAAGAAGCTAAACACAAAGACTGACAACAACAGGACTCTTCAAGCAAAAGACAATGTGTAAGTAACTCAAAGAGAACAACAACCTGTTGGGGAAGACCACGCGGCGTGTACAACACACCGCTCCTGAACATTCGCGCAAAACCCCAAAGTGATCTTGTTGAGATCGCCGCGCAAAACGGCGCCGTTCCAGACGGAAGACCCGTCCCAGACCGTGACCTGGCCGGCTAAGACTACGTTTGGTGCCACGTAGGCGTCGACGGCTACCTTGGGAAGCCACTGCCCCAGAGGGATGATCTGCCTCTGTCCTCTGTAGTCCCATTTCACTCGATCCGGCGACGGCGACGGTGATACAGTCAGTTTTGGCTTCGGCGCCTCCGCGTTCGTCGCGAGCGCCGCGGAAGTGGCGAAGAAGCGACGGATCGGGTTGGGAGTTAGTGCTCTCCGAGAGAATCGAGCTATTGAAGTCGCCATTGATGTGGATTTTGGATTCTTCCAAGGATTTGCGAAGACGAAGCGAGAGAGAGAGAGAGAGAGAGAGATTCAGGTGAAACTAAACGAGACACAAATTGGGCTTTGATGGGCCTGATTAGAGTAAGCCTAGTTACAAATATGATTTTACTGGCCCTAATCACTGTAAGCCCAATAAAAGAAACGGCGTCGTTTGTTTCAGATCAGGAAGTCTCTGGTTGGTTGCGTTGAACGTTATATGAAACGGGTAAGTTTATTATGCACATGAGACTCTTCAAAACCATGGATTTTGGATTCTTCCAAGGATTTGCGAAGACGAAACAAGGAGAGAGAGAGAGAGAGATTCAGGTGAAATTAAACGAGATACAAATTGGGCTTTAATGGGCCTTATTACAGTAAGCCTAATTACAAATTGAGGTTTAACATGATTGCTTTATCGTGGCCTTTGCACACATAATGTGCTATTGAAATTGAGAAAAATAAAGAAAAAATCATTAAAAAAAGTGTAGCTAAGAAGCTTTGGTTATTGATTATTTGACATTGGTATTGCGAAGACGAGAGGAGAGGGGAGTGGCCGTCGAGAGAGATTCAGCTGAAATTAAACGAGATACAAATTGGGCTTTAATGGGCCTAATTACTGTAAGCTCAATAAAAGACACGGCGTCGTTTTGTGGATCATGAAAAGTCATTCATAGTCTGGTTGGTGCGTTGATCGTTAGTATTTGGTTATTGACTAATTTGACAATTCAGCGTTGAGGAGCAAGCGTAATACGAAACGGGGAAGTTTATTATACATATGAGACTCTTCAAAACCATGGGGGTTGAACAAATCCATTATCCATTAAAAGTTTAAAAACATTATTCAATCTCGTGATTAAAATGTTCTGATGTAAGGAAAACCAGCTATAAATTCCTGTCGTAGACGAAATCTCAAGAAATTGATAGAAAGAGTAAAGACAAATCCAACTACAAAATAAAAATTAAATGAAATCCAGAAGGTAAACAACTCGTGCGTAATAATATGACCATAAATACACAAATAACGATAACACCCTTTCCGAAACTGGAAACAAATCACTGCTCCACGCGTCATTAGGTCGCAAATCTCGAGGATAGAAACGTAAATTACCAAAAATAAAAGTTGCCCAAAATAAAAGGAGAAAGAAAGAGATGACCAAAAAAGGCGAGAGAGAAACCGAGAGATTTCCGGCCGACGGCGAGGCTCTCTGAGCCACCGTCGGTCCGGTTGTGGAGGTTTTTTTTCGTTTTTAGCATCTGGTTTTTGTTCCGGGTCTCTTGATCTACCTAGGTTTCGGCGTCGTACTTCTCTATGGTGGTCGTCCGACTTGTTTCTGGAAAGGGGTGGCTTCTTCAGCATCGCCATCGTCGGCTTCTGCTTCCGGGAGGCGGTGGCTTCCGCAGCATCGCTGGCACCGGCGTTCGTTTTATGGTTTTTTATTTCTCCTCATTTAGATGTACGAGTTTGAGCTTATTTGGTTTTCGCTTCTCGATCTGAATCTGTTGCCGCTTATATGTCGGAGATGATGAATCGATTGTAGGCTTTAATATCTGTTGGTAATTCGTAGATCCGTCTGTTTGGTTTGAAATTTATGTGTTTGTTGGATTCGAGTATCTCGAAGGTCTGGTTGAATGGTTGAGTTCCGGTTTCGACCTTGCTGTCGACGGTGGCCGTTGAGTCGTCGTGACGCGGTCGCTGGTACCGGAGGAAGAAAGGAGGCATGCGGCTTCGTGTGAAGAGCGACGCCTAGCCTACTAGGGTTTCGGTTGGTTGTGTGGGCCTCGGGCCCAGTTTGTTTTACTTGGTTGTATGCCTCTGTTTTTGGGCTTCGGATTGTTGTAACGCTTGGGCTTTGCCCATTTTGGATTTAATCCTATTAATAAACTTCAGTTGGAAAAAAAAAAAAAAAAGAGATAGACCAAAAAAATTCGCACAAAAGGCATCGGAATCAAAGAATCCGATTGGGCGGAAGGAAGGAAGAGAACGTTTTAACAGAACATTTCTTTCGCTTTCTCATCACTTTCCCGGGGAAGGAATCTCTCCGTCCTCATCTTCCTGTTGACCCGACGAATCCTCCCCTCCCCTGGTAACAGCTTTGATTTCACGAGCTTCTCTTTTTGTTTCTTCTTTATTAGTTACGAGAACTTGCTAAGCATCTAAATCGAATCGATATTCGTAAGAGCGTTGACGATTCTTAAAGGTTTTGATTTCTTCTGTATTCTCCACAGTAGAAAATGGCTAACCAAGACCGGTCATCGAGACGAAGCTTAACCGTCACGACTTCGTCATTGCACGGGAAGAACAAATCCATGGACATCAGCGAACGAGGCCTCGACACTGGCCGGAGATCTCTTAACATTTCACGTTCCACTCTGTAAGTCTCTTCAATCTTATAATAATCAAGAAGCCTTTAGCTCCTTGGGGCCGGTCCGGAGCATAGACAAGTGAAACATTGGTCCATAGCCCCCCGAAGAAGGTCATTAGCTCAATTGGAAAGGATCCTCTGACCATTGTGTCAGAGGTTTCCAGTTCATTAGAAAGAAACTAATATTTTATTTTGTAAGTCTCTTCCTTCGGTCTCAATCTTATATATAAACCGTAGTAATCAAGAAGCCTTTAGCTCCTTAGGGCCGGTCCGGAGCATAGACAAGTGAAACATTTGTCCATAGCCCGAACATAACCAGAGGTCAGGGCCGGCCCTGAGATTTTGGGGGCCGTGGCCGTGTCTATGTAAGATTTGGGGCTTATTTGTATGTAATTTTTTTCAAAAACTTTGGAAGTCTGTTGCCAATGTTTCATCTAGCATAACTCAGGACCGGTCTTGCCAGAAGTCATTAGCTCAATTGGAAAGGACCCTGACCATTGTGTCAGAGGTTTCCAGTTCCGTAGGAAGAAACTAATATTGCATGTTGTGGTTTCGGACCTCGGGGATTAGGGGTTCGGTAACCTCCTGGTAATTCAAAAAAAAAAAAAATTGCATACATGAAAGTCCATCCAAATTTGTTAAAAAAAATTATCTTTTACTAAATTGCATACAGTCTCTAAAATCTCAGAATTGGCCCGTCTCCTTAGGATTCTTTAGTTTATGTGTTAGCGTTGTAATGTTGATTTATCAGGCATGATTTGGGTTCCTTTGGTAACAAGTAAAGTAAACTAGTCCTAGTTGTCGTTGTTGTTTCTTTTCATTGAAGCTAATGTGATCATTTTGATATGGCTGCAGGGGTTTAACGGGAGGGGAGAGAACTGTTAAACGTTTAAGGCTATCCAAAGCTCTTACAGTACCTGCAACAACTACTATATACGAAGCTTGTAAAAGAATGGCGTCTCGCAAAGTTGACGCCTTGTTGTTGACTGACTCTAACGAAATGCTCTGTGGGATTCTCACTGACAAGGTAAAGTTTGAAAACACTACTATAGTTCTNGTAGTAATCAAGAAGCCTTTAGCTCCTTAGGGCCGGTCCGGAGCATAGACAAGTGAAACATTTGTCCATAGCCCGAACATAACCAGAGGTCAGGGCCGGCCCTGAGATTTTGGGGGCCGTGGCCGTGTCTATGTAAGATTTGGGGCTTATTTGTATGTAATTTTTTTCAAAAACTTTGGAAGTCTGTTGCCAATGTTTCATCTAGCATAACTCAGGACCGGTCTTGCCAGAAGTCATTAGCTCAATTGGAAAGGACCCTGACCATTGTGTCAGAGGTTTCCAGTTCCGTAGGAAGAAACTAATATTGCATGTTGTGGTTTCGGACCTCGGGGATTAGGGGTTCGGTAACCTCCTGGTAATTCAAAAAAAAAAAAAATTGCATACATGAAAGTCCATCCAAATTTGTTAAAAAAAATTATCTTTTACTAAATTGCATACAGTCTCTAAAATCTCAGAATTGGCCCGTCTCCTTAGGATTCTTTAGTTTATGTGTTAGCGTTGTAATGTTGATTTATCAGGCATGATTTGGGTTCCTTTGGTAACAAGTAAAGTAAACTAGTCCTAGTTGTCGTTGTTGTTTCTTTTCATTGAAGCTAATGTGATCATTTTGATATGGCTGCAGGGGTTTAACGGGAGGGGAGAGAACTGTTAAACGTTTAAGGCTATCCAAAGCTCTTACAGTACCTGCAACAACTACTATATACGAAGCTTGTAAAAGAATGGCGTCTCGCAAAGTTGACGCCTTGTTGTTGACTGACTCTAACGAAATGCTCTGTGGGATTCTCACTGACAAGGTAAAGTTTGAAAACACTACTATAGTTCTTGTTCCTATGCATCGCTTTTTATTGGGGGGTTTTTTTTATTTCAGGACATAGCTACAAGAGTGATCTCACAGGAGATTAATGTGGAGGAAACACCTGTGTCCAAGGTTATGACTAGGAACCCAATGTTCGTTCTTTCGGAAACACTTGCTGTTGAAGCGCTCCAGAAGATGGTCTTAGGTTTGTTGGTGTTTGCCTTTTGAAGTTAAGATGTTTCCTGGCGTTATAGATTCTTGATTTTGTTTAACCTTACAGGTAAATTCAGACATCTACCTGTTGTTGAAAACGGCGAAGTTATTGCTTTGTTAGATATAGCAAAGTGTCTGTATGACGCAATTGCTCGTATGGAGAGGGCAGCTGAGAAAGGGAAGGCCATAGCTGCTGCCGTTGAAGGTGTTGAAAGAAGTTGGGGAACAAACACTTCAGGTAAGGCGAGGGAACTGAACTTTTACTACTACAATCTCATTTTCTATTCAGATGTTGATTTTTTTTTTTTTTTTCATGTNCAGGTAAATTCAGACATCTACCTGTTGTTGAAAACGGCGAAGTTATTGCTTTGTTAGATATAGCAAAGTGTCTGTATGACGCAATTGCTCGTATGGAGAGGGCAGCTGAGAAAGGGAAGGCCATAGCTGCTGCCGTTGAAGGTGTTGAAAGAAGTTGGGGAACAAACACTTCAGGTAAGGCGAGGGAACTGAACTTTTACTACTACAATCTCATTTTCTATTCAGATGTTGATTTTTTTTTTTTTTTTCATGTAGTTCCCAACAACTTCATTGAGACGCTAAGAGACCGGATGTTTAGACCTTCTTTGTCAACACTTATACCAGATGATTCAAAGTAGGTAATCTCTTCCTTTTTTTTTCTAATTAGATTTCTTATTACAACGTTCTTGAGTGTGTTTAAGTTTTGACAATGGTGTGCTTGTTCAGGGTGTTGAAAGTCTCGCCAACCGATACAGTGTTGACTGTAGCAAAGAAGATGGTTGAGTTTCAATTGAGCTGTGCGGTCGTGATGGTCGAGGACAAGCTTCGAGGGATTTTTACGTGAGTTCTCCCTAGGTTCCCTTCAGATACTAACTAGATTATGCAGTGACTGAACTCTCTTGTCTCTCCTTTGTTTCTCATTTTGTATAGTTCTAAGGATATACTGATGCGGGTTGTGGCTGAGAATCTTCCTCCATCTGAGACTACAGTGGAACAGGTAGGATTATGAGATTTAGTCTCCTTTTCAGGCTTATCTATTATTCTAAGTTTCCAGGTTAATCGTTTGTTCTTATTCGTGAATGCGCAGGTTATGACTGAGAATCCAGAATCTACGTCAGTTGACACACCAATCGTTGAAGCTCTCCACATCATGCACGAGGGGAAGTTCTTACACCTTCCTGTTACAGACAAAGGTAAAAAAATTCTGTTACATTTTGAATCACAAGTCTTATGAAGACACTAACAAAAGGGTTTTCCTGATTGCAGAAGGAGATGTGGTTGCAGTTGTTGATGTGATCCATGTAACTCACGCAGCTGTCGCCACGGTAAGTTTTATTTCTTTAAACTTCTCACTGTTATCTTGTTTTTCTAGAGACGTTTTGTTAATAGTGTGGTTATGCTTTTGATGTGTGATCAAGGCTGGAACTACTGCGGGAATAGGTAATGAGGAGACGAACACGATGATGCAGAAGTTTTGGGATTCGGCAATGGAGTTATCTCCTAATGAGGAAGACGAGGACACGAGAAGGTTATTTACACTCACTCGCTTTAACCGCTAAAAGTGTTTTTATTTCGAATTGAGCTGACTTTTGTTGGGAACAATTGGTTTCAGTGAGAGCTCCTTGAAAGTTGCTTCTGAAGCTGAGACAGGGAGATCACTCCCTTTGGCAAATACATTTTCTTTCAAGATCGAAGACAAGAACCACAGAATGCACAGATTCATTAGCGGTAAGCAAGCAAACAAACAGTTTTGCTATTGTGTGAATACTCAGATGGATTGGTTCTTGAACTGCAGACACTCGTAGTTTGACAGAAGTGATAACAGCAATTCTTCAGAGAGTAGGGAGTGATATCGATCCAGACAACTTACCTCAAATTTTGGTATGTATATAAACTTATTCCAGAAGACAATATGATGCAATTCTGTTTTTGTCTCCGTTGAAGTGTTATGATGATGGTTATAATATGCAGTATGAAGATGAAGACCATGATAAAGTGTTGTTGGCTTCAGATAGTGACCTTCAAGCCGCCATAGACCATGCCAAATCAATTGGCTGGAAGGTAAAGTAGTTATAAATGAAAAGATTAAATAATGAGACCCTTGTGAGATTTTTTTTTTCGGTATCTGAATTGATTGGATCATTTATATAAATTGCAGAGTCTGAGATTATATTTGGATGATTCAAAAGGAGGTAAAGGAGCAAGAAGAAGAAAGAGAGCAACAGTATCAGGAGAAGCAATGGAGTATGTACATACAGACGCTTGGGCTGCTGCTTACAGTGGAGTTGCGGCTGGTGCAGCATTAGTAGCTGGTCTTGGTTTTATGGCTTATCTCAAGAGAGCCGGACAGTGACTTCTCAAAAGGACAATCAAGTCCTCTTGCTGATCGATACAAACAAAAACAATGTGATGCAATACAGTATAGACAGAGGTTATGAAGATTTTGTCTGGAATATTTATATACAAATTCATGTTTGAGATTTTTTTCTGAGCTTTCTTTTNAAAATAGATGCCAGTTTGATAATTGAGGCCCAACATGGATATAAAATTAAATATCATAAGGCCCAACATGGATCTATCGAGCTGTGTCTTCTATATTTTTTCGATCTCTTTCTGTGCATTGGTTGGGTAGGGGAACTACGTAGGGATTAACAGTGGTTTGACAATGGAGGCATCATCTTCTCGGCAACCCGATTCTTCAGACGAAACTGCTTCAAAGTTCCTCTCCGACCTTCCGTCTCGTGGGTTCTTATCTTCCACCGTTGTCTCCTCCAACCCGGTAATGTTACCATCGAAAGCTGCCACCTTTTGTGTGTAGATGTGAAGGGTTCAATCTTTAAATCGTGCATTTAGTAACATTCTTGTGTATAAGATTGCAGGGAAGCTTCCGGGTCTACATATGTGAACATGACACATCTCCCCCCGGTATTGATTATCTCCAAAACTCCCTTAGCAATTCCTTTTCTAGTTTTCTCTATGGTTTGTAACGAGGTCTACATTTTATAATAAGGATTTAAGGAGACAATCAAAAGATATAATATGAGTTTCAGAACAAACTGTGTTCCAGTAGATTTTTTTTTTTAACCTGTCTGACCAAATATTGTGTGACTTGCTTTTTTGGTCATGTTATGTATTCTAGAGGGACAGCAAATCAGAACAAACCAGCAAAACATACTAATCAGATCTCTCTCGTTAAAGAAGCAAAAGGGAGATTCTAGTTCTAAAAAGAGGTAACAACCGCACTCCACTTATGCTCAAACTTCTCCTCTGTTAAAGATTCGCTACAAAAATGGTTAGTTCATCTTTTACTTTCTCGTAATATACTAGGCCTGCAAATAAGGCTCTGGACGACAGAAGCTCAGCTAAAAGACCTGCTAATGTATCTAGACAAGGTTAGATCATCACTATCTGATTCCAGTTTTGGAGAATTCACAGCTCATTTTATTATTATGTTTTTTTTTTCTCTGAACAGAAGGGTCAAGCAGTGGTACAAGAGAAAAAGACTTTCAGTCTTTGACTGTGGAGAAGCTCCGTGCCCTTCTCAAGGAGAAAGGCCTTCCAACAAAAGGAAGAAAGGCAAGTCAAAAAACATCTTTCACTATATAGTAGTATCTTAAAGAATATAGTTTTCCACTATATGATGTTGCTGCCGGTTTGATCATCTTATCTCTTGTTTCACTGATGGATTAAGATACTTGACTGGTCTTGCAGGATGAGATCATTGCGCGTCTGAAGGATGCCAACTGAAGATTGAGCAAACGCTCTTGTTAATGAATATATATATATATATATTATATCTTCAGAGGTTTTCGGTTAGGCAAAAAAAGTGATGAAAATTATTGTTGTTTCATCAAAGTGTATTAGTGACTTTTGTAACATGTTAACCCAGTTAAGTTTACATTGATTTCATCTTTTCAGCTGTCAAAGGAAAGCAAAGCAAACCAAACCAAACCAGACTGTAGTGGTATAAACCAAATGTGTAATGGTTGATAGTTTAATTCCCATAAAATAATTAATACTACATTACATATATAAGTTTTTTTTTTTGATCAAAAACTACATTACATATATAAGTATTGTATGAATTTTGTATGTAATTTGGACTGCGAAGATAATATAATATCGAGCAAAGGAGAATAAGGCAAAACAAGATTTGACCCGCAACTGAGAAGTATATAATTTTCCAAAAAAAATTTAAGAATAGCGTCTACTTCTAGCATCATCATAAGCAAAAGGTTTGGTTAGTTTAAAAGAATCGTGTAACTCAAAAGCTATGAGCTTCGTTGGACGGTGAAAATGACAATGAAATTGTGAGATCGAAATATACAGTGAACAAAATATAGATAGAAAACACTTTCATTATATTTTTATAATGGCACTTCTTTTTGGAATTTGTCCTTCATAAAGACAAATAATCGTCTGTCAAATCGAAGGAAGAAGAGAGTGATCTTGAGCGATACATCTGATCATTTTTTTAATAAGTGGAGACTTGTCGTAATGGTTATGGAATTATTGGATCCAATCCTCTAGCTGGCGCCGATTTTATGTCACTACGTGAAGCAGGTGGCTGTCCGGGATCCATTATCCGATCCAAGATTTGCTCCGATCTGATCCGAAAAAACGGATATCGAGGGGGTCTGAATCCGAATCCGGATCTTGATTTTACGGATTCGGCGGATCCATATACAAATCCGAATAATGAAATTTTAGGTCCGGATATCTGGATCCGAACTTACTATTTATTTAAAATATTTAATATTTAATTATATTTATATATGTATGCTATATAAAATTTTTATATAAAATAATGAATTTTTTTAATTTTATTCAATTTCAATAATTTTTCATTAAAAAACTAATAGGCTAGATAAATTAAATAAATCATTTTAATTAGGTAGTTTTTAATATAATTTTTATTTTTTTAATTTTTTTCAAAAAAGATCCAGATATCCGCGGGTATTCGGATTTTAGTCCGGATATCTTAACCTCGGATATCCGGAAAACCCGAATCCGGATCCGGATAGCAATTTTACGGATCCGGCGAATCCGGATCCCGATATCTCAAAATACCCTGGATATCCGATCCGTCTCAAGGCTAGGTGGCTCACATCAATCTCCCATATTTTGCATATGAGTTAATTATAAATGTAGTTTTTTCATATTTCATATACAAATTTACCAATAGTTTTGATGCATCGCTGTTTTTAACCTATGCATGCACTTGTGACTCGATCTTATTATATAATACAAAAGTTCTTTGTATTTTCATGCCATATACTTAAAATATTAATTGTGTCAAAGAACATGGAGATGTAAGATATATANNNNATATTAATTAAAAATAAAATATATTATATATTAATTTTTATATTAATTTTAAATAGCATATTCATACTGCTCTACCAAACATCCTATTAAACAGTTTAGCAAAAGCATACAGCTCCTGAAGCATACTGCTTCTATAGCATACTGCTACTGCTAATGCTAATGGTCTGCCAATCAGAGCCTTAGTAATAATTTCTATCATTTCAAATTATGTTCATGAAATAATAGTAAATTTGTTTTAAATGAATAAGAAAATATAAAAATACTTACATCAAAACCTCAGGAGTGTGACTGAGAAGAATAACGTAATTTGGAGTAATTTAATATAGAGAAATTGAGTGAAAAAATGACCGTAAAAAGCTGGAATGAGCGTTATTCTCTTATTCCACCAAAACCAGGAGGAACAAAATACTAAAAGTGTGACTGGAAAGAATAGTATAATTCGGAGTAATTTAATATAGAGAAATTGAATGGAAAAATAATAGAGTAAAAGAACAGTAAAAGGTTGGAATTAGCGTTATTCTTTCATTCTACCAGAATCAGGAGGAACAAAATATTAAAAAATTTCACAAACAGAAGTAAAAGAATTAAAAATGTGTCGTAAGCTTAAGGATTTATAATCCGTTCTGTATATTATTACTCAAACATAATATGTCCTTATATAGAGAATTACAAGAGAGATAAATGGAAACACTAGAATAGGAAATAATATAAATCATAAACATAAGTCATTTAGGAAATAGGAAGCTTTGGCCGACTCTCTCTCTCGTCATGCGGCCGCCGCCTCTCTCTCTCTCTCTAGGGTTTGGGCCGGTTCATAGACCGGGCCGGTTATGGACATCCATCAATTGATTTATAACACTCTCCTTTGGATGCCATAACCATACAGAGTTCGTAATACGCTTTGGATGTTGCCTCGTTAAAACCTTATCAGGAAAATCCTGTGAGACAAAACTATGATGAAGGAAAAAGAGTACAACACGTATTACTCCCCCTATTCTAAACATCACAGAAGATCTTTAAGTCTACGCATCCCAATCTCCTTATATGTCCTTCAAGTTGGTGCATCCCAACCTGATGGTTGAGCTTCATGGATACCAATGACTAATGGTTTCAATATCAAGGTAAGGCGCCATTAGCACTTAAGGCAAGGAACGTGTATGTATTTCTTTCCAGTGCCTCATGGTCGAACATGAGTTAAACATATATAAGAGATTCACGTCAAGAACACATGTCTGGCCTAGTATGGCGTGCCTATTACATCAAGGCGCCAATGGCACTCGGGTAAGTGACTTTACCGGACCAAGGACATATTTCTTGTCCTTCTTAGGACCAAAGGATCCGTGTCTAATTCAGGGATACTCACGACCATGTCCTTCTTGTGGACCAAACAGATCAGTGTCTAAAACAAGACTTATCCATTGTCCATCTCAGTACTAAATGGACTTCTTTATCGTCCACCTTTGGACTGAATGAATCAGTGTCCAAAACAAGTGATCTCAAGCCCATGTACTAGATAATGGATGAGACTGGTCCATATTAAATCTCTTGAGTACCCTTTTATGTATATACTATCTGGTGTACAAGGATTTCATTGTTAATGTACTCAAACTGTAGTCCCAAACAAAACTTTGTTTTTCCAAGATCTTTCATCTCAAACTCTTTCTTGAGATATTCAATTGTTTGGGAAATTGTACCCAGAGGTTCCTAAGATATTCAGATCATATACTTTGATGATTATCAATATTGTTCTCGAGAACTTGATGTTCTTTCAGCTCAATACCCTCTAGTTCTTTCATTATCCAGTGGATCATATAAATATGCAGCCACTACATTAATTTGCTGCAACTCTAATTTTCTCTTTTATATATATAGTCAGACTTATGAGAAATCTAAAAGTTGCATCCACCACATGAGAGTATGTCTCCTCATAATCTAATACTGATCTTTGTGAGTATCCTTGTGCAACATCAGTTTTATATCTCACGATTTCTATTCCTCACAATACCCATTTATATCCACTGGTTTTAACATAATATGGCGTCTTAATCATATGGCCAAATATGCATTTCTTCTTTAAACTATTTAACCTCACGTTTCCATTCAATCTAATCTGTTCTACGAGTGCGCACTCTTATATTGACGTGGGTTCATGATCCTCGCTTATATTCATAAATTCAAGTGATACCTTGTATGCAAATAAATCATCTTAGGTAGACATTCTTTATATGTTCCATTACATTCCAGACATAACATAATTGGTTGCAACCTTATTACCTTCATAACCATTAGTACTATGGAGTTTGGCGTCTCAAACTCCATTGGGTGGTACCTTAGATTGGCCGGTCATTGTCTATGTCTGGGATGGTTTCCTCGCCCTCGGATTTGTTTTGTCATTCTATGCACCTTTCTCTTTTGTTTCCGAGGATTCTTATCTTTTGAAACTTATTGGTCTATCTTGTATAGACTCTGTAGCAACTTGACTGTGTCTCTCTTGGACATCATTTTCGTTGGTGCTTTACAAGTTGGTTTATATATGAATTAGTCATTTTTTCGGGTCAGCAAATGTGTCTGGCATTTGATTAGCTAGCTTTGTAAATATATAATCTTTGGACGTCTATTTCACATTCTTTAGTCTGAGGATCTTGCTAAGACAATGATGGTCGATGTCATTCTGTTTCTTTTACCATCTTATTATTTTCTCCCCCTAATGTTGGATAGTCGGATTCATTAAACTTGCAATCCGTGTTCTTGGCCACTAAACAGATCACCCATATTTGGCTCAAGGTACTTCATTATTTGTGGGAGATTCATATCCAACATATATCCCCATCCTCATCCTCTTCTAAGGATCCATCTTAGACGGCACATATATTTGTGGTGGCTTATCCAAATATCCCAAGATGGTATATGTCTGGCTCATGACCCGTAATAAAATTTGAGTTGGGAATATCTATGCTCACTTAGATGGTCTGATGCTTATTAGTTAAGATGCATGTAAATTCGTGTGTCCCCAAGCCTTGGACTGAGAGTTTGGACCTATGGGTAATGGCCAATACAAATTTATAAAAGGATTCAGTCAAGCTATATATAGTATGGACATGTGCGGAATTGTCCTCACTGCCCCCTCATGGACATACTATAATCTTTAAGNTGTCTAGACTCTGTAGCAACTTGACTGTGTCTCTTCTTGGACATCAAATTCGTTGGTGCTTTACAAGCTGGTTTATATATGACTTAGTCATTCTTTTTCGGGTCAGCAAATGTGTCTGGCATTTGATTAGCTAGCTTTGTAAATATATAATCTTTGGACGTCTATTTCACATTCTTTAGTCCGAGGATCTTGCCAAGACAATAATGGTCGATGCCATTATGTTTCTCTTGCCAGCTTATTATTTTCTCCCCCTAATGTTGGATAGTCGGATTCATTAAACTTGCAATCCGTGTTCTTGGCCACTAAACAGATCACCCATATTTGGCTCAAGGTACTTCATTATTTGTGGGAGATTCATATCCAACATATATCCCCATCCTCATCCTCTTCTAAGGATCCATCTTAGACGGCACATATATTTGTGGTGGCTTATCCAAATATCCCAAGATGGTATATGTCTGGCTCATGACCCGTAATAAAATTTGAGTTGGGAATATCTATGCTCACTTAGATGGTCTGATGCTTATTAGTTAAGATGCATGTAAATTCGTGTGTCCCCAAGCCTTGGACTGAGAGTTTGGACCTATGGGTAATGGCCAATACAAATTTATAAAAGGATTCAGTCAAGCTATATATAGTATGGACATGTGCGGAATTGTCCTCACTGCCCCCTCATGGACATACTATAATCTTTAAGTGCTTTGGGACATCATGGCCAAATGAGTTTCCCTTGTGTTCATGCTACACACGAGATTCTAAGGGATAACTCTTTGTGCCCTTTCCAATATCAATTTCGCATCATGTTTTGGACCAGGATGGTCAATCCGGTCATACCATAAAGTGTATAATTTCGTGGGTAAACCATTCTGGTTACCATGGCTTTTGCCTCTATCATACTGATCTTGGCATAGTCTAGATCAATAGAGAATGCAGGTATAGTCTATGGCCTTGGGCGATTTTCATAACACTGAAGAAACTTTTGTTTCCTTTTGCCCATTGTATCATTTTGGAAACCATTCTTATATCTCTATATTTTATAATCTCAATGGGTTTCTCTAGGTGAATATAAAGCATCTAAATGTTTGCCCTTATACATATCTGGTCATAGCCCTTAATGTGTACCATACCCGTAATTTATAAACTCATATTGACGTTTCTTAATAAAATCATTCATTCCTTTTATTAAGTTTTAATAAAACAAGCTCGATGAAACGAAAATATAGAAATGAAAAACACCAAAACAAAGACCACAGAATTTAGATTACAAATGTCGAAATCAATCTTCAGTCTTTTAGACAATCTGAAGTTTCATAATCCATAAGATCGTCATTCTCATGATTGAAGTCATTTTCATCATCTTGGTAAGTCATATGGGCTTCAGGATTCTTCCATTTCAGACTATCTTGATAGAGGTCAACAAGATGCTTGGGAGTCCTACAAGTCTTAGCTCAATGATTGCTCATACTAGCCCTGGGACGGATCCGGATATCCGGGAAATTTAGGGTATCCGGATCCGTGGATTTAATATCCGGATCCGGATTCGTGGTTTCCGGATATCCGAGTTTCGGATATCCGTCTCGATATTCTATTATCCGCGGATATCCGGATCCGGATCCGTCAAAATAATTAAAAATAAATTGGTCGAGTGTTGGGGTTTAAAAGAAGATCCACGGCCGCGACCATGACCTCGTCCAAATGAGCCACGGTCTCGTCCATGGTCTCGACAATTCCCTCGCCCGCCGCCAAAAGATCTTCGACCGTGCGATTTGTCTCGACCACGGTCATGCTGGGCGTTTTCTTGGACATGGTTGGACTCTTTATTGTCCTCTGTCGTGTGTGCTTCAGGTAGTAGAGCTGATCCAAGAGGTCTCATCTGACTGTTTNTAATCTCAATGGGTTTCTCTAGGTGAATATAAAGCATCTAAATGTTTGCCCTTATACATATCTGGTCATAGCCCTTAATGTGTACCATACCCGTAATTTATAAACTCATATTGACGTTTCTTAATAAAATCATTCATTCCTTTTATTAAGTTTTAATAAAACAAGCTCGATGAAACGAAAATATAGAAATGAAAAACACCAAAACAAAGACCACAGAATTTAGATTACAAATGTCGAAATCAATCTTCAGTCTTTTAGACAATCTGAAGTTTCATAATCCATAAGATCGTCATTCTCATGATTGAAGTCATTTTCATCATCTTGGTAAGTCATATGGGCTTCAGGATTCTTCCATTTCAGACTATCTTGATAGAGGTCAACAAGATGCTTGGGAGTCCTACAAGTCTTAGCTCAATGATTGCTCATACTAGCCCTGGGACGGATCCGGATATCCGGGAAATTTAGGGTATCCGGATCCGTGGATTTAATATCCGGATCCGGATTCGTGGTTTCCGGATATCCGAGTTTCGGATATCCGTCTCGATATTCTATTATCCGCGGATATCCGGATCCGGATCCGTCAAAATAATTAAAAATAAATTGGTCGAGTGTTGGGGTTTAAAAGAAGATCCACGGCCGCGACCATGACCTCGTCCAAATGAGCCACGGTCTCGTCCATGGTCTCGACAATTCCCTCGCCCGCCGCCAAAAGATCTTCGACCGTGCGATTTGTCTCGACCACGGTCATGCTGGGCGTTTTCTTGGACATGGTTGGACTCTTTATTGTCCTCTGTCGTGTGTGCTTCAGGTAGTAGAGCTGATCCAAGAGGTCTCATCTGACTGTTTCTCATCAATAATTCATTGTTCTGCTCAGCGAGCAAGAGACATGAAATAAGATTAGCATAGGTTTTGAAACCTTTTTCACGGTACTGTTGTTGTAACAGCACGTTGCTTGCATGGAAAGTGGAAAAGGTTTTCTCAAGCATATCCTGTTCCGTAATACTTTTACCACACAGTTTCATTTTAGAAACAATCTTAAACAGTGCAGAGTTATACTCGTCCATAGACTTATAGTCTTGGATCCTCAGATTCGTCCAATCAAACCGAGCTTTTGGTAAGATCACCGTTCTATGGTGATCATATCTTGATTTCAATTCATTCCAAAGATCTAGTGGATTCTCAATGGTCAGATACTGATCCTTGAGACTCTCAGCTAGATGATGACGAATGATCAAGATGGCTTTGTAACGATCCTTTTCACTGGCATTATTGTCCTCGGTGATACACTCACCGAGTCCCTTGGATTTCAGGATGATCTTAGCATCGAGCGCCCACTGAAGGTAATTATCTCTAGATAGATTTAGGGCAACAAAATCAAGGTTCTTGATTTTCGACATCTGAAATCATAGATTAATATTTTAGATCTTTTTAGGAATAGGTTTTAAGTTTAAACGAATAGGTTTTATGTTCAAACAATCAAACAAGCATCACGGCCAAGATCTATGCCTCACGGCCAATAAGCAAGCCGCACGGCCATGGATGCAATCAGTTCGATCTTTTAGTTTGTAGTGCAATTGCAATCCTAACATAGTTTCTATTAGCTCATATGATACAAACAATACAAGCAAACCTCTCGGCCAAGCAAAGATCAAGCCATACGGCTAATTAGTTTAATTCGATACCATTCCTAGTATAATTTCTAAGTGTAATTGCAATCAATCAACTGTGATCAGATTATGGTATGAATGCAACAAGGCCACACGGCCACAAGATATGATCAAGCCTAGAACAATTAACCTAACATGTAGTTTCAGATTTCAATTTTAAAACAATCTAAACTAGGTTATTAGGATTTCAGTTTAAACAAGCCAAACAATCAGATTCAAGTTTAAACAACCTTAATAATAGTTCTAGGTGATCAAATCAATCAATCAATGTTCAATTTCAAACAATAAAAATCGATTTTCAAAATTAGGGTTTTAGGGTTTCGATTTGATTAACAAGCAATTTCAATTTCAGGATGATCAATATAATCTCAATCAACATTCAATCAGTTTAATCAATCAATAGTTTTCGAATTAGGGTTTAGGGATTTTCTAAAATTGATCTTATATCAAAGAGATTTGATTTGAGATTCAAAATCATTAAGGCTTTGATTTTAATTGATCAATGGATCAATCTCGTTTTAGGTTTGGGGATCGAACTTATAGAGCTTCGATTTACTCATTAGGGATTGATCTATTATCCTATGGCTTTAGTCTTAGAGATTAAGTTTTAGGTTTCATTCTTTACAAGCAATCCAAATTCGATTTTCATGTTCATAGAATTCGAATTTACCTTTAGTTTAGTATATTGTTGAAACCGGACCACCAAGAGAATGAACCTCAAGCTGGACAGGAACGCGAGCTAGACACGAGCTGGCCTGGATGCGAACAAATTGAGGTTGGAGACGCGAGCAGCTGATCGTCGAACGGGAGCTGTTGCAGTCGGGATCGCGAGCGGCTCTGATGCTAACGGGAAGCTTTGTTGTTTGGAACGCGAGCTGTCCTGGATCAAGGTGGAGCTGAGTTCGTCTAGGATCAGGAACGCCTTGGGGCTGGAGCTGATCAGGTGGATTCGAGCTGGAACAGACGCGGGGACGGATTAGGGTTCGTCGGGTTCGGATTAGGGTTCCAAAGCAAATTGGTGCGCACTGTATCTGTGCGTGAGGGCGCGTCGGTGGTCAGATCGACAAGCGATTTGCACTGACTGATTCGTCTCGGCAAGGGCTTCGATTTGATATCTTGATCGTTTTCTGGGTCCTCACGGTTTGGGAGAACGGCCTCTTTGAAGTTCCGAGGCAAATTCCTTTTCGTTTTGGGGTTTTAGCGATTTGGTTTTAGGCTCAGGGTGTTAGAGGCTGTCGTGCTAATAACGTGTTGTAAACTTAAGGATTTAGAATCTGTAAGTTCTGTATATTATTACTCAAACATAAGGTGTTTTTATATAGAGAATTACAAGATAGATAAAATGGAAACACTAGAATAGGAAATAGTACAAATCATAAACATAAGTAATTTAGGAAATAGGAAGCTTTGGCCGACTCTCTCTCTCTTTCTTCATGCGGCCGCCACCTCTCTCTCTAGGGTTTGGGCCGGTTCATAAATCGGACCGGTTATGAACATTCATCAATTGATTTATGACAAAATGGTTATTTCTTTTTTCACCTTACTCAGATAATTCCAGTTCAAGTATAATATTGTTTGTGGCTGAAAATTTATCGCTGCATGTGACTTTCAGTCATATTCTAAAAAACTTTACCTTTAATATACAGTAGCAGGAGTAAAAGAATTAAAAATGATTATTTATTCTTTCGCCTGACTGAGATAATTCCAGCTCAACTGAGCATAATATTGTTTGTGGCTGAAAATTTATCGCCATACGTAACTTTCGGTCATAGCCTGAGATGAATTTTAGATAAAAGAGAGAGTGTTTGACGAAAAACCCTAGTTCGAAAACGCAACCGTTAGGTGCTGTTCGGAGGTTGACTGCGGCGATTATGCCCAAATCGGTGTAGCCAGACGTTGATCCACGTAAGACCGCATAATTTCCACGTTGATGGCCTAATTTTCGCCTAATTCCGCGTTGACCGCTTAAGTTTTTTTTTTCCGTCCCTGTAAGTTAAAACACAGTTGATTATTTTTTATTCATTATTGACAGATTTTGTGTAATTATTCAATACTAAATAATTATAATTGCTATCAAACCCAAAACAAACACATACATATTACATTTAGGAATTTTTTTCTTACCAAACCCACTTTTTAGAAATCAAAAAGAATCTGTTTAAAATTATATATAAAAATTATATACTTATGTGTAAAAACTTGTATCATCATGTTTAAAATTAGCTAAATATATTATAAATATATTAAATTATATTTAAAACTAGGCTCCGTATAATCTCTAAGTACTTTCTAATTTTTCGGTAATTCGCTAGGTTCGAGGTTATCGTCGGACTAGCCTCGGGCGAAAAACAGTGAAGGAAAGAGAGTAAGATTTTATCAACACGCGGATGATTTTGTGAAACACGAGCTTGAAAAGAAGTCAGTGGAACTAGTCTAGTTCTGACTTTTCTTAATGAGATAAAACTCAACTTTCAACACGAGAACCACGTGCACAATAATGATGCTAATCAGTTCGATAACTAGTAGTCACACAAAAAGTGTATATTTATTGTTTTTCTTCATCCAGTTCAATAATATCGTGCAACTATTCGCTTTTTAATATTTCGGCTCAGGAATTTCATCAATGTGCTTGATCTTATCCGACACATCCATGTTTATATCGGCGTATACTCGAACAGTGAAACCTACACTCCTGTCCAAATTATTTCGTTGTACGTAAATGTAAAATCCAAATTTAAACACTTTAAAGAGATGATTCGAAAACTTATCAAGATTGTATTGTGTTCAATTCCGGAACCGAAAGAACCACTTCTCATTAAACTAACTATTCACTGCACAGACCAATTCCACTATGTACTAAACAAATGTTTATTGCATAGAATATAGCTATATATTTGATATTTCCTTCATTCAACAAATCTACAGGATCTCCTAAGAATCAAAGTTCACTATTTGACAAAGCTGACAGATCATTCATTTATATCATCACGTACTGGACTTAATTAATGATTACTAGGGGGTTTGTATTAAACTAGGTTATGAAGCTAACGAGATTCTAAAAGAATGGTATCTATAGTACTAATCCAGTGTGGCGAATTGATGTCATATCATTATTCCTTTTATAATTACATGTTGCTTGTAAATACAGGCAACCAATAACCTTACCACCGAAAATAAATTATTCTATTGGCATCAAATATATATTAGACTATAACTTGAGACTTGAGAGACACCGCTAAGTACGTTTCACAGAATCAAAAACCACTAAATTCAACGTTGTAACATATTTTTATCATTATTTCATTAAGTTATTAAACTTAGAAAGCTGAAAAAAAAACAAATTAAACGTTTTGTAGTTTCAGTGTCTGAGGCGTGTCTACTTTTTCTGATGAAAATTCGGCTGGAGATTTGGCCACCAGTGCTAAGGGTATTGGCTTGTCCTTGTCCTTGTCCTTGTCCTTGTCCTTGTCCACATCTATGTATTATTTATTTCCTTTTGGGTCAATGAGTGATTGTATTGCTGCGTCGACGTCTAATAAATATGTGGTTCAATATTTTCTTTATCAGCTTAATTATACGTTTGACAACAAAATAAACGAGCTTGCACATTTTCCATTTTTGTTCTATTCTTTTGGAAGTGGCATATATAGTTTTTTTTTTTTTGAATAACGTATATGTTATTATATATGGAAGTGGCATATATAATAAGATAAAGAAAATCAGCGTAAAAAAAGGGTAAAGAAATATAATCTAGCTGGTTCGACATTTGCTTATTATACAACTTGTTTATGTTAATCGATACAAGGGTTTGGGACGGATCCACTCTATGAGGAGTTGTGTATAGTACTTGCACTCAATCAATTTTTTAAAGATATACTAATTCACTGTTGTAAAGCATATTTTATCAGCTCAATTAGTAACTTTTGCATCATGAATCACGTGTTTGTGTCAGTTCAAGTGCATATATCTTGCAGCATGTCTTTTTTCTATTGTTGTCGATATTTAATGATTTTTTTTTATATGTGATTAGTTATAAATGATTTGTTTCATTTATTTCGTTTTTTCTTTTTATGTAATAGTGATTTGACAAATATTAGATGAAAACACTTTTTTATATGTCAATTTATTTATATGATTAGTTAATGGTTTATTATTTATTCTGATTTATTTTATTCTGTCTCAGTAAAATGTGTTCGGAAGGATTGAGACTATACCAGATAAACCTAATTTAAAAGGTCACAAATATATGTATGGCTAAAACAGATATCTAAATCTATAAAGACAGACCAAAAAGAATATAAAAATGTAATAATCATTTTTATTATGTCGTTTTCTGGACTAATATGGTCGGAGCCACAACTTGTATGATTAATCTTTACCATATATATATAGTTCCTATACAGATCAGGAACACACATCAAAAAAACATAATTAGAATTACCAGAAGAAGAAACAAAGAACTCCAAATATGGAAATTCTCACTGCAGTTCTCGTCCTATTTCTTATATTAGGGTTTATAGTACTAATCTTCTCCTTTTCAACAAAAGCCCTAAAACCACGAACCGAATCCTCCACCAAGCTAAAGTCGTATCCACTCATTGGCTCCATCCTCTCCTTCAAAAAGAATCGCCACCGTCTCCTCCAATGGTACACCGACCTCCTCCGCCTCTCTCCATCTCAAACCATCACCGTCGAACTCCTCCTCAACCGCCGAACCATTGTCACGGCCAACCCCGAAAACGTTGAGCATATTCTCAAAACAAACTTTTGTAACTTCCCTAAAGGCAAACCTTTCACCGACCTCCTCGGAGACCTACTTGGCGGTGGAATCTTTAACTCGGACGGCGAGTTGTGGAGCTCGCAGAGAAAACTTGCCAGCCACGAGTTTACAATGCGTTCACTTAGGGAGTTCACTTTCGAGATCCTCCGTGAAGAGGTCGAGACCCGCCTCGTTCCCGTGCTTTCCTCCGCTGCCGCGGAGTGCGACGGAGGAAGGACGGTGGACTTTCAGGAGATCTTGAAACGTTTTGCTTTCGACGTAGTTTGCAAAGTTTCATTAGGTTGGGATCCGGATTGTCTTGATTTGACCCGACCCGTTCCGGTTCTTGTCGAGGCTTTTGATGTAGCGGCGGCGATCAGCGCTCGCCGCGCCACGGAGCCGGTTTACGCCGTGTGGAAGCTGAAGCGTTTGTTGAACGTAGGGAGCGAAAGGAAGCTGAGAGAAGCGATCAAGACAGTACACGTGTCCGTCTCTGAGATCATCCGGGCCAAGAAGAAAAGTCTTAAAATCAATCGTGACGTGTCGGACAAGCAAGACCTCTTGTCGAGGTTTCTTGCGGCAGGCCACGACGAGGAAGCCGTGAGAGATTCAGTGATCAGCTTCATCATGGCGGGGAGGGATACTACCTCGGCGGCGATGACGTGGCTTTTCTGGTTGCTGAGTGAGAACCCTAACGTGGAGAAGAAGATTCTTGAAGAAGTAAGAGACAAGGGATCGTTAGGGTTAGGGGTTGAGGATTTGAGAGAGATGAGTTACATGAAAGCTTGTCTATGCGAAGCAATGAGGCTATACCCACCAGTGGCTTGGGACTCAAAGCATGCAGCAAACGACGACGTTTTACCAGACGGGACACAAGTGAAAAAAGGAGACAAAGTTACTTATTTCCCTTATGGTATGGGAAGGATGGAGAAAGTTTGGGGTCATGATTGGGACGAGTTTAAACCGAACCGATGGTTTGAGGAAGAACCAAATTACGGTTCAAAACCGGTGTTGAAAAGTGTGAGCTCGTTCAAGTTTCCTGTTTTTCAAGCCGGACCGAGGGTTTGTATAGGCAAAGAAATGGCGTTTATGCAGATGAAATACGTGGTTGGTTCGGTTTTGAGTCGGTTTGAGATCATACCGGTTTGCAAAAACCTGCCGGTATTTGTTCCTCTTCTAACGGCTCATATGGCTGGTGGGCTAAAGGTGAAGATCAAGAGGAGAAAGCATTAGTGATGTCCCCAATATTTAATTAATCAAGTCATCATGTCCTTATAGAATATACACCGAATATGTAAAATGTGTGGTTTATACATTTAATCAAATTAATATATGTGTGTGTGATTCACAGTTTTACACAGCTTGCTTGTGAATAGATCAATTTATAAATCAACATTGTCGTCTTATCAAAGTGGATACATTATATTAATCAGTTTGATAGACATATGTGTCTATTCATTAAACAATTTGTGGGTGTATTTTTTCTATCATCTAGATTTTATTGAAATTGAAATGTATAACTTGTTAAAGTATATATATGAATGAATTATAATAAGAAGATATTTTAAATTGATAAGACTCCAGCAAATAGTAGGACATAATGGGGGCAGATTACAGCAGCGATTGGTTCATACAGCGAAGAGATGGAACTGAAGCACATCACAATATTGTCCTTTGTCCAATAAAACACGTACACACAAATCACAATACTGTCATCTTTAGACTACAATAGTTCCATTTTATAAACAGTGAATGCGATATTGCAACAGACGAGATATGAAACGATTTGGATTGGTTAGCCAAAAGAAGATAGAAATTAATTGGATTGAAAACGAGATACATATCAATGTAGGTCCTATACAAGTTTTGTTAAAATAATCAAGGTACACAAGTCTTTGTTTGTCCGAAATTAATCTATTTAAATGTGCTAAGTGACAACTGTAAATGTGATTTTTCAATTTTAGGTTCAAAAGATGAAATACTTTTGAAAGCAACAAAAAGATTATAGTAAACTATTATAATAATAGGGTATTGTATAAAGAGTAGTGGCTTAAGCATAAGAACAGAGAACAAAGCAAATATAAAACTCTTTCTTCTTTGGGAGACCAATAATAAATCGAGTCTTGAACCGGTTTCCTAAAAACCGGTGAATTCTAAACCGGACTCATCAGCCACCAATCTAACTTTTTCTGGGTTTTGGACGGCAACAGTATCTTGAGGGTTTGTAGAGAGATATGAACAGAATCAATGGGTTATCAGATGACTTGCTTGTCAAGATACTATCGTTTCTTCCAACAAAAGTTGCAATCTCCACCAGCATCTTGTCCAAACGATGGAAATATGGAAATATGTTTGGACGTGGTTACCAAGACTCGAGTACATTAGCAGTTGTTTTGAACGCGAGAGTTTCAAGTGTATGTCTGATTATGATAGTCCACTTCGGCATTTTCTTGACAGAAGCATGCCACTACATAAAGCTTCGGTCATCGAAAGCTTCCGTCTCGATTTAGCTTTTGCAGGTTGTAAACCTGAAGATATCAAAGTGTGGATTTTTATTGCGGTTTAGCGAGAAACCGCAATAACAACATGGGAATGATCAATGTTACCAAGTAGCTTGTACGCCTCCAAATAGCTTGTACGCCTCCAAATCTCTAGTGATTTTGAAACTTAAGGGCAACATTCTCTTGGATGTTCCTCGTATGGTTGGTCTCCCCTCACTGAAAACTTTGCAAATTCAAAGTGTGAAGCTCTTAGATGGAGAATCTTTCCGAAAGATTCCATCTGTCTGTCCTGTTCTTGAAAATCTGTTGGTGAAACTCTATGGTGGTTATGTCAATATGGGAATGATCAATGCAGAGCCGGCCCTTGTAAGAAGCTGAGGAAGCTGTTGCTTCCGGCCGCCATAGATTATCTAAATTTTCGGCCGTATTTGGACAGAAAGTTCTTGTTAGCATTAGCTGTTTGGGTAATGGTTACTAGTGTTTAGCCTCGCGGGTTCGAATCCCCTTAAGAGAATAGGCCACATTTTTAATTTTTGCTTGTAGCCACATATTTTGAGAAAAATTCAAAAATATGAAAATACTGTTTTAATGCATAATTGCATCCTTCACTAGCATATGATAAAGGTCAAAGAGGTTTGGAACCTTTGTTGTCTCCGTTTCTCTAGAAAATAACGATTTTATAGTGGTTAGTCCACCAATTTAGGGAGTATTATGAAGTTTTACTAAATAAATTGACAAAAAATTAAAACGATGCCCATGTACCATGAAAGAGAGTTTGATTTACATTAATACAAATGTAGAAGGTGTTTAGTAATTTTAAAACAACACTAAATATCATAGGTTTCAGTATAAAGAGAGTTTACAGAAAAATTCAATATTTTCGTAGGAACCCACAGATTTTGAGAAAAATTCAAAAATATGAAAATAATGTTTTATTGCATAATTTCATTCTTCACTAGCATATGATAAAGGTCAAAGAGGTTTGGAACCTTTGTTGTCTCCGTTTTTCTGGAAAATAACGATTTTATAGTCGTTAGTCCACCAATTTAGAGAGTATTATAAAGTTTTACTAAATTAATTGACAAAAAATTAAAACGGTGCCCATGTACCAAAAAAGAGGGTTTGATATACATTAATACAAACGTAGAATATGTTTAGCAATTTTAAAACAACATTAAAGATTATAGGCTTCGGTATATAGAGCGTTTACAGAAAAATTCAATATTTTCGTAGGGGTTAACCCACATATTTTGAGAAAAATTCAAAAATATGAAAATACAGTTTTAATGCATAATTGCATCCTTCACTAGCATATGATAAAGGTCAAAGAGGTTTGGAACCTTTGTTGTCTCCGTTTCTCTAGAAAATAACGATTTTATAGTGGTTAGGTCACCAATTTAGGGAGTATTATGAACTTTTACTAGATTAATTGACAAAAAATTAAAAAGATGCCCAGGTACCATGAAAGAGAGTTTGATATATATAAATACAAACGTAGAATGTGTTTTGAAATTTTAAAACAACACTAAAGATCAAAAGCTTAGTAGATAGAGCGTTTACAGAAAAATTCAGTATTTTCGTAGGGTTAACCCACAGATTTTGAGAAAAATTCAAAAATATGAAAATACTGTTTTAATACATAATTGCATCCTTCACTAGCATATGATAGAGGTCAAAGAGGTTTGGAACCTTTGTTGTCTCCATTTCTCTAGAGAATAACGATTTTATAGTGGTAGTCCACCAATTTAGGAAGTATTATGAAGTTTTACTAAATTAATTGACAAAAAATTAAAACTATGCCCAGGTACCATGAAAGAGAGTTTGATATATATAAATACAAACGTAGAATGTGTTTAGAAATTTTAAAACAACACTAACGATCATAGGCTTCAGTATATAGAGCATTTACAGAAAAATTCAATATTTTCGTAGGGGTTGTTATCCCACAAATTTTGAGAAAATTTNAGATGACTTGCTTGTCAAGATACTATCGTTTCTTCCAACAAAAGTTGCAATCTCCACCAGCATCTTGTCCAAACGATGGAAATATGGAAATATGTTTGGACGTGGTTACCAAGACTCGAGTACATTAGCAGTTGTTTTGAACGCGAGAGTTTCAAGTGTATGTCTGATTATGATAGTCCACTTCGGCATTTTCTTGACAGAAGCATGCCACTACATAAAGCTTCGGTCATCGAAAGCTTCCGTCTCGATTTAGCTTTTGCAGGTTGTAAACCTGAAGATATCAAAGTGTGGATTTTTATTGCGGTTTAGCGAGAAACCGCAATAACAACATGGGAATGATCAATGTTACCAAGTAGCTTGTACGCCTCCAAATAGCTTGTACGCCTCCAAATCTCTAGTGATTTTGAAACTTAAGGGCAACATTCTCTTGGATGTTCCTCGTATGGTTGGTCTCCCCTCACTGAAAACTTTGCAAATTCAAAGTGTGAAGCTCTTAGATGGAGAATCTTTCCGAAAGATTCCATCTGTCTGTCCTGTTCTTGAAAATCTGTTGGTGAAACTCTATGGTGGTTATGTCAATATGGGAATGATCAATGCAGAGCCGGCCCTTGTAAGAAGCTGAGGAAGCTGTTGCTTCCGGCCGCCATAGATTATCTAAATTTTCGGCCGTATTTGGACAGAAAGTTCTTGTTAGCATTAGCTGTTTGGGTAATGGTTACTAGTGTTTAGCCTCGCGGGTTCGAATCCCCTTAAGAGAATAGGCCACATTTTTAATTTTTGCTTGTAGCCACATATTTTCTAGGACCGGCTCTGGATCAATGTTAGCATCCCTTCTTTGCTGAGGTTATCACTCCAAATACCTTATGATGGTCTTCAAGATGGTTTAGTGATAGATACCCCCTTCTTTGAAGTATTTGAAGCTTGAGGATTATAATAAAGAGTATCTTCCATCATGTCTTATTGAGGATCTGCCTCAGCTGGAGGAGGCATATCTAGATGTTAACTATCGTGATGTCGAGAGACTTATAGGATCAATCACATCTGTCAAGCGGCTTTGGAGGTAAATTTATCAGTTAATTTTCTGTTAATTATAGATTTATCTGTTAACTGATAATGAATGAATGAAAACTTCGCATAGGTAGTTGGAAAATTATTAAACTAATATATAAATAGTTAAAATCAATCCACTTATGGCGTTGGTTTTAAGTTGGAACTCATGATAACTCCGAATTTAACATTGATATTTTCTACATTTTTCATTCGCATGCAGGCTATATATCGTGGCAAGTTTGTTTTCAACCAGCTCGAGCATTTGAAGCTATGCGTAGGCATTAATTATGTGTCTAGTCTCCTTGTCCGGTTACTCGAAGATTCTCCTAACTTACGAGAACTAGATCTCTTTGAAATGGTAAGTAAGCTTCATGGAGTTTTTAAAAGACTCTAACTAAATATATATTTTGGTGAGAGACTCCCAATGCGAAGCCATAAGTAAACTTTTCCGAGAAACTATTATATATGGTCTAGTTCACACTAGTGTGGGTTTTGAACCAACTGCTTTTTCTCTATCGCAGGATCATAAACGTGGTTATATGGCTTGGTGGAACCAGTGGAACCAACCGGACACTGTTCCTAAATGTATTACATCGAGTTTGCAAACTTTCAGCTGGTCAGGGTACTATGGAATACCACAAGACAAAGATATTGTGGTTTACATCTTGACAAACGCCTGTCAATTGAAGACTTTAACAATCTCGTCGGATAATATTTATACTCCGAAGTATGCGATGATCAAGGAGTTGTCACTTTCCTACCGAGCATCGACCACATGCCGTCTCATATTCGTTTATATAGTAGAATCCAACTCGAACTTTACCATTTTTGTCTTGTCGCCCAAGAGCAGATTCTTCCTAATGTTACTATAATCTTCTGAGGTTAGGATAAAATAATAATTAGTCATTCTTCGGATAAACTATTCAAGTGAACTACTTGCAATTTCAATATATATATTGAAGAGGCATATGTTGATGTAAGTTTCTTCAAGCAATTGTAAGTGGTCTACTGCACTTATGCTCGAGCTGGTCTAACCGGTTCGAATTAGATGAGTAGAGTTTGTTCAGGGGCATGTAAGAATCAGTATTTTCGTAGGGTTAACCCACGTATTTTTTGAGAAATATTCAAAAATATGAAAATACTGTTTTAATGCATAATTACATCTTTCACTAGCATATGATAAAGGTCAAAGAGGTTTGGAACCTTTGTTGTCTCCGTTTCTCAAGAAAATAACGATTTTATAGTGGTTAGTCCACCAATTTAGGGAGTATTATGAAGTTTTACTAAATTTATTGACAAAAAATTAAAACGATGCCCATGTACCATGAAAGAGAGTTTGATATACATTAATACAAACGTAGAATGTGTTTAGAAATTTTAAAACAACACTAAAGATCAAAGGCTTACAATATAGAGCGTTTACAGAAAAATTCAGTATTTTTGTAGGGGTGTTAACCAATAGATTTTGAGAAAAATTCAAAAATATCAAAATAATTTTTTAATGAATAATTGCATCCTTCACTAGCATATGATAAAGGTCAAAGAGGTTTGGAACCTTTGTTATCTCCGTATCTCTAGAAAATAACGATTTTATAGTGGTTAGTCCACCAATTTAGGGAGTATTATGAATTTTTACTAAATTAATTGACAAAAAATTAAAACGATGTCCATGTACCATGAAAGAGAGTTTGATATACATTAATACAAATGTAGAATGAGTTTAGAAATTTTAAAACAACATTAAAGATCATAGGATTCAAACTTTAGAGCGTTTACAGAAAAATCAGTATTTTCGTAGGGGTTAACCTACATATTTTGAGAAATATTCAAAAATATGAAAATACTGTTTTAATGCATAATTGCATCCTTCACTAGCATATGATAAAGGTCAAAGAGGTTTGGAACCTTTGTTATCTCCGTTTCTCTAGAAAATAACGATTTTATAGTGGTTAGTCCACCAATTTAAGGAGTATTATGAAGTTTTACTAAATTAATTGGCAAAAAATTAAACCGATGCCCATGTACCATAAAAGAGAGTTTGATATACATTAATACAAATGTAAAATGTGTTTAGAAATTTTAAAACAACACTAAAGATCATAGGCTTCAGTATTTAGAGCGTTTACAGAAAAATTCAGTATTTTCGTAGGGTTAACCCACATATTTTGAGAAATATTCAAAAATATGAAAATACTGTTTTAATGCATAATTGCATCTTTCACTAGCATATGATAAAGTTCAAAGAGGTTTGGAACTTTTGTTGTCTCCGTTTCTCTAGAAAATAACGATTTTATAGTGGTTAGTCNGAGTATTATGAAGTTTTACTAAATTAATTGACAAAAAATTAAAACGATGCCCATGTACCATGAAAGAGAGTTTGATATACATTAATACAAATGTAGAATGTGTTTAGAAATTTTAAAACAACACTAAAGATCATAGGATTCAAAATTTAGAGCGTTTACAGAAAAATCAGTATTTTCGTAGGGGTTAACTCACATATTTTGAGAAATATTCAAAAATATGAAAATAGTGTTTTAATGCATAATTGCATCTTTCAATAGCATATGATAAAGGTCAAAGAGGTTTGGAACATTTGTTGTCTTCTTTTCTCTAGAAAATAACAATTTCATAGTGGTTAGTCCACCAATTTAGGGAGTATTATGAAGTTTTACTAAATTAATTGACAAAAAATTAAAACGATGCCCATGTACCATGAAAGAGGGTTTTATATACATTAATACAAATGTAGAATGTGTTTAGAAATTTTAAAATAACACTAAAGATCATATGCTTCAGTATATGGAGCGTTTACAGAAAAATTCAGTATTTTCGTAGGGGTTAACCCACAGATTTTGGGAAATATTCGAAAATAAGAAATTACTGTTTAATGCATAATTGCATCCTTCACTAGCATATGATAAAGGTCAAATGGGTTTGGAACCTTTGTTGTTTCCGTTTCTCTAGAAAATAACGATTTTATAGTGGTTAGTCCACCAATTTAGGGAGTATTATGAAGTTTTACTAAATTAATTGACAAAAAATTAAAACGATGTCCATGTACCATGAAAGAGAATTTGATATAAATTAATACAAATATAGAATGTGTTTAGAAATTTTAAAACAACACTAAAGATCATAGAATCCAAAATTAAGAGCGTTTACAGAAAAATCAGTATTTTCGTAGGGGGGTTAACCCACATATTTTGAAAAATATTTAAAAATATGAAAAATACTGTTTTAATGCATAATTTCTTCTTTCACTAGCATATGATAAAGGTCAAAGAGGTTTGGAACATTTGTTGTCTCCTTTTCTCTAGAAAATAACAATTTCATAGTGGTTAGGCCACCAATTTAGGGAGTATTATGAAGTTTTACTAAATTAATTGACAAAAAATTAAAACGATGCCTATGTACCATGAAAGAGAGTTTGATATACATTAATTTAAACGTAGAATGTGTTTAGAAATTTTAAAACAACACTAAAGATCAAAGGCTTAGTATATAGAGCGTTTACAGAAAAATTCAGTATTTTTGTAGGGGTTAACCCTTAGATTTTGAGAAAAATTCAAAAATATGAAAATAATTTTTTAATGCATAATTGCATCCTTCACTAGCATATGATAAAGGTCAAAGAGGTTTGGAACCTTTGTTATCTCCGTTTCTCTAGAAAATAACGATTTTATAGTGGTTAGTCCACCAATTTAGGGAGTATTATGAAGTTTTACTAAATTAATTGACAAAAAATTAAAACGATGCCCATGTACCATGAAAGAGAGTTTGATATACATTAATACAAATGTAGAATGTGTTTAGAAATTTTAAAACAACACTAAAGATCANTGTTTTAATGCATAATTGCATCCTTCACTAGCATATGATAAAGGTCAAAGAGGTTTGGAACCTTTGTGGTCTCCGTTTCTCTAGAAAATAACTATTTTATAGTGGTTAGTCCACCAATTTAGAGAGTATTATGAAGTTTTACTAAATTAATTGACAAAAAATTAAAACGATGCCCATGTACCGTGAAAGAGAGTTTGATTTACATTAATACAAATGTAGAATGTGTTTAGTAATTTTAAAACAACACTAAATATCATAGGTTTCAGTATAAAGAGCGTTTACAGAAAAATTAAGTATTTTCGTAGGGGGTTAACCCACAGATTTTGAAAAAAATTCAAAAATATGAAAATAATGCATAATTGCATCCTTCACTAGCATATGATAAAGGTCAAAGAGGTTTGGAACCTTTGTGGTCTCCGTTTCTCTCGAAAATAACTATTTTATAGTGGTTAGTCCACCAATTTAGAGAGTATTATGGAGTTTTACTAAATTAATTGACAAAAAATTAAAACGATGCCCATGTACCATGAAAGAGAGTTTGATTTACATTAATACAAATGTAGAAAGTGTTTAGTAATTTTAAAACAACACAAAATATCATAGGCTTCAGTATAAAGAGCGTTTAAAGAAAAATTCAATATTTTTGTAGGGGTTAACGCACAGATTTTGAGAAAAATTCAAAAATATGAAAATAATGTTTTATTGCATAATTGCATCTTTCACTAGCATATGATAAAGGTCAAAGAGGTTTGGAACCTTTGTTGTCTCCGTTTTTCTAGAAAATAACGATTTTATAGTGGTTAGTCCACAAATTTAGAGAGTATTATGATGTTTTACAAAATTAATTGACAAAAAATTAAAACGATGCCCATGTACCAAAAAGAGGGTTTGATATACATTAATACAAACTTAGAATGTGTTTATAAATTTTAAAATAACATTAAAGATTATAGGCTTCAGTATATTGAGCGTTTACCGAAAAATTCAATATTTTCGTAGGGGTTAACCCACATATTTTGAGAAAAATTCAAAAATATGAAAATACTGTTTTAATGCATAATTGCATCCTTCACTAGCATATGATAAAGGTCAAAGAGGTTTGGAACCTTTGTTGTCTCCGTTTCTCTAGAAAATAACGATTTTATAGTGGTTAGTCCACCAATTTAGGGAGTATTATGAAGTTTTACTAAATTAATTGACAAAAATTTAAAAGGATGCCCATATACCATGAAAGAGAGTTTAATATACATTAATATAAATGTAGAATGTGTTTAGAAATTTTAATACAACACTAAAGATCATATGCTTCAGTATATAGAGCATTTACCGAAAAATTCAATATTTTCGTATGAATTAACACATAGATTTTGAGAAAAAATCAAAAATATGAAAAAAATGTTTTAATTCATAGTTGCATCCTTAACTAACATATGATAAAGGTCAATGAGGTTTGGACTTTTGTTGTCTCCGTTTCTCTAGAAAATAGCGATTATATAGTGCTTAGTCCACCAATTTAGGGAGTATTATGAAGTTTTACAAAATTAATTGAAAAAAATTTAAAACGATGCCCATGTACCAAGAAAGAGAGTTTAATATACATTAATATAAATGTAGAATGTGTTTAGAAATTTTAATACAACACTAAAGATCATATGCTTCAGTATATAGAGTATTTACCGAAAAATTCAATATTTTCGTATGGGTTAACACATAGATTTTGAGAAAAAATTCAAAAATATGAAAAAAATGTTTTAATGCATATTTGGGTCCTACACTAGCATATGACGAAGTTCGAAGTGGTTTGGACTTTTGTTGTCTCCGTTTCTCTAGAAAATAGCGATTTTATAGTGGTTAGTCCACCAATTTAGGGAGTATTATGAAGTTTTACTAAATTAGTTGACAAAAAATTAAAACAATGCCCATGTACCATAAAAGAGAGTTTAATATACATTAATAGAAATTTAGAATGTGTTTAGAAATTTTAATACAACACTAAAGATCATAGGCTTCAGTATATAGAGTATTTACCAAAAAATTCAATATTTTCGTAGGGGTTAACACATAGATTTTGAGAAAAATTCAAAAATATGAAAAAAATATTTTAATTCATAGTTGCATCCTTAACTAACATATGATAAAGGTCAATGAGGTTTGGACTTTTGTTGTCTCCGTTTCTCTAGAAAATAGCGATTTTATATTGGTTAGTCCACCAATTTAGGAAGTATTATGAAGTTTTACTAAATTAATTGACAAAACTTTAAAACGATGCCCATGTACCATGAAAGAGAGTTTACTATACATTAATAAAAATGTAGAATGTGTTAAAAAATTTTAATACAACACTAAAGATCATTTGCTTCAGTATATAGAGCATTTACCGAAAAATTTAATATTTTCGTAGGGGTTAACACATAGATTTTGAGAAAAATTCAAAAATATGAAAAAATGTTTTAATTCATAGGTGCATCCTTAACTAACATATGATAAAGGTCAATGAGGTTTTGACTTTTGTTGTCTCCGTTTTTCTTGAAAATAGCGATTTTATAGTGGTTAGTCCACCAATTTAGGGAGTATTATGAAGTTTTACTAAATTAATTGAAAAAAATTTGAAACAATGCCCATGTACCATGAAAGAGAGTTTAATATACATTAATATAAATGTAGAATGTGTTTAGAAATTTTAATACAACACTAAAGATCATATGCTTCAGTATATAGATCATTTACCGAAAAATTCAATATTTCGTATGACACATAGATTTTGAGAAAAAATCAAAAATATGAAAAAATGTTTTAATTCATAGTTGCATCCTTAACTAACATATGATAAAGGTCAATGAGGTTTGGACTTTTGTTGTCTCCGTTTCTCTAGAAAATAGCGATTTTATAGTGGTTAGTCCACCAATTTAGGGAGTATTATGAAGTTTTACTAAATTAATTGACAAAAATTTAAAACGATCCCCATGTACCATGAAAGAGAGTTTAATATANAGAATACGATTTCGTTGGGAAATGTTTGGATCTCCATATCAATTTTTGTTTTTTTTTCTTATCGATTTTGTAGATCAAAAGTATGTGTATATATATTTTGGATTTTGGGGTTTATTACCTCTGATATAAGCTAACTGTAGGTTCGTGTTGGAGGTTACTTTGATGGTTATTTAGCTTCATGGAGAAAATTTTGCTGTGCAGGGTACGTAAGAATCTTTGCTTTTTCTTTATCCAAACCAAAAATAGGGTTGTTAATGAAACAATAGGGAAATTTATAGGATCAGAGAACTTTTAGTTCACTAGAAATATGAAACAACTTAGTTTAGTTTTGAGAAGAAGAATGTAGTCATTTTTTATGAAATGTAATCTGTACTATGAAACATCCAAACGATATGGTAATAATGGGCTTTAATTTGTTGATAACACAAAACGATACTCCCTCCCTTTTAGAAAAAAGTATTTTAAAAGATGATTTTTATATTTTCAATGTACAACTTTTATGAATTAATAATGATTATAATTGTAAACTTCAGAAAAGTAATTGCATTTATTAAAATTATACTCTTTCTATTTTTTTTAATAGACAACATTTTAGAAGAAATTTTAGAAATTTTATGTTCCAAATTGGATGAAATTTTCAATTTTCTATGTAAAATTTATTAACAAGTTAATGTTATATAACCAAAGATAATATACATTTTATTTTATTATTGATTGAATTGTGGTTAGAGAAATAATTAATAATATTTTTTAAAAAAAATAAAAAAATAATTAAAACGACTTATATTAAAAACTGAGGGGGTATTAGTTTAGAATTATGGAAAATATATTTATAACTACAGTTTAATATGTTGTATTTATATATACAAAAATTTTAAATTATGCATCATTTTGAAATAGATGAAGTGTATTATATTAAGAGACATTTTTGTGCACCAAGAGACCTAGGAGTCTGCTTACTAAAGGATCTTTCTTTTTTGTTGGCGTGACCTTTTCGAGGGACTTTTTTATTTTACCTATTAGTTGAATGGTGATAGTTAACAAATGATACTTAGGCTCCGAATGTTTTGTGCGGGATGGGAAGAACGCAGTGTGGGAGAGATAATGAATTACCTTTCAACTAAACTTTTTGATTTTATTTTGTTTTAAAAAATAAATAAAAAAACAGAAAATAAAGTGTGGGATGTAATTGTACTTTGCACCGCACCCTCAATTGACAAGATGGTAATTAGGTGTGATTAGGTGTGGTTAGAGATACAATAATACATATAAAGTTTTTTTAATATTACTTTTAATTACTAACATATATATAAAAATACAAATGCATTCACTTTACAAAAACTAAAGTTTAAGTGTTTATTATTTGGGTCATAAAATTAACTTTGGTTACACTAGTATAATTTTTTAATTATAAAAAATATAATTTATTTAATTTTGTTTAAAGATAATATACACAACTTTGGCAGTCTTTATATATTTAACAAAAAAACGTAAATATAATTTGACGGGGTTAAGATATATAAGTTTATGATAAATAAAATATTTATTTAAATCATATTTTTATCATTAAATTTTTAATTTATAAAATAAATAGTATTATATGTATCCCGCTGAAGTTATTATAGATTTTACCATCATATACTGTTTTGATTGCTTTTTAGATGAACTGCAGTTGTCCTGCAGTATGCATTTCTCTCGCATAAACCGCACTTAAACCGTACCTCAATACCGACATAATTTTTCAGATACATATTTTGCTTAAATAATGGCAGAGACATGAAGATTCAACACATAAGGAAAGACTGATTTTTATACCGATTTGGATGATTTGGAAACAGTTGAGGTAGCAGATGAATGACATATGAGGCAATAATAGATAATATTGCAAATATGTTATGAGAAAATCAATAAAATAAACTTATTTTCTGATTGTAATTTATTTGTACTTTAAAAATATGTAAAATATATTTATAATATCAAGTAGAATATTTTAGTTTATATTTTTAGCACTATTTAGTTTATAAACACCATTCAAGCATTTTTCCGTATTTTTTATTATTTTGGTCACCATTCACATATTTTTTTAAACTGCTTCTTTTAGACTAAGCGCACTTGTCCCGCAGTATGCGTTTCTCTGACATAAACCACACTTAAACCGCACCGCACTAACCAATCCGCTTGTCCCGCACCGTCCAACCCGCTGTTACCATTCGAAGCCTTAATACCATGGTGCATCATTGATTTCACTTATATTTTTAAAATAGTAACCATGAGCAAGCTAATCAATTAATGCTTGTACTTGGTTGAAACGATTTTCTTGAGTCCTTGACCCTTATAAGCTTCAATTGGACCAAAACCATTCAAATTTGATCTTTTATTGTTAATAATTATTTGGAATTATGTACATCTAGCAAATTTCACAAATCGTGTAATGTTATCGCTTTAGTGATTCGATCCACCAAGGATGCACTTTTTTTAAATAGTCTTTAACTTTAAAGCTAACACAATCAGAAGTTTTCAAAAACACGAGCGTGAAAATATGTTTTAGTGGGATTAAAAACACATTCTTAACAAATCTTATCGGGGATTAATCGTTGTTTACATAGATTGAGGATTAATAAATTTATAAATGTCCCAATTTAGTTAGCTGCTCCAATTTTATGAAACTTAATATTAAGAGTATAACTATTATGGGATTGCTAAAGCAAAAGTTGAAAGCCGTGTAGAAGCATCAAACACACTCGACTTTTATGACTTGAGAAGTTGATGAGGTACATATGATATTCTATTCTATTTATTTTGTTGAGAAAAGTCGAAATTTTATACGGTTTTAATATGCCTTTTTTTCAAGAAACATATCACAACATTCGATGAATACTTGATACCTTTAATGAATAATTCAGTTCAAAAAAAAACGTTCAATGAATACTTGTAATGTTTGATTTTAGTTTCAGATTGGGACACCATGGTTTGATGGAGTAGAAGGTGTTACTCAATGTCCAATTCTTCCTGGAGAAATCTTCACATACNGTTCGTGTTGGAGGTTACTTTGATGGTTATTTAGCTTCATGGAGAAAATTTTGCTGTGCAGGGTACGTAAGAATCTTTGCTTTTTCTTTATCCAAACCAAAAAATAGGGTTGTTAATGAAACAATAGGGAAATTTATAGGATCAGAGAACTTTTAGTTCACTAGAAATATGAAACAACTTAGTTTAGTTTTGAGAAGAAGAATGTAGTCATTTTTTATGAAATGTAATCTGTACTATGAAACATCCAAACGATATGGTAATAATGGGCTTTAATTTGTTGAGCTTTAATTTGTTGATAACACAAAACGATACTCCCTCCCTTTTAGAAAAAAAGTATTTTAAAAGATGATTTTTATATTTTCAATGTACAACTTTGATGAATTAATAATGATTATAATTGTAAACTTCAGAAAAATAATTGCATTTATTAAAATTTTACTCTTTCCATTTTTTTAATAGACAACATTTTAGAAGAAATTTTATGTTCCAAATTGGATGACATTTTCAATTTTCTATGTAAAATTTATTAACAGTTACTCTTATATAACCAAAATAATATACATTTTATTTTATTATTAATTGAATTGTGGTTAGAGAAATAATTAATAATATTTTTTAAAAAAATAAAAGAATAATTAAAACGACTTATATTAAAAACTGAGGGGGTATTAGTTTAGAATTATGGAAAATATATTGATAACTACAATTTAATATGTTGTATTAATATATACAAAAAATTTTAAATTATATATCATTTTGAAATAGATGAAGTATATTATATTAAGAGACCTTTTTGTGCACCAAGAGATCTAGGAGTTTGCTTACTAAAGGATCTTTCTTTTTTGTTGGCGTGACCTTTTCATCGTACAATGAAACGAGGGACTTTTTTATTATACCAAGTAGTTGAATGGTGATAAGTTTTTTTTTGTTAAAATAAAATTAAAGTAAAAATTGAGAATAATTGAATGGTGATAGTTAGGCAGTGATAGTTAACAAATGATACTTAGGCTCCGAATGTTTTGTGCGGGATGAGAAGAACGCAGTGTGGGAAAGATAATGAGTTACCATTCAACTAAACTTTTTGATTTTATTTTGTTTTAAAAAATAAATTTAAAAAAAAAACAGAAAATAAAGTGCGGGATGTAATTGTACTTTGTACCGCACCCTCAATTGACAAGATGGTAATTAGGTGTGGTTAGAGATACAATAATACATATAAAGTTTTTTATTATTACTTTTAAATTACTAACATATATATAAAAATACAAATGCATTCACTTTACAAAAACTAAAGTTTAAGTGTTTATTATTTGGGTGATAAAATTAACTTTGGTTACACTAGTATTTTTTTTTAATTATAAAAATATAATTTATTTAATTTTGTTTAAAGATAATATACACAACTTTGGCAGTCTTTATATATTAAACAAAAAACGTAAATATAATTTGACGGGGTTAAGATATATAACTTTATGATAAATAAAATATTTATTTAAATCATATTTTCATCATTAAATTTTTAATTTATAAAATATAAATAGTATTATATGTATCCCGCTGAAGTTACTATAGATTTTACCATCATATACTGTTTTGATCGCTTTTTATATGAACCGCAGTTGTCCTGCAGTATGCATTTCTCTCGCATAAACCACACTTAAATCGTACCTCAATACCGACATAATTTTCCAGATAAATATTTTGCTGAAATAATGGCAGAGACAGGAAAATTGAACACACAAGGAAAGACTGATTTTTATACAGATTTGGATGATTTGGAAACAGTTGAGGTAGCAGATGAATGACATATGAGGCAATAATAGATAATATTGCAAATATGTTATGGGAAAATCAATAAAATAAACTTATTTTCTGATTGTAATTTATTTGTACTTTAAAAATATGTAAAATATATTTATAATATCAAGTAGAATATTAGTTTATATTTTTTTAGCACTATTTAGTTTATAAACACCATTCAAGCATTTGTCCCGCATTTTTTTTATTATTTTGGTCACCATTCACATATTTTTTTAAACCGCTTCTTTTAGACGAACCGCACTTGTCCCGCGGTATGTGTTTCTCTGACACAAACTGCACTTAAACCGCACCGCACTAACCATTCCGCTTGTCCTGCACCGCCCAACCCGCTGTTACCATTCAAAGCCTTAATACCATGGTGCATCATTGATTTCACTTATATTTTAAAAATAGTAACCATGAGCAAGCTAATCAATTAATGCTTGTACTTGGTTGAAACGATTTTCTCGAGTCCTTGACCCTTATAAGCTTCAATTGGACCAAAACCATTCAAATTTTATCTTTTATTGTTAATAATTATTTGGAATTATGTACATCTATCAAATTTCACAAATCATGTATTGTTATCGCTTTAGTGATTCGATCCACCAAGGATGCACTTTTTTTAAAGCTAACACAATCAGAGGTTTTCAAAAACACAAGCGTGAAATTATGTTTTAGTGGGATTAAAAACAAGAGCAAATTAGCTCAAAACACTGAAAAAAGTGGTATACCATTGAAATTGGGGGAATGTGGTAGTGATGGGGGGGAATTGAAGGGAAATAGGGTATGGAGTCAAATAAGGGGGAAGTTGTGTATAGGGAGTGCAAATACCCTAAAAACAATTTCTTAACAAATCTGATCGGAGATTAATCGTCGTTTACATAGATTGAGGATTAATATATTCATAAATTGTCCCAATTTAGTTAGCTGCTCCAATTTTATGAAACTTAATATTAAGAGTATAACTATTATGGGATTGCTAAAGCAAAAGTTGAAAGCCGTGTAGAAGCATCAAACACACTCGACTTTTATGACTTGAGAAGTTGATGAGGTACATATGATATTCTATTCTATTTATTTTGNTCTGCTCGGTTTTTTAAATGACATCATTCATTTTGGAACCGACAAAAAAGCATATCCTTTAATGCAGATCATCATGGTTTTTTTCATACGTTAGATGCAAATCAAACGTTTTGATTGTACTCATAAGAAAACAACAACAAAAAACTGGATGAACATCAATATGATTCTTTCTTTAACCTGCTTAGTAATCTTTTGATAAAACTCTTTGTATATATAAAACAAAATATTTATTTTTTTCTCAAAATATAAAACAAAATATTTATACATCAGTTAACTAGTTTAAATTTCGATAAATCACATAAGTACTAAGTCCATATAAATCCAACAGATACTCATATTATTGTTAAAATACCCCAAAAATATATTAATTTTTGCAAAGTCTTTATATATATATGACCTGTAACATAATTCCAATTAGTCATAGCCTAGGCACTGTGCGTTCTACTTTCTATGAGTTTTCAAATTAGCATGTTGTGGATAAACTAGTATTATATATATAATTTTAAATCACACACATAAATCATGTGCAGTAAGTAAACCATAATATATAAGTATATACTCACCGTGCATATAAAACTGATTCAAGAATTTAAGTAACAAAATTGTCGACAATAAAATGGTCAGTCATCGATATGATGCTCCTCATGAGTGCATACTTATATAAATGGTGACAGTATACATTATATGGTGTGCCATATGTGGATAAATTTGTCCTTTTCTTTTCCGAATCGTTTTATTGGACAAAAAGTTTTTTCTAACACAGTAGTTCGTGTGTGCACCAAAAAAAAAACACAGCAGTTCTTGTACCCTAAACAACATCGAATGGGACCATGCACATACTAAGTTAAATGATCACATAAACTGTCTGTCCATCAACAGTTTGCGATGTTATTTGATATTAACTAATATTAACAAAAATAAATGGTTTGAGCCGTTTAGTAGTGTGTTTAGAAATAATATGAGCTCCTCGCTGCTCAGTTTTACGAAACATATATATGCTATATATCTCTATGAACTTGTTTAGCAATTAGAAACTTTTAATATATGAAAGACCCGGTTTTATACTGATAGAATTCAAGGGATATACTTTTGTTTGGCTTTTTAAAATATAATGATCAGATTAGAAAGTAGGAACACAAAAGTTTCCTTACTGGTGAATTTCTTGTTTGGTGAATGTTTAGAAGTATTATTTATTTTGTAGCTCTCTGACGTGATTGATTGACCGTTTATAACTTCTCTGAACCGATTTTAAATTTTTGTAGAGATAAAAAATAAAATTTTGAATATATATTACTTTTTGGTCAAATGAATATATATATATTACTATATCTAACTTTATCTATCAACGTTTTGTTGACAGTCAGTGCCATGATTTACATACATTTGTCCCTGGGCAGACTCGTGTCAGTAAAGCATCTTTGCTCTGCCCATGTTAATACAGTATATATACATATTCATACGTTAGTGTGTTATTTTATAATCCAAAATGTCTTCTTTTTTTTTTTGAAAAAAATCCCAAATGTCTTAGTAGTGAAGAAACTAGATGATGTTAGTTAAAACTGGAAACGTAACTAGTATAGTAGTGTTTAAAAAAACCAGTATTTTGAGTAACAATTCAGGAATTAAGGTAACAAGAATCGATATTACATAAAGAAAAACCAGGCATTTTCGCATTGATAGTTTAATATCCCTGTGAAAGAATACTTATCTATGTATATGGTCCCAAAGATGATTACCTTTTGAGGTGGCAGCTATAGTTATATATAATTTGTCTCTTCTTTTTAGAAACATCTTTTATTGGAAACGATCGATATCACTATATATTGTGCCCTAAACAACATCGTAACGGTACAATGTACTAATACATTAAATGATGTTATGAAACTATACATCAATAGGTTATAATAATGTTTTATTATCATTGATTGAACATCAATAAGAAAATAAAATGGCTTAAGCTGCTGTTTAAGCTGAGAATGATAAGAGGTTAATATCGTTACGATTATAGGGGGCATAAAAGAAAATATCTGAAGATGGCAAGTAAACAAGCATTTTCCTAAATGCAGATTGTAGTCTTCTTTTTCTTTAAAAGGTCTGTATCGAATCAAAGTTTTTACTATATTCACCGGTGAACAAAAAGAAAACTTGATGAAAATATTTTAGATTATTTCTTTAATCTAGTTT